>OU860781.1:8117536-8717536 GCA_917862395.2 Heliconius sara
TTAATTTATTAACAATATGTATATGCCGTTTTCATCGATGACTTGTTGCCATCTTATGGGTAGTGCCATGACCTCATTCGTGCAGCAATTTTGAGATTTTTGAATAAAAAAAAATGACAGGTAGTGTTTCACAGTGGTCTTTTGAGGTTAGCTTTTTGCTTCCTAAAAAGTTCTGCAATGACCGAAACAGATGGAAATCAAATGGAGCAAGTTTAGGGCTATACGGAGGAAGTATCATCACATCCCAGCCACGCTCTCTCAATTTTTGCTGCCTGGCTACATTTGAATGCAGTCTGGCGCTGTCATGGTGGGAGACCATGCCCTTCCTATTCACCAGCTCCGGCCGGTTCTTTTTAATAGCTTATTAACCTCATCAGTTGCTGACAGTAGAGGTTAGACTCGATAGTTTTACCTGATGGCAAAAGCCACAGAAAAAAAAGCCATATTAAATTCTAAGATATAAGAACAAGTAAATTAAGTAATGTTCTGGAATGTATGCTTTGTAGAGATGGAAAATACTAAATGAATGTGGAAAGGCGTATCGCTGCTGGTGAGAAAGAGCGAGAAAACGGTGCTGTGCTGACCTAGGTGACAGTGGCGAGTTTTGAGGTTAGCGTCACTCGTTGAGTGGCAAGAGCTACTGTCATTTGATTTAGGTGATAATGGCGACTTTTGAAGCTATCTTCACACGCTGAGTAGCATGTGTCGCTCGATTTCGATACTCCGTTACCCATTTTCCGCCGAATTTCCAATATTGCTTGTTGAGTGAATATTAATAAAATAAAATATTAATAAATTGTAATTAATTTAAGGCTTAAAATAAACTAAATCAAAAATTATTAACTTAAGAAGAGCACAGTTATGGTATTAGCGGTTAACTCATTGACTTATATTTCGATTCTTGCATCACAATCGACCCCTGCTCTCTATGTAAAAGTAAATTAAAAGCTACTACGTTAAAATTATTTTCGTTATTGAACGTTTTATATTCGACGAGTCTTCAGTCGTCGTGAAAATTGAGTGAAAATGAATTTCCTTTTTCAACTCCGTTACTCAGGTACTATTATTCGCTATTTGTTACCAGAGCGAAAAAATAAAAATATTAAATAATCACATGAACAATTTCAAGCTACTCTTGACCTCTTAATAACGCGTAAAACAATTAGTCTATATGCTTGAAATTTAACTCAAAAGGTTATTGATATACACGTTTAAAACCGGCATTATTGTGACTGACTCACACCCTCACTAAAATCCTAACACACATTTGCAATAAGTGAAGAAAGTAAATGTTAATGTTAAGTGTGAAATAAAATAAAATCAAAGAACATATTAAAATAAAGCGACTAATTTCGATTCGAAGTCGAGAACGACGCATTACTGCATATTTAACTTGACGCTCATTTCACATTTATGTTCTCAATGAGATAATTATTTAACATAATAATGTTTTAATCTAACATACTAAATATTATTCGTTGTTACCTGTAAAAGTTTTTGGAAGTTATAGCGAAAAATGCCAACTTGATAATAGAGTGGGCGAAGAAGAGCACAGTTATGGTATTAGCGGTCAACTCATTGACTTCATCGGAGTATTTCGCCATATTAGCTGCCATACACAAATAATGGATCACGATCAAAAATGCATGGACGCTGGAATACACCTTACGTAAAAGAGTGGACATCCCAGCATTATCTGAAATATACTTAAATTTTGAGAAATAAAATTTTAAATAGATAATTATTGTCAAATATGAATTTCATTTAATATAAATTAATAAATTCAAAAAATATATTATAAGTAGTAACTTATTTACCTAATACTTAAATATTTGTTACATTATTGTTGCATTATGCAGAATTTGATTTCTTTCGTGTCATAATGCAAGTTAAATCTAGTACTTACCTGTGATTGTAATATCTTATATCTGTATAAATGGATATTTAGGATCTAAATTAATGTAAAATAAGAACTATTTTTACAGGTTTTATTATGCATACTGGAAAGGTTCTTTCCATCCAAATTCGAGACATTAACTGTGGAGTGAAATTCTACGCCCGCAATGTCTTGCATTCGGCCAGATCTAAGCAACCAAAATAATTTATTCCCCCTAATGAGGATCAAACTGCAACCATCGAGATGTTACTCCTTGTCATAGTAATAAATTGTAAGTCATGAAACATTTTACCTGAATGATAGTTAAATAAAAAATGTCCTGCCGCCTGCATCAACTTAATATTTGGCATTAAATCGGACACGAGGCCCTGTGTTTTTATTTTCGTCATCATCTACAAAATTAGTTTTTATAAATATTTCTATTTCATTTAATATGAATTTTATTTAAATATTTAAATTATCTATTCACCTTGATTACTTATTCGGCAGATTTTATTCAATTTCAATTTCTGATTGGCTCCATTTATATACAATGGCCTAATTCAATTTGTCGCAGCCCATGTAAGGCATTCAGTATAATTTAATTTTTTAAGAGCAGCCAAAATTTGGAGACGTCTAGCCGAAGAAATGCCATCGGCCAAATGATCGATTTTTATTTCAATACCACACCTCAAGTTTCGCACTGACGTGTTTCAATTTCAAAGTCATATAGGCCAATGGTGGTAAGTTTTCCATGGGAGCGACCACATGGTGTCCCTGTAAACAGCCGGTTGTATCCTCTCCTTAAATATGAATGATACCTCACCCTGTATTTATTTATAATTAGCGACTCCCTATAAATTCATTACTGGATCGATTGTGTTTGCACCGCTTCGATGTAGTGTTTGATGTTTGTTCTAATGTTTGTTTTGTTTTGTTTTCATTGAAATGTTTACAATTCGATCTTCTCTTATTTAACTTCGTGAGTCATTTTAAAGCAAATATTCAATTTCCATTTTCATATTTTTTATTCAAATATGTACTCTATAATACTAAATTTATTATAATATATCGGTGACAAAAATCAAATCAGCTTCACGTTGTATCCCGCACACAGCAGGGTAAGTAGAGGGGACCTAGTGTATAAACACTCCGTTCTCTACTTTCCGCAATTCTGGAGGCATTGCATATTGATTGGTGGAACTCAACGTCGTGCTTTGTCTCGACACCAGAGCGAAGAATTGAAAATATAAATTTTAATACTTTTTTTTATTTCCTCGAGTGGAGATCGAACTACCACAACCAGTCACATTTACGGTTACACTTTGTGCCCCTGCGCCACGATTGGCCTCAATAATTTGTTTGTTCAATTAGTTAATATACTTGTATATTATATTTAAGAATCAGCGGATCGTCCTACCTCTTTGGGCCTCCTTTTTTTGCACTTTCATTCAGTTACTTCGCCCTCCTTTTAGTTTAGCGTTTGAATTAATTACAACTTTACATATATTATTTTATTATTCTCATTTCTTATTTAAATAATATCACTTTAAACTTATTGTTATCAATCAAGACCACTATAATATTTAATTATTTATACATATTGAAGGTGATCGAAACATTTTAATACATCGAAATCGTATATGTACATGTGAAAAAGATACCAAGAAATAAAAAATATAAATATCGCTTAGGACATATAATTTTGTTGTGCAATCTAGATTCAACGGAAGTCAACCACTGAGAATAAATGTAGATCATTATTTACAAACCGTTTCAGTTACGGACATAATATTTTCCCGGGGATTTTTGATTACTTAAATACATAAATCCTGCGATGTTTCCTTTTTAAAGGATCATTGCTTGAGCATATCGTGCGCTTTTTTAAGAAATCCCATTCACGACAATTATCCAAACATGTTAGCTTTACTCGATTTTTTTACGGATTCGATTTTCTAATTTGTTAATTGTCTTTTTGACCTTTCCGTTTTATCTCTTTGATCAATATTCTGCAATCCTCACTAATGTTCCAGTCGATCAGTGCCAGTACAAGGGGACTGATTGGTTAAAACTGAGGTATTATTTTCACCGTGATTTGGGGTGCTGCACATATGATGTGTACTTACATTAAATGAGATTTCGTCAAAGCAATAAATTTGTACTGAGGTTCGCCTCAATTTTAAACCGGCGGAGACTTTGCAGTGCTCCTTGATTTTTTCCTCGATTCGTTCAATATGTTGCATGATGAATCTGTCTACACGCATCGGAAGTTCATTTCCAATTTCGCGATGTTTCATATCTGCAAATTTCGAAAAATGGGCAAAAATGGGCATCATTATTGTGATCCCCAGAGTCACATACGGAAGAAGGTACCTTTTCAACCTTGCAAAATCGATGTCGCGACATGCGTTAGTTGTATTTCCTTCCGAAGACTGTTCGGCAGTTTAAACAGCAGCATATAACTTGCAGCAGCTCAGATTATTTGTTGTTCAATCATATTCTGTTCTTTATTTGTTCTAATTAAAGGAAATTTGAAGAAAATTTCTTGTCAATATTGACATCTGCTTCTCTGTTAGTTTCATGTGTTGCTTCGTCATCATGATCATTATTATAGTCGGTAATCGCTACAAAATCTTTAATATTATTGTTTAGGAAAAGTAATCGCCCAGCCGATAATAAAAGTATCAGGTCCAGAATTCAGAAAAGTATGTATCAGGCTCAGAGTCAATATACTTGTAAAGTGCAATAACCAAAACAGAATCAGGGGCACTCCCGACAATAAGTGATTCTGCAAATAGTATATTGTTCTTCGGATGGGTCGATCCAAAGAAGTCGTAGGTTCAGATTTTTTTGCTCTATCTTTTATGGCTGTTTCAATGACTGGATGATAAAAAATAAGTAAGCATTGTTATAAAAAAGGAAGTAAGCATACAATCAGGATTCTGTTTTGTTAGCTCCACTATTGCCCAAGCTTCATGCCAAAAATAACACGTTGACTCCAGGTCTTTTGCATTAGATATAGTAATATAATAGCAGTTCAGTCGCGATTTATAAAACAACTGTTGAGTTTCCTATAGAACATGGTAGAACGGCTTACAGGTTGTACCGTAAATTTTTTTCTGCTTTCGGTCTATATATTCATCACAAAGATCTTTTTTGTTTAAAACAGCCATTGTTTTTTTTTTCACTTTGCGCAGAATCACATCTGCAGCAATTGTGATCCTTTAGCTTATACTTTGCTAGATACTCGCATAGCCCCCGTGACCCGTGAGCGCTTGTGTCAAAATCGGTGTCAGTTTATACCTTCTGATAAATTTGAATGCTGCGTGGACATCTGGTAAAAACGCTTTGGTTGTTTGTCCCGTTTCCTCCTCTTTGTATCTCCTATCCCACTTATCTATGGTGTTCTGTCTTATCGTTCGTTTTACGAACGAGATAGTGCAACCAACATAGTCGGGTGCCTTCTTTTTGTTAGCAGCCGCACACTCCGCCAGCTCGTCCGCTCTCTCATTTGCCCGGATCCCAACATGCGCCCTTACCCAGAAGAGTCTAACGAGCTTTTCTTGCTCTACAGCTCTTTTTAGGTTTTCCTTTATAAAGAAAACCATTGGGTGGGACGCATCCTGGTCTCCCAGGAGTTTGAGAGCCGACCTGGAGTCGCTCAGGATGCAGGTCAACCGCTCCGAGGATCCGAAGAGAAGAAGAAGAGCGCGAAGAGTTCAGCCTGAAACACCGTACAGAAGGACGCCAAGACGTACTTTCTGGCGAGTGTTTCCGCTTCCCCCTTCCAGCACGATAATGCCGCCCCTACCCCGCCACCAATTTTGCTACCGTCCGTGTAGATGATCATTCTTCTCAGGTTGTGAGCATCCACGGTTTCCGGTTCAAGGTCCTCGAGGAACCGCACCCCGCGTTCCTCCGATGGATGGGCCGTCTGGTCGAAGGCAATTTTTTGTTCGACTTCCCTGCCGCGCAGAAAGTCTTGAGGCTTGCCACGTTTGTCTTTGTATAGCTCCGCTGCCTCCTGTACCCTCATGTCAAGCGGGATTAGCCCGCTCAGCGCCAGGGCCGCGCTTAGAGAGACTGTCCTGTAAGATTTGATAATCTTCTGGGCAAAACCTCTCTGAACGGTGTCCAAGCGCTTGCGGGTGCTAATTTTTCCGGGTTCGGGCACCCACACGCTGGCAGCGTAGAGTATAATTGGCTCAATAACGGCTACGTATATCGTCCTGATGATTTCGGGGTTCAGGCCCCAGTTTAATTTTGCTGATCGTGAAATAATTTTATATAAGTTGATTGCTTTCTTACAAATTTTGCTAATGTGATCGTTAAATGTTAATTTTCTATCTATTGTTAGTCCTAAAATTTTAATTTCTTCAACTAATTTGATTGGCATATTTCCCATGTGTACGAAGGGGGCTTTTACGATTTAAATTTTTTTGTTACCACCATTGCAAAAGTTTTATGTGGTGCAAATTTTAGTTTGTTGTCTATGCCCCATTCATACACACGTGATAATATTTGATCCGCCGTCCGAGAAATTTGGGTTCCTGAGTCAGCCGAAATCACCAGGACGATGTCGTCAGCAAAAGCTTGGCAGTACACATCTTGTGCCTCTATTTCGTCCAGGAGTGGGTCTAGGAGGAGGATCCAAAATGTGGGTCCACTTATAGATCCTTGAATGCATCCTTTGGTCGTGACCATAGTGTGTTGGTGGCCAGCATACTTTATGGTCACCTTTCTATTCACTAGGTAGTTATCCACCAGCTTCCTTATGTTGAGAGGACATCCCTTTCTGGCTAGTTGACACTTGCACTTTTCTGTGCAATTCCGGCATAGACATACCACCATCAAAACATAGTCATGCTACTCATTAAATAGCTTTTAAATTCTTGGGATTAATTCTATTTCGACATAGCTAGATGAGAACGTATAGTTTAGTGGTCAGACCACCTATTCGGTTTCCAGGAGGCGCGTGTTGAAGTCCAGCCAAAAATTTTTATACGTTTTCTAAATAACTTTTTTTTGTTGAGTTATTTACTTGAGATTACGTTGAGGTATCAATTTGAAATTAATATCAGATATTCCGGTTTAATTCTCTGTACTATAGAAATTAATCTTCTAACACAACGCAGTCAAAGGAAATGAGCATCTATGTATCGTTTTTCCTTCATTCTTTATGAAATCTATAGTGTACTTCTCGTAGACCTACAGCAAATAAAGGCAAAAATCTAAAGTGAAAAAAAATATTAGTTATTTATTCCCTCATTTCATACTAAATAAAAGTATATAGCCGCAAACTAAAGTTTGTTAATTTATTCGTCGCATCATCAAAACCACCAATCACAATCCTGATATTGGTATAAAATCCTCCGTGGTCGAGTCCGACTAGCGCTTGGTCGATTTTTTTTCTTAAATGCAATTAAATAAACATTCATATATTTCAAGTGAGCCCGCTAGTTTTAGAGGCCATGTTTAATGAAATATATATTGTTAAAAATTGAAAGTAGGTAACGTTTTAAAAAAAACACGTTAAAACACATATCGCTTTTTTTTATGGAAAATACACGGCAAACGAGCGTTCGGGTCACCTTATGTTATTGTTCAGTCATTTAAGCTTCAGTTAATAGTTATTTTAATTTTCAATATATAAAGTTGTTTCAGTATTGTGTTATTTTTTTTTTTTACATTTCACTTCTGAAACCTAATTATATATTATAAATAAAAAACGTTGAGAGTCCGGTTAATAACTTTATTTTAGAGTATATACTTATGTAAAATACTTATTCACAGCCAGGTCGTAGTAACATTATAAATGTTATTTAAGTATAATAAGTAGTTTATGCATTTCAATTATCATATTTTAATCCTCCTTTCGTAACAAATATAAAGTAACTGATTGTCCGGCATCGTTGATGATCTTGTTCCAAAGATGTTGGAGCTGGAATTCAAAAAACATATTTATTTATAAACATTATTTAAAAATACTTTAGCACAGCATGGACCACTATTGGACACGTGTATTGCGTTAAAAACAAAGGACCTCGAATCCGTACCTGGGATTTGCGCTCACACCTGTTACTATAATCTACACTAGTGACAATTAAAGGGATTCCTTTAAATGCACCAAACTAAGGAGTTTGATTTGAGATTTAGCTAGATAGCACTATTACCTAACTGAATCTGAAATTATACGTTCATCTCTCTGCCGATGTTATCGTAAGAGAAATTCTGAAAGATCTATCTCAATCAACTATAATTTTAGGGGTTACAATTGATGATAATCCTTTTTCAAGGCTCTGACTTTAGTTGTACTTTTGTATCTTACTATCACAGAATTTGATAGTGTTAAGATACTCCGTTCCCCACGGACAGCCTAGACATTGCGTGATGAGTGGTGGAACTCAATATCATACTTTATCTAGTGGACCGGTTAAATGAAAATAATTCGCTTCCTCGACCACCAACTGACCCAAAACCCGCCCTTTTATAGTCAGAAGCAGTTTCAATGCGTCACAATGGCCTCAAGGAATGCTTTTAATAGTCAACACCATTGTAAACATTAATAAATAAAAGTAACATTTATAGAATTACAGATACGAATTTTGTTTACTTACAAATAAATCAGAGTTTTTATCCATCTGTTCTGTTTCAACACGACTCCTCCTTTGTAGTACAATACAATGACAGTGGTCATCGTTTATTGAGCATGAGCAGCTCTCTTCTATATTCTCTCTATCATTCTTTATCGTATCACAAGGACAAGAGGTCATGGGATTATCTGGACATGGGCAGCTATTTCTAGGATCGTTATCGATATCGCCTCTTTTACTCAAATTGTTATAATAACTTTTGTCTAATTTTGTCGCTATAGGCATTGTGCTATTAAAAGATCTGTAAAAGATTTCATATTAGTGTGTACAATAAGGACACTGTACGTACTAGTGAGTTATCAATAAAATACCGTTAAATCTTCCTTTTTTTTACTTTTACTGTACCATTTTCTTAGCTTCACACCATATCCCGCAAATAGCAGCTAAAGTGGACCTAACGACCTAGTGTTAAGCAAGGCATTCACTACTTTGCGTTTTGAGTTGCGGAACGCAACGCTGCGCTTTTTCATTACCAAAGCGAGGAAATGAAAATATTAAATATTTTTCATTTTTTCATGATTTTTCTCATTTTGATCCCACAAACTGTCTAATTTACAATTGCACGCTTGTACACCAAGACTGAATATCAAATATCTTATTTGTGTATAAATTTTCTGGATGATTAATTGAATATCGTAACAATACTCTACACCACCATATAAAGACCAGCGGTACTGTAAAGAAAATATAGTAAAAAAAACTCATATTTCAGGAATTTTGATATACGCTATTCTATACAAGCGTCTAAATGTATCTACATATACCGTTTTAAAAATCTAATCCAGTAGACACCAATCCAGTAGAATCCAGTATACTATATAAAACAAATTTAACTTATGTTTACAGGCAACAAGTAGCTTTTATGAGATATTTTATAATATATTTAATAACAGATAGAAACAAATATTGGATACACTTACAATGACGAGGCAATGATCATTGTGATAATAAAAAATATCTTCATTGTTATTATATACTCTTAATGGAACTGTTCGCTCAGAAGCTGGAGCACTCACTTAGGATTTCCAAAAGTGAGTCCCGTTTTTATACCGGGCGTATCCATATATATGCAAATGGCACAATTATTATTATAATTGCCTATTTGAAACATTTTTTTCTTATAAATAAATCTAAATAAATAATAATAATAATATATACAATTGAGTCCAGTAGTGGTGCAGGCAGGTGCAAGGCGCACTAGCGTGTGATTTTAACCACGATAGGTTGGGGGTTCGATCTTATTTTTTTTCTCCGCACTGCTCTTGAGGCAACGTTGAATTGAATTGAGACCTGAGCTCTGCCACTTAACACGCAACGCTTCCCGAGCATTACTCGATCTGCGTCACATAATGTCGAGTGTTTGGATCTGTGCATGTCCATTAGGGCTCTATGGAATCTTTTATGCAGCTTCTTGCTCTTTCTTAATAAGTAATACAGGGCTACGCCAGTTCTTTTAGCCCAAGGAATAAAGAGTAAGACCTTTGTCAACTGATATCACATGCTTGTGCATATCCACGTCAATCTTGAAAAAAAATCTCGAACACTGTTTACCTTGTAGGGATCGGGACACCTCTACACTTACGAACGCGGATGGTGCATATTGACGATCTACAGTCTGCTCGGGATCACCGACTACTTCAAAGTGTTCGAAACTTCGGGTTGCCAAAAATGTATAGTACCAAATATACGCGATTAATCATTTTAAAATAGTTTCATTTAAAATGTGTAATAATCGTGTAAATCAAAATACTTATTAACCTAGTCAAAGCTTTTGTATCGTTAGTATGCCCATAGTCGAGTCTCTTTCTAGTAGGCAACTTCTTTGATTTAGACGCCATTACCTACAAAGAAGAAAGAATATTTTACAATATGGAACACGTGCTTATAATGTGGACCATTAGTCCTTATTTGGGAATTGTTTACTAGTCCATATAAAGAAATTGAAAAGAAGGTACTTGAACAATTTAAGTTAGCAATTCATCCTAATACTATGATAAAACAAAATAAATAAATTAGCTTAACGCTGCATCCCGCACACAGCAGGGTATGCAGAGGAAATCTAGTGCAAAGACACTCCGTTCTCCACTTTCTGCCGAATTCTGGAGGCATTGCGTATTGAGTGGCAGAAATCAACGCCGCGTTCATATTTACGGAACTTACTCAACTCTCTCAAGCAGCCACGTAGTGCTTGAAATTTCTCAATGATATATAGAGATTAGTGCAGTTGTGGTGATATATTTAAATCGATTTTTTTGTGGAATCGGTATTTATATGGGAAAAGCTACGTTTACAGTGTGCGCGCATTTACGTTTTACCATATGTCTAAGATGTGAGATAACTAAATATTTTTCTATTTTTTTTATTATGGAAAAGGACAAGGCAAACGAGCGTACGGGCACCTGATGGTAAGTGATTACCGCCGCCCACAACCCCTTACAACACCAGAGAAGCTACAGGTGCGTTGCCGGCCTTTAAAGTGGGTTGGGCGCCGGAGCCCGGGATTATATGATGCGAAACGCAGTGGCATAAAGCCACTACTTAACGCCGGTTTTAAACGCCGAGGGTGGTAATGATCCGGTCGAATCTACCCATGCGTGTTGCCATTGCTGGTGACGTGATTCTACCACACGTACTTTCGTCGCCTGTTACGACACCACCAGCACCAGAATGATCCTATTCTAGGCCGGGATCACACGGCAAATTTAAAAAATTAAAAAATTAAAATTAGCTTCACGCTATATCCCGCACACAGCAGGGTAGGCAGAGGGAACCTAGTGTTAAGACACTCCGTTCCCCACTTTCTGCCGAATTTTGAAAGCTTTGCGTGTTGAGTGGCAGAACTCAACGCCGCGCTTTGAACGGCACGGCAATTTTTTTTTCTATTAAATACGAAAATCAAATCAATTCCCATGACACTACTATAAATAACTTAGTAACTCAAGCTAACTAAGTGAAGCTGATTTATTTATTTATTTATAACCAAACTGACATAATTACTTCATTTTTAGGGGTTTATACTTCAAAAGAAAAAAAAACGGAAACCTCATAGGATCACTTTTTTACCGTCTGTCCATCTGTCAATACCATTTTACTTGAGATTACGTTGAGGTATCAATTTGAAATAAACATCAGATATTCCGGTTTAATTCTTTGTTAAATGTCAAAAGATATGAGCATTTATGTATCGTTTTTCCTTCATTTGTATGAAATCTATAGTGTACTTCTCGTAGACCTACAACAAATAAGGGGAAAAATCTGAAGTAAAAAGACTATTATTTAGCAAATTAAAGTTTGGTAATTTATTCGTATCATCATCGAAACCTATAAGGTTCACCAATCACAATCCTGATATTGGTATAGAATTCTCTGTGGACGAGTCCGACTCGCGCATGGTCGTTTTTTTTTTCTTAAATGGAATTAAATAAACAATCATATATTTCAAGCATAGCCGCAGGGAGGCCGCTAGCTTTTTGAATAAAACGGGACAATAAAATTTCTCGTAATTTAAGGAGTACAAACAACATTTTCTTATTCATTCATTTAATCTTAGTTTTTTTTATTGTCAATTTACAAAATAGTAAGAATTTTAATTCAGGACCTAATATAATTATTGTCATTACTTAATTTAAAATAGTAATTATCAAAAGGCTAAATGTAGCGAAGGCAAAAGTTTTTGTATGAGGGTCTTATTTGTGTGAGGTGTGACAGAATAGGTAAAGGAGTCAGTTGACGTGATTAATTAACACCTTGTTTTTCGTACAGATCATAATCACAATAATTTGAATCAAATCAAATACCACTGGAGCCTCAGATGCACCTAGTGGCGCTGCTTAGAGTGTTACGGGTGAAGAGAGCAATCAAAGCAGAGAAGTTTTAACTGGAATGATTCAGAATGTTTATCTCGTGTCTCGGGGTGCCTAATGGGTGACGCACATTCCTGGTTAAGTGAGTGGGTTGTAAATGACCGTACGTGATCGAGATTTTGCCGAGAATTTAAGCCATTATTCCCACTAAAGTTAGATTGTGCTAACATTTTATTTGACGCGATGCAAGCTAATTCTGACAAATTTTGTTGTTATGCTGAGTACGGTAGTAGGATTATATTGCGACTTACAATAGTGAAAGGATTAAGTTATGAATTAAGAGTACTAATAATTATACGTAGTTTCACAGACCCACAGATTACAGCAGCGGCTGTAAACGCCAATCTGACCTGTGATGATCTGGTTTCATTTTTATCAATATACTAGCGGCCCAATCGCGATTTTGCTCGCACACCACCTTTAATACTTTTATTATGCTGCATTTGCCAACAGATTAATACATAGTTATATGATAGGACGTCATCAGTGGCAAGGGCGCACCCAGTATAGAGATATTCAAGTCTACGCTTGTGGCCGTAACTTGCGGACGCGCTTAAAGCAATTTTAAATCAATTCTATGGCGTTCCTTATTATTGTTATTTCGTTATTTAAGGCTAAGGCTTACACCGTAACGTTGTATAAGCTATAGTGCTTATAAAGAATGCAGCTTTCATACAAAAAAAAAGAAAGTAAATCGGACCTCGAAAGTAGATCTTAGCGTTTAAACAAATAAACTTAACAAAAGGAAGTTTTTCCATCAAACTTCAAAAATGTTTATTTCATCAACTTAAATTGAATACTTAGGTTGAATTATAAATAGAGGTCAGGTTAGGCATAGTCTGATCTGATCTGATCTGCCGAGTCAGAGGCAATTAGTTATTGAATGCTTCAAATGGTAGAACCACTCGAGGTACCATGGCATGCGGAACAGTGACCGAAAACTTGTACTGCACTTTTTAGATGACAAGTGATTTTGAGTTGATAGTGAGTTCCTGGTTTGTTGTTTAGCACAATTTCTTTCTAAATCATTAAATCTGAACATACGTACAGACCGACATTTTATTTTTCACTTCCTCCATTAATTCCGGTTTCTAATTGTTTTTTTATTATTATTTGACAACAAAGGCGGGGCTTAGCTTATAATACTAGTGTAAGGTTTGTTTATTAAGTTCAATTGGACGTTAGGTCTCATTGGACACATTTTGTGTTGATAGATATTGGACGCATGATATGATAAACTTCAATAAAAATGAAAGCTTCAATAACTTTTTATTTTTATTTACTTTTTATATGTCTTGTTACAGAAATTTCGATTGCCTGTCTGTTTATGTCTAAACATTTATAAAGTTTAAATTCTAGATGATGAAGACAGTGAATGTCATATTTCTGAAGAATTTTCATTAATACAGCCACGAAACGACGCTAATGAGTTGGAGTCTAATCGAGATGCACCAGTATGTGATCAGGCAACTGGAAAATAATTCAGCTACGTCGGGGACGACGCATTGTCAGAAATGGCCGAATTAGGAGTCTACCGTACAACAGTTGCAGTACTATAATTGACAGTTCACATCTGTCAAATATAGTACTGCAATGTCTCAGCTGTCAGTGTCAAAATTTTGCTCGCACCTTTTAATTTGCTATAAGAGTTACTGGTTTAAGGCAGAAGGCACATTTTTCCTCGCAAACATTAGGTATTTTACATTAGGTATTAGGCAGATGTATTCGATGTGTTTTATTATTAGGTTGTCACGAGTTCATTATTAGCAAGTTCTAAATAAGTATAAGTTATAAAATAATTTAAATGTTTTTAACTTATAAATATTGTGAATTCATTAAAAGTGCTGCTATAGTTAATACTGAGTAAATACCTATATATGTTATTGGTGTTTTATGTTATTTTCTAGCCAATTTAAGCTTCAGTTAATAGTTATTTTAATTTTCAATACATAAAGTTGTTTCAGTGTTGTGTTATTATTCTTTTTACATTTCACCTCTGAAACCAAATTATATATTACAAATAAAAAACATTGAGAGTCCGGTTGATAACTTTATTTTAGAGTATATACTTATGTATAATACTTATTCACAGCCAGGTCATAATACCATTAAATGTTATTTAAGTATAATATAATTTATGCATTTCAATTATCCTATTTTAATCTTCCTTTCGTGACAAATATAATGTAACTTGTCCGGCATCGTTGACGATCTGGTTCCAAAGATGATGAAGCTGGGATTAAAAAAACATATTTATTTATAAACATTATTTAAAAATACTTTAGCACAGCATGGACCACTATTGGACCACTATATATGGACCGTGTATTGCGTTATAAACAAAGGACCTCGAATCCGTACCTGGGATTTGCGCTCACACCTGTAACTATAACCTAGACTTATGACAATTAAAAGAACTCCTTTTAATGCGCCAAACTAAGGAGTTTCATTTGAGATTTAGCTAGATAACACTATTATCTAACTGAATCTGAAATTATACGTCCATCTCTCTGCCGATGTTGTCGTAAGAGAAAATCGGAAAGATCTATCTCAATCAACTATAATTTTAGGGGTTACAATTGATGATAAACCTAAACTCCGTTCCCCACCGACAACCTAATTCTCTAGACATTGCGTGATGAGTGGTGGAACTCAATATCATACTTTATCTAGTGTACCGGATAAATGAAAATAATACGATTCCTCGACCAGCAACTAACCCACAACCGTCTTTTTTATAGTCAGAAGCAGTTTCAATGAGTTACAATGGCCTCAAGGAATGCTTGTTAATAGTCAACACCATTGTAAACATTAATAAATTAAAGTAACATTTATAGAATTACAGTTACGAATTTTATTTACTCACAAATAAATTAGAGTTCTTATCTGTCTCTTCTGTTTCAACACGACTCCTCCTTTGCAGTACAATACAATGACAGTGGTCATCGTTTATTGAACATGAGCAGCTCTCTTCTATATTCTCTCTATCATTCCTTATCGTGTCACAAGGACAAGATGTCATGGGATTATCTGGACATGGGCAGCTATTTCTAGGATCATTGTCGATATCGCCTCTTTTATTCAAATTGTTATAATAACTTTTGTCTAATTTTGTCGCTATATGCATTGCGCTATTAAAAGATCTGTAAAAGATTTTATATTTGTTAGTTATCAATAAAATATCTTTAACTTTTCGTTTTTTTTATTTTTATTGTACCATTTTACTGGCTTCACACCATATCCCGCAAATAGCAGCTAGGGTGGACCTAACGACCTAGTGTTAAGCAAGGCATTCACTACTTTGCGTTTTGAATTGTGGAGCGCAACGCTGCACTTTTTCATTACCAAAGCGAGGAAATGAAAATATTAAATATTTAATTTTTTCATGATTTTCCTCATATTGTTCCCACAGACTGTCTCGTTACAATTGCACGCTTATGTGCCTGCACCACGTCTGGATATGAAATATCTTATTTGTGTATGAATTTTCTGGATGATTAATTGAATATCGTAAAAATACTCTACACCATAATATAAAGACGAGCGGTACTGTAAAGAAAATATAGTAAAAAAAACTCATATTTCAGGAATTTTGATATACGCTATTCTATCTATACAAGCGTCTAAATGTATCTACATATACCGTTTTAAAAATTTAATCCAGTAGAGACAAATCCAGTGGAATCCAGTATACTATATAAAACAAATTTAACTTATGTTTACTGGCAACAGGTAGCTTTTATGAGGTATTTTATAATATATTTTATAAAAGGTAGGAAGAAATATTGGGTACACTTACAATGACGAGGCAATGATCATTGTGATAATAAAAAATATCTTCATTGTTATTAGATACTCTTAATGGAACTGTTCGCTCAGAAGCTGGAGCACTCACTTAGGAATTCCAAAAGTGAGTCCCGTTTTTATACCGGGCGTATCCATATATATGCAAATGGCACAATTATTATTATAATTGCCTATTTGAAACGTATTTCTTCTTATAAATAAATCTAAATAAATAATAATAAAATACACAATTGAGGCCAGTAGTTTCGCAGGGGTACAAGCACAACTACCACTAACCAAGACAGGTTGGGGGTTCATTCCTCACTCGAAGATTTGAAATATTTCATATTTTCGTTTCTTTGCTCTGGTCTCGAGGCAACGTTGAGTTGAATTGAAAGTTGAGCGCCAACACTTAATATGCATCGCTTCCATGCGAGGAACTGTCACTGTGAACTGTCTTAACATTACCCTGCTTCGTGCAGGATGCAGCGTGAAGCTGAAAAAAGAAACAAAATATATATACATATAGTATAACTATGTATATTTTGTTTAGTATAAATTTTTCATTTGACTAGTTAGATATAGATATAATATTTAGAAGAAGCAATTTTTGCTTATATATAAATATGGAAGTAAAATATGACAAATCATAATCAGTCTTATAAATTTCCAATGTGTACAACAGTCCGTCTCAGTTCGGAGATATGAGTAATGCAATGTCGCTTATATAAGATATTATTATCTATCAGTAGCACTGTTATTGTTAGCATCATATTGGAGGTTTTTCCAATGTCACTACGCCCAAATGACCAGATTATTAAAATTGATTCCTAAGTCTGTGTGAGCAATCCACTATAAAAGGAGAGCCCACATCCTGTACCATATTGCGTCACAGGCACATTATTATAAAAAATATGTTTTATTTATCTGTATTTATTATTGGTTTTAAACCGTATTTTTAACCAAATTAAAAAGTGACAAAATTGATAATTTACCTATTTCTGGAAAAAAATGTGTATTCCCGCAATATAGTGTTCCGTTTATTATTGATACTTTTATAAACGAATTGAAATATTTTTATTATACTACTGTCGTAGTTCACAAGGATATAATTATAATGTAAAATAAATATTATGAAGCTGTTTTACTTTACCTAATACTAGCGGCCCATTCGCGGCTTCGCTCGTATATCACTTATAATTGTTTTATTATCCTGCTTTTCCATAAGATAATCAATATAAATTAAATAATTATTATAATCTATATATTATATATTATATTTATTTATACATTCAATAATTTTGAGAAAGAGCAAGCCCTAACATGGCTGTGTGCGAGGACGAAATCGGGCAAGGGCGCCCCCCGCTGGACTCGTGTCAATGCTTGCGGCCGTAAACGGAGCGTTGAATTAATAAAAATTTTCATTTTCTCAAAAAGTATACGTTCAAATTACATACTATAAAAGACAAAAGCATTTTTTCATAAAAAAATCCTTGATGATGGAAGAAATTTCGCTCGTAAGTTTCAATATCTTTACCAAATAAAAAATTATGAAATATCCTATACCTTGCAATTTTCAATTATTTTTTTGTCACAAAATATCTTATTGTGACTTATTTATAAGAGATACATATACCGTATCGCGGACTTTTTTTTAGTACTAATAAAATAGAACACTTCTTCCAAACAAAGTACTGATATATATTGTACAACAGTTGCAGCGCACGCGCTTAAAGCAATTCGATGGCGTTCACTGTTATTGTTATTTCGTTTTTTAAGGGTAACTAATACGTACACCATAATATTATATAGCCTATAGCACTTCCTCAGAAGTACGTATAATATTATGGTGTACGCTTTCTCAAAACATTACTTTCAAACAAAACCCAAAAATAAGTAAATCGGACCAGTAAATCTCGCCGTCATCGTTATCTGTCCGTTCGCGTCAGTCCTACCATGCCGCCCGAATTCTAGGTCATTTCTAATCAGTGACATCTCCTTAATTGTTTATTAGAATGTTATACATTAAATTATAATTAAAATCTAGATAAAATGCTAAAAGTGGTTATTATATTAATGTTCATCAGGATGAATATTAAAATATAAAATTAACAAAAACCCAATAAATTTAAATTAAATTAATTAAAATGGTTACTTTTGCTCAACCTTCAGAGATAAACATATTTAAAAAACAATATTTTTGTTAAATATTGTTTTTATGTATCTCATGAGGTTGAATCAGTGTACGCCATGTCGGTATGCGTTAAGCAAATTCATTTTGGATGACGTTTTCTTAAAACAACAAATAAATTTTGCAAACCGTTGCTTAACAACAGTCGGTTGTTATTAACATGGCAGAATAAATTGCATGTCAAATTAGATAATATTTTAATATATTAGTATATATGTGTAATGTCATAAACAAACAAACAAACTCTTCCTCTTTATTATATTGGTATAGATAAAATAAAAATTTATATTTTATCAATAACTAAAAACAGCATAACGGAACATTGAATGTGGAACTGTCAAGTGTCAATGTCAATCTATCGACGTTTATGTTGGCCGATCGATGTATTTACTGGATCTCTTTTTAACGTGCATTTTATAATTGTGTATAGTGATGTCTTTTTAACTGGCAAATTAATTATAATATTAATTATTAATTAAATAAAGCACAGAACTGAAGTGAACTGCATTTGCTGCGTTTGAACTATTGTGCTATTTTTAGTGAATTATTAGTCAGTAGTAATTATTACTGTTGAAAGTGTTGAGGTAGTGACTCTTGTGTTGTGGCATATCGGGATAGTGACTCTGAAGAACTGTGTCAAAATAGTGATTTTAAATGTAAACGAGTGCCGGCGGCCATGATGCCTGGTTATTAGTTAAATATGAATCCAAAAGAAAGCGCTTTTTTATATTCTTTTTTTATATTCTTCAGTTTAGTTCTTATGTCTAAGCAAAAAATATATAGTATATTGAAAAATAATTAAATATTGACAAATAATATGATCAGCTATTTTCGAACTTTTTAGAATCGTGTCTTGTGTCTTATTGGTAATAAAAAATAAATACTGGACTCGTTGACAGTAGATTTGGTTTAACGCAAGTTGATTGTTACGTATCACATCCAAAAATGGTCATTCTTCTTTATGCTTGCTACCAACTATAACGGCAACTTAGAGAAGTTGTTTGTAGTTTGTAGTGTAGGGCGTCAGTTGTCATACGGGATTAGACGAATTATATTAGGTTCGGGCTCGTCGTGGTACAATGGCAAAAATGTGTCGAGTTGCGACGATTATAGGATCAGCGCTCAATTGGCAGAATAAAATATTATACATTCAATCTCTTTGCTTTAATAACAAAGGAAAGCGCGGCGTTATGTTCCAACACGAAATGCTTCCGGCGTAAAGGCGTAAAGTGTATTATGTTATTATGTAGGTCTATTATATTAATATTATTATGTTAAAACAAAGTCATGCATTAAAATTATTACGTTTCTTATCGTTTGTTAGTAAATATTATCTATAAATGTATTGTTGGGTACGAGGCCAGTCGTGGCGCAGGGGCATAAAGTGTGCCTGTAAATCGACTGGTTGTGGGTCCGATCCCCACTCGAGGAAATAAAATGTTTATTTACATTTATATTTTTATTTCTTTGCTCTGGTGTCGAGGGGAAAGCGTGGCGTTGAGTTCCGCCACTCAACACGCAATGCCTCTAGTAATTGACGGAAAGTGAGGAACAGGGTGTCTTAACACTAGGTTCCCTCTACCTACCCTGCTGTGTGCGGGATACAGCGTGAAACTGAAAAAAAAAATGTATTGTTTCCCTACAGTCAAACCAGAAAAAGGTAGTAATAACTATTCTTGTTATTGATCGAGGTAAAATTGGTTCATGGTTTTATTAAATAACTAGAAATGCCCCCACGGCTTCGCCCGCTTGAACTACACGATCATTTATTCAATACATTGATTTATGATGTGTATGATTCTAATGTGAAAAATTCTAAAATTTTGTGACCGTATCGTCGTAATTCTTATAAGGATTTTTTTAACAATTGTTTTATAAAAAAAATTAAGATCGATTTAGTAGTTTTTTATAAATATATGTACAAACTGTTACTGGTTATTAGGTAATAAAAGAATGTGATTTTGTTATATATAGATATGATGTAATAAAAACCCAACAACCTTAATAAAATCCTCAAATGGATATAAAATATAAGTAAGCCTAGGTACTATTTAACTAATACTAAATTACTATACAAGATCTTATGATATCTAATAGGGTGCCAGGAGAGTTTTTTTATTCCAAACTCTCCCAAAACCAACTTCGATTCTAGGGCTCTATATGTGAACTGGTGGATTTTTAGTAATCCACTCAGCACAAAGGGGCGTTTCGATAGGCTACGACAACACAAACATTAATTAATATTAAAAATATTTATATATAAAATTGCATTATAAGTAAGACTTACCCCTATCGCAGTGTGAAACAAAACCACAGTAACTTGAATGTCCACTCTAGCAAGTTCTAGTCATATTTCTTAAAATTAAAAAAATATAACAGTTACGAGCGGTCAATTTATATTCATTGCTACAAAACCGACACACGTCCATCTCTGTTGAACTCTGTTTAAGGGATCCTACTACCCACACGTTACACATATGATTGATATAAAATACAAAAAATTGATGTCAAAATAAAATAAAATTCAATTTGCTTACAGATAGGTTTGAATTCGGGTCGCGACTACTAAATCCGCACCGATAGCCGCTGCGCTGTTAGACGTTATAAGCACTTGTTAAAATGTCCTATCTCATAATAAAACTTTTTTCTTACAACGCTTTAATTAGGATTCCTCTTTATATAATAGTATAGATAAAGATATAGATGGATGTAACTGATATAATTAAATAATCTAATATTACAAAAAAAATCGAGAATCAGGCTAGATTATTTGGTATTTGTATACTATATATAAAAATATATAAAAAAATCAGCATAAAAAATACTTAAAATCACGTTAAGCAGAAAACTTTTAGGCGTAGCTTAGACTTTAATTAAAAAACAAGCCAGAATATTTTTAATTAATAATGAAAAAATTGTAAGAACGTAAGTATTAATTGTCTGTCTATTCCCCATCTCTACCATATTAACGTCCAATCACCATACCATAACAAATCTATGTAGTTGTAGTCTCATATATATATATATATATATATATATATATATATATATATATATATATATATATATATATATATATATATATATATATAAATGTTTTCTAGTTTAAGTAGATATATATGTAAGAAGTCGCATTTGACAAATTTGATTAATATCTTATCCCTTTTATTATTCTACGTAGCTAAAAAATAACACTTTAATTATGAATACAAAAAGATATTAATTACCTTATAACCTGCCTCACATCGACTACTTCATCAAAAGTATGTACACAAAAATTAAAACAGGAAATTGCTCTGTATCAATAATATAATTTATTAATTACAATTTGATCATTCGAAAGCAGTGCGTATTTTTTCAAAAAGAGATGTTCCCCACAAAGACTGCCCTCCGTCTACTACTATACTAGTTCCGGTAATGTTTTTAGCTAGCTCACTTGCAAGAAAAGCTATAGCTTGTGCAATGTCTTCAGGTGTAATGATCCTGCCCATGGGAATAAGTTTTGTGAAGAACTCATAACTTTGATAGCTTCTATCACCACCATACATTTTTAGGGTGACGTCCGTCCTTGTATACCCTGGTTTTACACAATTGACCCTAACTCCTTTTGCAGCCAATTCCAAAGCAGCTACTTTTGTTAAATATTCCAAGCCTACCTTAGAAATATTATATGACGTTTGGCCTGGAAATATAATGTCACCAAAGACGCTTCCTACATTAACCACATTTCCTTTAGATCTTATCAAGTGAGGAGCAAAAGTTGTAATCATCATATATACCGAACGTAGATTAACATTCAAATTGTAATCAAAAGCGTCTAAATCCGGTGCAAGGATACTCTCCGTTTCAATACCACCAGCAATATTCAAAAGGATATCTACTCGTCCATAACGTTCAATAACTTCTTTTTCAATCAGCTTTATATCTTTTTCCTTTGTCACGTCAGCGGTTAATATTAATGGTGGCTTGGCTTTCATTTTCTGACACTCTTCAGCAAATCTATGCATGCTATCTGGATTTCTTCCAACGAGTACAAATTCTGCGCCATATTTAGCTAAAAGAAGTACTGTACTCTCACCTATCCCTGCTGTTGCACCTGTCAGTATAATAATCTTGTTAGTAAAATTCATTGTCGATCGTGATGGAAAAATGAAATAAACTGTTGAGATAAATTGCAAAATTCCTGTTATATGTAATCGAATCAAATAGATTACATTGTTTTGTACTCGCATGATTTAATATTGAGATTTTATGGCATTTTTCGATATTATTCTGATAACATAACAAAACATTGTGAAATGTGAAGTATAGATTAAAAAATACTAAGTATACTTATAAAAAATATCACATACTCTGCGCTTCTTTCACGGGAGCAGCATACAGGATAAAATATTTGAAACCAATTCCTAAAAAAAAAAATTTCGTCATCATTTAGAGACGTATGTTTTTTTTTTCATGTCACTATTTTTATCCACACTGTATTACATGTGATACAGTTACGAATAGATACCAATATCGTAAACGACTACTACTACTAAACGTTGCCAATCTGCCACTTTTCATTCTCAAGAAACATATCCGGACGAGAAATAAATATCTCCCGTTACCTATTTTCTATATTTAACCTACACAACGTTCAACTTCACCGCCAATACCTACGACTCGATTTCGCGAATGAAGAGCGTGTGATGTTGTCTCTTTGATAGGTTTGTGTATGTGTGCGTCATTCTTAACAAATGGCGTTTTATTTTACAACGATAATTTTAATATTTAGTTTGTTTGAAAAAATCTTTTTTTTTATTTTTGGCAAAATCTCTATAGTTTTAATTGTATTGTATAGTTTTTTTTGTATTGTATAGTTTTAATTGTATTGTATATAGTAATGTACTTAATTAGAAAAGGTATAGAAAGTTTAACGTAGCGAAATTAAAACAGTTTATAAAAAGGTTCGGGTTATTTGAACCCGCTAATTTCAAATATAATTATATTTTTTTATTTATCTTTTATGATAAGACTCAAAATGCGTTCATTCAGAGTTTTTGCAAGAAACGTTCATTTTCGAACTGTCTTAATAGTAGCGTAGTTATAGTAGCTCTTTGGCTATCCAACTGTTTACAAGATAAGCATAATATTAAAGAAATAAAAACGATATATCATCAATTAAGGAAAATCTATTAAGATTTCTAAGACAGTTTTTTTTATAGACGTATAAGCATACATATGTTGAGCAGAGCTCTCTTGTATAAAAATTCAAATGAAATATTTTTACGTAATTTTTAAATATTTTCACTAAAATATATTAAAATTAGAGTGTTAAATGAACATATATTTATCAAAATTTATAGCCTGATTCAGATCAAAATTACAAATCAGTAATTACGTTCAGTAAGTACTTGCATAGACGTAACTATGAAAATTTTCCAGGAGGAGGAGCTTTTGCCGATATATTTAGTTATTTTTTAATTTAAAAACTCACTTTTTTTACCAGTAAAATTTATTGGTTGGGCACAAACGAATGACTTGGTGGACACGGACCACTCTGCCGCCCCTATTCCTAAACTCATGTGTATTTAGCATTTATTGTTTCATTCATTCATTTTATCCATCTTTAAAAGGTAGACATATCATAACCAATTTTCTAATAACCTTCAAAATGAAACATGTGTTTTTCGTAGGGAAACCTGAAAATTACCTAAAATGAATCCCAAAACATTGTTGTAATTGAGCTGAATTATACACCCGTGCGTTAACCTTAGGCAACAGTCAATTGTAGTAAATTGGCTAATTTAAACATTCAACTTCAACAGCTATTGGAAAATCCAAAAAATCAAAAATTCCAAAACACTTAGCCATGTCCTAAGGACTTTTGATATTTTATTTACATTGGTGTCTATTAAGTCTCTAACATATTTAAAATTTGGTTCGATTTTGAAATTTTATACCAAGCCTATGTAGCTTAATCTCATAAATATAGACTAGTTTTTATAAGCTTCACGTCATATCCCGCTCATAGCAGGGTAGGCCGAGATAACCTGGAATACAGCGAGAAGGAATACAGCGTTATGAAACATTCTTCCCAATAAGACTACTTCCTTTCCCCATTTTCGTCTAATTATGGATTTATTGCGTTTTTGAGTAGCGGAACTCAACGCCGTGCTTTACCTCAATATCAAAACGAAAAATGAAAATATTCGAACCCACAACCAGACGCATTTATAGTCACATGCTTGTGCCACTGCGTCACGATCACTGGCCTCGTTATCTATTGAATAATATTTAAAATAAATTCTATGATCAATGAACCGTAAACTATGTGTAACCACACTACCAGTAGATATCTTTGATAAATAGAATTGGCAAGAAAACACAATTTTGAACCTTCTGGCTGAATATTAAAGCTTAAAATCGTTAGTGCACTAAAGTCTTTATACGAGTGATTCGAGCTTGTTTTGCTCATTAACTAAACGGGTACGAACTTTGTTAAATACATAAACACAATAACGCAGACAGACATTTCATTCTTATTTGTACGAGTATATATATAAATTAAAATTGCATACTTAACAACTCTTAATAAAATGACATTTTACTATTTCTCAATTTAAATTGGCAATATAATTTTTCATATAGGTATGTCATCATTTATACTAGATCTTTATTTTTTTATGTCGTGTGATCCCGGCCTAGAATAGGATTATCCTGGTATTGGTGGTGTCGTAAGAGGCGACTAAAGTACGTGTGGTAGAGTCACGTCGCCAGCAATGGCAACACGCATGGGCAGACTCGACCGGTTCATTGCCACCCCCGGCATATAAAACCGGCGTGAAGTAGTGGCTTTATGCCACTGCGTTTCGCATTAGGTAATGCCGGGCCCCGGCGCCCAACCCATCTTAAAGGCCGGCAACGCACCTGTAGCTCCTCTGGGGTTGCACGGGGCCGTGGGTGGCAGTAATCACTTACCATCAGGTGACCCGCACGCTTGTTTGCCGTGTCTTTTCCATAAAAAAATAATAATAATATCAATGTAAAATACTCATAACGCTTAATAAATTTTGTTTAGGCGGTATTTTTTTTCAGCTATATCCCGCACATAGCAGGGTAGGTAGTTACTCACTCACATTGCGCTCTCCGCTTTTCGAGGCATTGCGTGTTGAGTAGGTACTTAACACCCGGCTTTTGCCTTGGTGCCAGAGCCAAAAAATGAAATGTCCCGTTCCGTTGTGTAGTGTATTTTTTTATGCTTTAGCTGGACAACTGAGGTTCCATATCAACTGTTGAAATGTAAAAAATCATATATAGCCTACATCTTGCCCAGCCAGAAAAATTTACAAAAATCTTAGATGTATATTCTATTAGTTATTTCAATATTCTCCCTAGATTTTTTGTTGTAAATACATTTAATGTACGGATTAAATTTTTTATTATTTTATTAATGTATAAATAGAGAATAATAGGGTTAGTTGAGTACTATAAATCCTCACCTCACTATTATTACAGAATAGAACCAGTTGCCTTTGTTTGAATTAATGTTTTTATAGAATTAAACATCCCGTACCTCAAAAAAAGAAACATAACCCAATCTATCAATACCATTTAAAACGAGATCGCATGGAGGTATTAAGTTAAATTTAATATCAAATATCCAGATCTACGGTCCTAACATATGAAATAAAACATATAAAAGAAACAGCCGTGTGATCCCGGCCTAGAATAGGATCATCCTGGTACTGGTGGTGTGGTAAGAGGTGACTAAAGTACGTGTGCAAGAGTCACGTCGCCAGCAATAGCAACACGCATGGGCAGACTCGACCGGATCTTTACCACCCGGGGCATTTAAAACCAGTGTGAAGTAGTAGGCAACGCACCTGTAACTCCTCTGGTGTTGCACGTGGCCGGGGGCGGCGGTAATCACTTACCATCAAGTGACCCGAACGCTCGTTTGCCGTGTCTTTTCCATAAAAAAAAACATATGAAATGAAACATTTAAAAGATATAGCCATTTAAACTTTTACAAAAGAAATAATGTAATTATGAAATTTGGCAAGAAGAAAAAACTTACCGCACAAAAAAATGCGAAAAATAGAAATTAATATTTGAATTAAAATCAGCTTCACGCTGTATCCCGCAGACAGCAGGTAGTTGCGTAGCATTTATATTTGTGGTAACTGATTATGTACAACCTGTCAATAGTCTAAATTATTCTATATCAAAGTTATTGCGCCGTGGCGCAGGGGCACATAGTGTTACTGTGAAACCGACGAGAAAGGAGTGTCTTAACATTAACTTTCCAACTACCTTTGCCTATCTTGCTAAATAAATATTCAAAACAAAATATAAATTTAAATTATAATATTTTTACAATCTCATATGCCTCCAGAAAATGCCTAATAATGCCTCCAGAATTCGGCAGAAAGTGGGGAACAGAGTGTCTTAACACTAGGTTCCCTCTCTCTTTTTCTACTTTGCTGTGTGCGGGATAAAGCGTGAAGCTGATTTATTAGTTTTGATTTTAAAGTTACTGCGTGCTAGGCGATGGAACCCAACGGACCTTAATACATCAACTACAAACTAGTGTAACACAAATAAAATATAAATTCATTCCCGAGTAGGAATCGAATTTATATATATCGCGCCTTACATATATCGCTATGTTTAGACAGCATTATCTATGATTAATAACTATACCACGACGCGATGACATCAAACAAAAACTATAAATCCTTATATAGTGTTGCTCGAAGAATACCGGAGTAAGTGGTTTTAATTTAAAGCAAAAGTGTGACACGTTTTTCGAGCATCAAATTCTTTGTTCCTTCAGTTGATTCCAGTTGATTCCTTCAGAAAATCAGGTTTCTGTTATAAACAGTATACGAAACTCAGTCACGTCTATCTAAAATTCGTATGTAAATGCGTGTCTTGACTCCTTAAGACATACATTGTGTGGTCCAAAGTAGATCAGCTTCACGCTGTATCCCGCACACAGCAGGGTAGGCAGAGGAAACCTAGTGTTCAGACACTCCGTTCCGTTAAGTCGTAATTAATTCAACACAGAGACAAAGAAAGATTTGATCTTCAAAGAAATATCAAGTAAATACGTAGATTTTTTTATTTCTTCGTTCGTTTGAAATAAATCTATATAAAAATGCCTCAAAACATCCTTTCTACGTGTACTCTGTAATAACTACATTCCTACCAATTGTACATTTAGCTAATAATATATGTAACTAATTTAAAAACTGTACAGGAGTTAATATGAAATCATTACAGTTATTTTATGAACGAGGAATATTATGTATCCTTACCCAAATCAATAAATTAACATTTAAGGCTGTTTCTGAAGCAGTAAATTACATTATTTACTGACATCAACACATTTAACAGAGTTTTCAAAAACATAACATAGGTAAAAAGAACGTAATGTTTCAAGAATATATACGCATAATAAATAATTAGCCTTTTGTATATTTTATAAATATCTAATATCAACATTGGTCGTATTTTTTAGTTCAAAACATTAAAAAATACTTATAGAAATTATGATCATGTAATATTAGGATATTATTATCATTCATATCATATTAGGATATTACAGATTAAAGTAATAAAAAATCATATCAGAATTTTTTTTAGTTGTCAATGAATTTTGTATATTAGATCAATAATCATGTAGTTTAAGCGGGCGAAGCCACAAGCTGGCCGCTAGTTTGTAATATATGAATGGGGGAGTTGTAAGGTATTACCCGAGACGAGTTATCGCAGTTCCTGGGAAACAAGGTTGTAATTTTCCCAATTGATAAGCTCGATAACGATACAAAAACAACATTTGTATGGTGAGTATGTTAGATAGATAGATCAATGAATGAATGCTGAATGACAGCCAAGTAAGTATTATATGGGTATTTTGTAATGTCTGACAAATGATTTGTGCGTGCGTGAACATTAATAACAACACATAATTGACAGTCAGGTTCGAAAGGGGAGGATTGAGCAAAAGTCACGATATATCACAAGGGGGGAAGGGAAGGCGGTCTGAGGACAAAGTTCATTTGTATATTAAGTAATGTTCATGTACAAATGTTTTGTGTTTAGATTATTATATTTATATTTTAATTTTCTAAGATAAATCTAGGATAATTCTAGGTCTAACATAGATCTAGGTTCCCTCTGCCTACCCTGCTATGTGCGGGATACAGCGTGAAGCAGACTTTTTAATGAATTACATAACCCACTAAGACTACAATGGGTGTAAAAACACTTTATTTTTTAAAATAATGAAATTGTTGATTAACTGTAAGAAATTGCGAACAACTTTCTTTCAATAGTTACTTTGAATCTATGTTAATAAATATATGTTGTTATTTGTATATCTTTGTAAAAAGAAATAGAAAAAAATAAAATTTAAAATGTGACTTAAACAGTTGACTATACAAGAAGGGACCATAATGTTTTCTTTTTTATAACGAAATGAAATCCAAATACAGACCATTTTTTTTAATTTCTATTAAGTGCAATATGTTACCCTTAACCTGGCTAAGTTAAAAATATAACTTATACATTTTTTTTCTGACAAGCATGACAAAAAAAAAATTCTTACGGAACGTTTAGATTTTCAGTCGTTCATTTACAAATTGTTCTCATAGAGATGAGACACAAGTTCTCCTTAATTATCAACACTTTGTAGATCGTCTCGATAAATATTTGCTCCTAATAAGTTCTTCCGTCAGTCGGCTCGTCGGCAGATGCTAGTATAAAAATCATAAGAAAGGAAAGAAGAAAGAAACAAATACGTTATTAATCAATAAGATTGCTGCTACGGATGTCGATGTAAAAATTGAGCGTGAGAACGACCACTTCCCTCGCGCGTTCGAGGGCTACTCACAATTCAGGAGGAAACACAAAAGTACGAAGCGCTGTGATAAAAATAAAAGAGTGTAGCGACGTAACACCAAATCTATTCAGAATCAGCTTCACGCTGTATCCCGCACACAGCAGGGTAGGCAGAGGGAATCTAGTGTTAAGACACTCCGTTCCCCACTTACCGCCAAATTCTAGAGGCATTGCTTGTTGAGTGGCGGAACTCGACGCCGCGTTTTGCCTCTACACCAGAGCGAAGAAATGAAAATATTAATGTAAATAAATATTTTAATTCCTCGAGTGGGGATCGAACCCACAACCAGTCGATCTTATGTGAGCGTAAAGCTGATTTGTATTTTAAAACTTACCTAACGGCCGTTTTATTAAATTCACACATAACAATTTTACAAAAACATAGGTTACATTAAAAGTTAATGTCAAAGATATTATTATAAAATTGGCACTGAAATGTTTAATGTCTTCAATATACTATTTTATTATTTTAACTAGCAGCCCGCTCGCGGTTTCGCCCGCTGAAACTACATGATTATTGATTTAATTAACAGAATTGATTTACAACTATAATGACTTCTAATGTTATTTTTTTACTACATTATAGTAATTTCTATAAGAATTTTTGGTTTATTATTCTTTTTAAGTGTCTCTCTATCGATTTCAGTCAAAATTACTAAATGTACAGACTAAATATTTTTACTGTCTTATTATATATAGAGATAATTGGTAGCAAGATGGTCCTTAGACGAAATTGCATATAAAACAATTCAGGCGCCTGTCAGCCTTTCAATAAGTTAACAAAATAATAACAATACTATTAAAATCAATGAATAATATATTATGTCAAGTTTTGTCAAGTTCTAATTGTAAGAATATTAAAATCAAATCAGCTTCACGCTGTATCCCGCACACAGCAGGCAGAGTGAACCTAGTTTAAATCACTCCGTTCCCCACTTTCTGCCGAATTCTGGAGGCATTGCGTGTTAAGTGGCAGAACTCAACGCAACGCTTTGCCTTGACAATAGAGCAAAGAAATGGAAATATACATTTAAATAAATATTTCATCTCCCCGAGTGGGGATCGATCCCACAATCTGTCGGTTTTACAGTCACATTTTGTGCCGCTTTGTGGATTAAAAGATTGTAGGAATATTATAAATTAAAATATTGTTTTGAATATTTATATAGCACGATTACCCTGGGAACTTAATGTTAAGACACTCCTTTGCCATTAAGATACTTCCGTTCCCCACTTTTCGCCAAAATCATTATTAATTATAAATATTCAATGGAGATTTCCACCCGAGGAATATAAAATATTTAATAGTTTTATTTCCTCGCTCTGACACCAAGGCAAAAACCCGGTGTTGTGTTCCACCACTCAAAGGTTAGAAGTAGAAAGTAGAGAACGAAGTGTCTGAACACCATTTTACCTCTGCCTATCCTGCTGTTTGCAGGCAGTTTGTTAAGCTGATATTTTTTAATATTTAAATAACTATCAATACGGCATTAGTATTATTAGCCGAACTAAATGAGCATGAATTATGATAATCGAATTTCCTTACCTGTTAGCATTATACCAATATGAAGCAGCAATGCTTCGAACGTTTAAAAATAAAAAAAAAATCAAATCAGGTTCACGCTGTATCCCGCACACAGCAGGGTAGGCAGAGGGGACCTAGTGTTAAGACACTACGTCCCCCACTTTCTGCCGAATTCTGGAGGCATTGCGTGTTGAGTGGCAGAACTCAACATCGCGCTTTGCCTCGACACCAGAGCGAAGAAATGGAAATATAAATTTAGTAAATATAACATCTCCTCGAATGGGGAACGAACCCACAACCAGTCAGTTTACAGTCACACTTCGTGCCACTGCGCCATGACTGGCCTCAGTCGAAACGTTCGAACGTTTATTATTTACAAAATATAGCTAGCTAGCAATACTCTAGTATAATAATTCTAGCTAGCTAGAGTTAGTTCCGTAATATTAAATTCGACCATTCGTAAAAGCAAATCAGGAATTATCGTTTAAAGAAAAAGACGTGAGAAAGGAAACTGAACCTAATGCAAGACAATTTGTTGTGTCCCTTTATGAATACATAAGAAATACGGAATCTAAATTTTAATTTATATATATTACTTAATAAAAACTGTATCTTATAGTTTAAATTATTTATAAATAGTACACATTTTAATGGCAAAACATTCGTTGTGCCATTTGCATTGTTATACATAAGGCTAAAGCTTAAAAAAGATTTTTAATATTTATTGTTCACGTAAAGCGCCTAGTAAATATATGAAAGCAAGTACACAATTTAATTTTTAAGTCCGCCCTCCTAGTTTTCTTCACATAAGTTAGTAAAATTATTAATAAATTAGTGAGATCTTTGATTTTCACGATTATTACACATTTTAAATGAAACTATTTAACCGGATTAATCCTGTATATTTAGTACTAGAGCTACGCCCGCCTGCTTCAAATATTCGAATGTTTATTTAAGTGTATTTAAGAAATAAATGGCCAAGCGCGAGCCGGACTCTCCCACCAAAAGTTCTGTACCAATTTCAGTATTGTGATTGGAAAATAGCTTATGGATTTGGATGATGCGACGAAACAAGTTAACAAAGTTAAGTTTGCGCGCATATACACTTATTTTGTATAAAATGAACTACAAATATAAGTTTGTAAAGATTTTTTCTTTTAGTATTTTTTTCTTTACTTGTATTTTAAGATCCTAAATTTTACAACTGTAGGTTTACGGAAAGCGCATTACAGGTTCTGATTACGCAGCAAATTGATCAAAATGATGCAAAAACGATACATATCTTTTGACTGCTTTGCAGAAAAAACTTCATTTCTGGCCTCCACAATTTCACCTTGATACCTCGACGCGACCTTAAGTAGGCCCTAAGGTCTTGACAGGCGGATAACAGAGTTCACGTTGTTCATATAGCGTTCCCTACTTTCCGCCTAATTTTTCGAGGCATTGTGTATTGAGTGGCAGAACTCAACGCCTGGCTTTTGCCTCGGTGGTAGAGCAAAGAAATGCAAATATTAACAAATAATAATTCATTCCCTAGAGTGTTTCAAGAAAATGTTTAAAATATCGTCGTATGTTTAAAATATTGTCGTCGTGCATAAGTCGAACGTCGCACGAAGTGTGCGGGATACAGCGTGAAGCTGATTTTTTTTTTATTATTTAATTTATTTCCATTATCAATCGACCTATCTTATTAAATAGAATTATATTTAAAGTGAAACGACTTGGCTCTGCCAACGCAGGAGATCAATAATGTAAAAATAATAGTCATTGCTCAAAATAGTGCGAAGACTACGCAAAATTATACAATACTAAGCCAAATATTTCATGAACGAGCGATATAAAGTGTGCTATGACTGTAGTTTTTGAAATAAAATCATTTCATCGAAGGCGACTGGTCCGGGAGCGTCAGTTCACTCGAACATCAAAATATTTCATAACAGAATATGGATTCTGAAAGTTTTATTAAGCAAGAAAAATTGGAATCTAGTAAAGCGGATAATCCTGAACAAAATGCTAAAAAATCTGAAGAATGCGTTTTCTCTGAAGCAACGGTACCAGATTCTGAATGTGCTCTGACACACGGAGGATGTCCTGCAGGCTATGAAAGAAAGGGGCCTTTTTGTGTTCCCGTAGAAGATAATGAATATTAATTTAAAAAATACATTTTGTAACTAAGTGTTGTATCTAAAGTATAGCGAATAGAGGGGTAATGTGAGGAGTGAGTCTTATACAAATAAAGATTTTTTTTTATACTGTGTATATTTATTTGCTAAAGCCAAACAGGAAAATATTTAAGAAATCGTGAGTAATAACAGATTGTTTTAATTACAGAATATTTTTGTTCTTGCGTGTTTTATTTCAGATGTCAAATGTATTAAATTAAAGTAAATAACTTTTATTATTTAAAAAAAAATACATAATTATTATTTTTATAATTTCATGAAATTATTATATTATAAATAATAGTTTTGAATTTGTAAGACTAAGACTAAGACTGACTCAAAGAGGAATGAAGTATGTGTAATGAAACCACATAGAATAATAAACTTATTCTTAAATTGAATTGGTTTTTTTTGAAACTTGATTTGATTTTTTTTATTGAGGTTGCACAGGTTGACGCACAGCGACACAGGTTGACGACTGTAGGGTTGTGGGTTCGAATCCCACTAAGGGGATCGGGTTATTTTTATTTGCTAGCGCTAGAAAATTATATGGAAAGTGAGAACGAAGTGTTATTAACATCAGGTTCACTCTGTCCACGGTGCTAAGCAAAACTGATAAATATTTTATTTATTTGCTTACATACTGTGGATAAAATAAATGAAAAATCAACTTGTCATACTGTGTACATTTATTAAGATTTTTATCTAGAGAGCAAGATCACAGATCATCAATTAAAAGAACTCAAACGACGTCCCCTGATAGCCATTTCTTTGGTTATATATTCACAAGCCACAAATAAAGAAATATAAGTCGTTAGTATGATGACGCTCAATTTTCTTATTGTTTTGCTCAACAATCATTGTTTTGACGCATATATTTATTTCGTCACCATGAAACAACTATATATTATGGAAATTTTATTTACTTTGAACTGGTTTAGTCTGTTTGCACATACCAAAAATATTCATTTTATATCCCTTTGCACACTTTTTTCCACCATTTATACCAACTCTGTTGTCAAGATCTGGTGTAAGTGAAAGGCTAGGTTCTGGCGGTATTTCTTCTGTCTTGTGTTCATCTTGGTCCTTTTCAATAATAAATAATTTTCCAACATTAGGTGACGTTGTATCGTTATTAATTATTAATTTAATCATAATCTCATCTGATTGTATTGGTATGTCCGTTAGTTTGATCACTCTAGATTGTGCAATATCCAAAACATGTAAAAACATAATAAACACAAACACAAATATGTAGTTTAGTAACATTGTTTAAATTATTAATTACTTGTTTATTCAATGTATGAGCTTTAAGTGAGAAACATGAAAAATTGTTTAGCTTATATACAATTTATATACGTGATCGTGACGTCAAAACCGCCAGTATTACCAATTCCTATAATATTCTCTTATGAACTTTGATTTGTCACCACATACAGTATAACACACATGCATTTAATTAGCTACCTATTAAGGATAATACATGTATAAAGTGAATCAGATTAAAAGTCTGAGTCATTGAGAATTTGTTTCATTAAATTAAGTAAATTAATTAAATATTAGACGTGTATTACAATTTTTTTTTCTGGCGTTTAACAGATTAGGTAGAGAATCCGATCTCAAGTACTTTTACATTGGTCTTAAATCATCCATTAAGTCGGAAAAGTTCAGGTACCTTATGCACTAGTCTGGAGGCATCGATCACGAAGTCACAGCCCGGATAAGCACTAGGCCTGGGCCAAATGACGGGTGGTCACTGGTGTGATCGCGACCATACAACACTGCCCATTTCATAGAGTATTTATTTTAAGCTGTGATATTTCTATGATCAAATTTCTAATTTGTTTATTGCTACTGCAGATACAACGTTGTCTACGAAAAAAATATGCGATCTCATTCTATAAATAAACTAATAAAACATAAATATGATAAATATTATGTTTTGTTTTAGGTTCCCTTTAATCTTATTGAGCTATAGATCTTATTGAAATAGAGACGTGGATGCTCGACGTCTCTATCACTCTCAACTCAAGATTAAAATAATAAAATAATTATTATATCAAACTAGCTTAATTATCAAAATCAGCTTACTATATATTGCCCTCTAGTATGGTAGGTTTAAAATTTAAAAGATTTTGTACTCACAAAATCAAAAAGACTCACATACAGCCAACTTCGATACATGCCCATTATTAATATTGCAGATGTGTTCCTTCACCCTGACACCGATACTTCTCTTTACTTCCAAGCCACAATTACAATCTAGTTTGTATATTATAGTACATACTGATATTACAGTAAAAAATAATTGGCTCAAAAAACTTAAGATATATTACTTAGGTTATGTTTTGCGGTTCCGAATTCTATTCAAATTTTATGATTCCTCGTAAAGAAAAAAATTCTTAGAAAAAGGAATTTCCTTTGTTGTTAGCTGCCTGTATACATCAACTTATGAGAAAATTGACGTCTTATTTGCAAAAACATTAATTGTCAGGAGAGCCCGTAGAAGTTATAAGCGCTACCAATGGTGAAACTATATAACTTAGATTTTTGAATTTATAAAATCAGCTTCACGTTGTATCGCACACAGCAGGGTAGGCAGAGGGAACCTAATGTCAAGACACTCCGTTTCCCACTTTCTGCTGAAACCTGGAGGCGTTCCGTGTTGAGTGGAAGAACTCAACGCCGCGCTTTTCCTCGAGACCAGAGTGAAGAAATGGAAATATAAATTAAGGTAAATGTTTCATCTCCTCGAGTGGGGAATGAACCCACTGCTTTATATTTATTCTATGCCAATTAACATATTTTTCATTAGTTTAATATTTAGCGAAAGGCGAAATCACTGCAGTTTTTGAAGAGTTTTTGGTAAACATAAGTCCTTATTTCAGGGAAATATGAAATAATTAGTCTGTCTTATGTAATAATTATGCGGTATTCTACGATTGTAAAAATATTTTTTAGGTTTTATGTAAATTATTAAAAGCTACTTTTACCTGACTTCAGTAAGAAGAGGCTAAAGAATGACATTCGAAACGTTAATGTAGATTACCTTTATAAATCATAACAGTTAAGTTTAAGTCGTAATTAATTCAACCCAGAGATAAAGAACGATTTGATCTTCAAGGAAATATCAAGGAAATACATAGACTGTTTGGTTTGTTCGTTCATTTGAAATAAATCTATATAAAAATGCTTAAAAACATCCTTTCTACGTGTACTCTGTAATAACTACATATTTACCAATTGTACATTTAACTAATTTAAAAACTGTACAGGAGTCGATATGCAATCATTACAGTTATTTTACAAAAAATATTATGAATCCTTCAAATCAATAATTTAACATTTACGGCTGTTTCTGTTTGTGTGGTAGAGTCACGTCGCCAGCAATGGCAACACGCATGGGCAGACTCGACCGGATCATTACCACCCCCGGCATTTAAAACCGGCGTGAAGTAGTGGCTTTATGCCACTGCGTTTCGCATCAGGTAATGCCGGGCCCCGGCGGCCAACCCATCTTAATAGGCCGGCAACGCACCTGTAGCTCCTCTGGGGTTGCACGGGGCCGTGGGCGGCGGTAATCACTTACCATCAGGCGACCCGCACGCTCGTTTACCGTGTCTTTTCCATAAAAAAAAAGGAGTAAATTAAATTATTGACTGACATCAGCACATTTAACAGAGTTTTCAAATTATGATGAGACGTACATTACGTAGGTAAAAAGAATATAATGTTACAGAAATAAAAATTAGCTTTATGTATATTTTATAAATATTAAAATTGGTCGTATTTTTTAATTCAGAAAAATCAAAAATTCTTATAGAAATTACGATAATGTAGTAAAAAAATCATATTAGAAGTCATTATAATTGTTAATCAATTCTGTTTATTAAATCAATAATCATGTATTTTAAGCGGGCGAGCGGGCCGCGAGCGGGCCGCTCGTTGACAATAAATTAACTTAGAGTAATTATATTGCAAATTGATCCCGCAAAATTTACGCTTTCATTCACTCCATGATGCACCTTAAGAACTTTTTATCTGTGCAGACTAAACTAAATAGTTGGTTAATACCTCGCTACTTCCTATTATTGATTACGGTGATGCTTGCTGCTTGGATGTGAATAAAGATCTGTTAAACACCGAAAAGCGCGTCTATCACCACCTTAAAGGCCGGCAACGCACCTGTAGCTCCTCTGGGGCTGCACGGGGCCGTGGGCGGCGGTAATCACTTACCATCAGGTGACCCGCACGCTCGTTTGCCGTGTCCTTTTCCATAGAAAAAAAAAACAAACCAAGCAAGTTTGACCGTGTTTTGATTGTTATTGATATTGTAGGAGGCAATTTCGCGGACTTTCCGTGGTTGAACGCAGGAAGTCTAGAGTTCTATGCTTACTTAACTAAATCCCTTTCGATGCCCAGTCTCCCAATTATCTATCTTCTGATTCTTCCTTCCTTTTCTCCTGCCATGACAGATCCTTACGTTCTTAATGTCTAACTCTTGCAGTCGCTGGAGTCGAGCTATGGAACGAATTACACGAGCCCATAAGAAGAGCTCGCTCTCGTAAGGTATTCAAGCGCCGGGTAAAAGAGCATTTTTTAAAAGAAAATAGCAATAATATATATAATGTGCACCTATTTAATTTGTTATGTGATTATTTTTGTATATATTAGTTTGGTATATATAGTTTATATGTTTATGTAGTTTATTTAGAATATCGATAATATATTATTATATATTATATCATATGTATAAATATGTATTAATAGAATGCAAATGTATGTAAATATATGTATATTTTACTTTTGCGTCACACATGACAAGATCGGCTGGCAAAGAATGCTTCTTAGCATTAAGCGTACTTTTTGTACATTTTTTTTGTAATTATGTGCAATAAAGTTTATATAAATAAATAAATCACATCAAATATGTGAATTTCTTCTCGTCTATCACGGATAATACACATGTAAATTAAACATTTAAGCGTGTAAGTAAAACAATATAACTGTAATTAATACAAATATAACAATATTAATACTAATTATTTAGAAAATGTCATTCTTGAACCTTCAAGACGGTTCAACCTGCTAAGTTGTAACAAGCGTATAAAAATTTCGACGTAGCTTGATGAGAACATATGGCTAAGTGGTCTCAGAGCGTCTGGTTGGTTTACAGGACGCGCGCCATCGAATCCTATTACGTTCAAATTTTGATACGTTTTCTTAATAAATATTTTCCTTTCTTAAGTGTGAAATAATAATAATGTGTGTGTGTGTGTGGGGAAACCCGCTCACGAGCTCCTCGTGATGGTGAAACCGGTGCACACCTCTCTACACCCTTAGCCGACCACGCCGATGTTGCGCCCAAGGCACTACGCCGCTTTGTGGGGGCCCATCTAGTGGGAGGCGAGTCACCGTCCGCCAACCATTCAATTTGAGACTATTGTAAAGGCGGACGTCCGTTAGTCTCACTCAATAGCCCAGTAGCCAGTCCATCCAAATTCCATTCCATAGTTCTAGCTTAGATTTCCACATTTTTCACATAGCTCCTACGCATTAACCGGCGACCATCTCTGGGTCATCTTACCTGTGGTTACGCAGAGATGGATCCCGGCTGATGCGTCACAGTAAAACATTTGTATATTCTCTAAGGGGCCTCTACGTGTTGGACCTGTGTCCCCACGCAAGCCTTCCAAAGGACCGGGTTCTTTTGAACCCGTGAATTATGAAAGAGAAACATAATAACAAAAATAAAACAGGTTATACACAAGGAATTATTTTTTAATAAAGTTTATATACATGCAAAATAACAAACAGTATTTTACATAAAATAACAAAAACAGTTGTGTAAACTGCTACAACATTAGAAAATATCACTATTTACAAATTATAAAATACATTTATCACATCACAATGAATATCTATTTATAGCATTCTCTCTCTCTGTCTCTCTCTCTCTCTCACTCTCTCTCTCTCACTCTCTCTCGCTCTCTCACTCTCTCTCACTCTCTCACTCTCTCTATCCCTCTCTCTCTCTCTATCTCTCTATCTCTCTCTCTCTCTCTCTCTCTATCTCTCTCTGTTATGTTTTCTTTACCGTACATACTCTTTTGTGTGTTCTCCAAACAACGTAACATTTGCGAAGATTATTATAGAAGTAGCACGCTCTTAATACGAAAAACAAAGAACAACAGTAACAAAGTAAACCAAATAGTAGTAGTAAACAAAGAACACAAATATATAGATTTCTTTTGTTAAAACATTATTCTCGAACCTTCGCGCATTTAAAGCCGTTCCACTTATATCCTTTGGGACAGTTCGGCGCAGTTATACCAACTCTACTACCAATAACCGGAATACTGAGTGGAACGGCGTCACTGGTCGTTTCTTGGACTTTTTTATCTTCCATTTTCAAAAATATTGATAATTTCCCAATACTGTCCGACGACTTGTCGTTGTTTGGAACGAATTTGACAATCATCCCCCCGGAAGTGATCGGTATTTCTGCATACTGAATGATTCTAGTCTGTACGTTATTCACAATTTGCACTATTAATATTAAAAATATTAATTTTGTTGCGCACATTTTTTTATTATACATATGTAATATAAAATATTTTTAAATACTGGTGAATACTTTCGAATACTTTCGGATACTTTCGAATACTTTCGAATACTTTTGAATATTTTTGAATACTTTTGAATACTTGTGAATACTTGTGGAGATCTCAATGCACAAGCACGAAGTAAAGTACTCGCAAAGCTTACGTGCTTATATATGTACTATCTTGGTTACAGTCCTCATACATGACGTCAACGTACATTACAATTAATTCGCCTTAGGGATATTCTTACACAAATTATATTCTATATAACCGTATATGGTGTGTATTGAAATAAAATAAATAGATGTATGTATCAAAACTATATGCACTATATGTATATGAAAATTATCGAATATATAGGAATATTGTGACTAAGTTATCTTAGTTTTGATTAAAGTTAAAGAAAAAAAAATAGCAGGGTATAAAGTATGACTGTTAACGCACAAGGTTGTGGGTTCATTTCCATCTCGAGGAAATGAAAATATTAAATATTTAATATTTTATAAGTTCCGCCCGTATATTTTATAAGTATTTTATAAGTTTAATTCGGCGGAAAATGGTGATGTAGCAGGATAAGCAACGGGAACCTGGAAACCTAGTGTTACGACACTACATTCCTATAAGACAATAATAAATATTAATAATTATTTTTTTACTAAACAGGCTGTAGCTACCTTATCTAATTTAAAAATAATTCTCTTCTTGTACAACAGATATGAGAAAGAATAACACATTAACATAATATAGTAATCTGTTTCAAAGGTATCATTGTCACATATAATTAAATATGTATTTGTTTAAAATTGATTTAAAAAAAATAGGTCCCGCTGAGTTTCTTGCGCCGGTTCTTCTCAAGTCTGAGACATTTACTTTAGTATACTGGTGGTAAATTGTTTGACGTTCATAAAATGACGTTTTGACGGTCAAAACTTCTAATTCTGAATAAAACTATTTGAATTTAATAAAAAAAAACTAATTTAAATTAGCTTCACGCTCTATCCCACACACAGCAGGGTAGGCAGAGGGAACCTAGTGTTAAGACACTCCGTTCCCAACTTTCTGCCGAATTCTGGAGGCATCGCGTGTTTAGTTGCAGAACTCAACGCCGCGCTTTGCCTCGACACCAGAGCGAAGAAATTGAAATATAAATTTAAGTAAATATTTCATCTCCTTGAGTGGGGATCGAACCCACAACCATTCGGTTTTACAGTCACACTTCGTGCCGCTGCGCCACGACTGGCCTCATATTTATTAAGTTTATTAACTATTTTTTTTTCTAAATAAATATTTCTCTATCCTAAGTGTGGAATAACACTTTAAAAATGTTCTCTCTTGCCAGACGATAATTCTTAGTAATCATCTTTTGGTAGCGAAAATTTGTAAAAATCTTGTAATAATCCTACACAGATACTAACAACATAAATAAGTTGTGACAAACGTATAAAGATTCCGACATAGCTCGATGAGACCGTATGGCTTAATGATCAAAGCGCCTGGTCGGTTTAGGTTAGTCCTGCTACGTTCAATTTTTTATACGTTTTCAAAAAAAAAAAATAAGTTTAATAATTGTTTATTAGGTTAGTATATTTTTATCAATCCTAATATTATAATTAAAATAATTCATCTCCCGAATGAGGATAGAACTCACTACCATCACGTTTACAGCATAATGCCAGAATGGCTTTATCAAGTTAAAGTATTAAATGCTTATTTAGTCACTATTATTTATTTATATACAGATATCTGTACCAATATTAAAAAACTGAACAGTTTGTTAGGGTAAACGCGCTAATCTCAAGAACTACTGACATAATATTATTTTTGTGTTGTATTGGCTTTATTTTATTGGCTGTAGTAAAGCCGTGTTTAGAAATGAATATGTTAATATATACTGAATATATTAGATTGGAATGAAAGGAAGCTTCAGAATACATTGCAACCTGGAAACGATGCTGAAGGCAATCAGAAAATATTAGTTATATCAAGGAAATCGTTATACTGAGGGTCTTTATATTAAGGAGCGCGGACAAAACCGCAGGTAAAGGCTAGTTTTATAATAAAGAGCCCAACGACTAAATAATCTACGGTTAAAATTGTTAAATATAAATTAGTTTCGAGTTTCTGATACATATATGAGACTAAAACATCTCAAAAGAAGAACTGATCAGAATAAAAAAACGTTTTTTTATTCACTTATCTATTGTAACGTTGACATATAAATGGGTAAAGTGTGGGTAAACTAGTAACGGTACCACGTGTTTTAAACACATGGTTACGTAAATAGACGATACAAAGAGACAAATAGAGATTGCATATTAATACCGAACTTTCAAATAATTATATTTAAATATTTATTACCAGTTTACATATGGGTGAGGTAAATTGACGACTGCAGGTAAAGCAAAAGACATTGATATATATATATAACATAAATTATTTATTTATTCTAAATGAAAACATACAATAAACACAAACACCGTTGATAATAATTAAAACAAATTTTACATATAAATATTTTAATATGCTAATATGTTAATCAGTCAGTAACTTAGACAACGCTAAGTCATATAGAAAAATATAATATAATTAAAATCAACATAAATAAATTTTGTTGAATTAAATAGCAGCAAAAACATATTTTTTCTAAAATCAAATTACTAAATTACCTATATACATTTTTATCGAAATACACAATATCTCTTTTTTGTCACAGTAAATCTTGCCTCTCTTCTCTTCTTTTCTCTTTTCTTCTCTTTCTTACGGGGTCACACATTTTGGGCCACGTCTAACTTGACCGATAGCGCAATTACCACTAAGTATACCAAGCCTGTTACCCAAATCGGGTATAAGATCATTATTAACCGGAAGGACCTCGCTCGTCAAAGAAGGCATGACTCCTTTTTTCTCCACTTTTTCTTCCATCACAATTTTTATCATAGCCGACGGTGCTTTAGTTTTAGGATCTTCTTTAACAACTATCTTCATAATAAAATTTTCGTTTAACGGTATTTCGTTCATTCTTATAACAGCACCATTTATGGTTACCAATATTAAGAAGAAAAGACAGAATCGCAAGCAAATAGATGCAGACGACATGTTTTCTTTTTTTTTAATATGGTAATTTTACAATGTCTGAAGCGTCTGCGCAACTTTGCTGCGTTAAGTGATCTGTGCTGGATATCAACAACAAAAGGTTATTTATATTCAAATTTAATTCTTGTAAGCGTTTTCCTATTGCGTAAACTTTAAATCCCATGTGGGAAATATGACTAACAGAACAAGTCATAGTATCGCCTTTCTGAATGTATTATGTTAAATTATAAAATTAATTCATATAGTTTTAAGATTGAAATTGGTTTTTACAAAAAATTTGAATAATTTAATTTTGATATCATAATCATAACAGTACAACCATCAAAAATCTTAATTATAAGATTGATCGTGGGAGTTGTGAATTCTATAAAAATATATAGAGGCGAGTATGATGTCGAGGCAAAACGCGGCGTTGAGTTCTGCCACTCAACACGCAATGCCTCAAGAATTTGGCAGAAAGTGGGGAACGGAGTGTCTTAACACCAGGTTCCCTCTGCCCACCCTGCTGTGTGCGGGATATAGCGTGAAGCAGTTTTATTTTTTTTTTTTTATATTTATTATAAATTAGATATATTAAGTAAAAAATATATAATATAACTTTAAAGAACTCTGCATTTGGATGATTTTTTTTACTGGAATTCCCTTTTTAGTGTACTTTATACAAAACTTCAAAATTAACTCAGCTAATTCAATTAAGTGACTCTATTGACCACAAATCAAGGGAAAACAACTATTAAGTTACACACTGTTTCCTTTAAATAGCAAGGTAGGCAGAGAGAACTTGGGAACCTAGTGTTAGGACACTTCATTTCTTCTTATTGAGGCACGGCGCAGTGTTGAGTTACACCATTCAACATGCAGTGAAAAACGGAAGCAAAAGTGAAGATGTCGGATGTCTTCATAGGCACGAAGAGTCTTAATACTAGCTTACCAGGTGGGAATCTCTATGCCTATTTTAGGCAACTTTGTTAGTAGGGAATAATTACGTGTGTTGCGCCATAACTCAACGCGTTTTATTTTGATAAAGCGTGGAAAAGAAAGGAGGAATCGAACCTAAAACGATCTAATTTGCAATTAGCCGCTGTCCCACTGCGCCACGATGGTTTACGTATAAATTCAATCCACGTATAGATAAATAGATAGATATTTTATATATGTAGGTAGGTAAATCTTGTACCTATAGGTAAGTGAAGTTCCGAAAAATATATTTGAAATAATGAGGATCAAAGGTTTTTTTTTTATGGAAAAGACACGGCAAACGAGCGAGCGGGTCACCTGATGGTAAGTGATTACCGCCGCCCACGACCCCGTGCAACCCCAGAGGAGCTACAGGTGCGTTGCCGGCCTTTAAGATGGGTTGGGCGCCGGGGCCCGGCATTACCTGATGCGAAACGCAGTGGCATAAAGCCACTACTTCACGCCGGTTTTAAATGCCGGGGGTGGTAATGATCCGGTCGAGTCTGCCCATGCGTGTTGCCATTGCTGGCGACGTGACTCTACCACACGTACTTTAGTCGCCTCTTACGACACCACCAGTACCAGGATGATCCTATTCTAAGCCGGGATCACACGGCAGAAATATATTATTGTTGTTGTTGTTGCTGTTGTTGTTGTAATTTCTATTCAGTGTTAGGGAATTACCTTACCAACAAAGATTATGACAAACACGAACATTTGTCGTACTTTGTTTTGTACCCTATATAAATATTTATTCCAGGAAAAATGCTGATTTAGTGTACATAGCAGGGTAGACAGAGGGAACCTGAGAACCTAGTGTTAAGACACTACGTTCCCATTAAGACACTTCCGTTACGCATTATCCACAGGATTCTGGAGGCATTGTGTGTTCAATGGTGAAACTAAACACCGCGCTTTGTATCGTTACAAAATCGAGCAAATGAAAATATTAAATATTTCATTCCCCCGAGTGGGATTCGGGACTACAACCTGCTGCGTTGATAATGACGTAAATATTTTAAAAATTTAAACATAATTTTTTTTTTATATCATATTATTTAGAGCAATCACTTCTCTTGTGTTGACTAAAAGCTTTTGATGCATTAGGTATGTATTACACATAGATGTCTCACAGATTCTACAAAGAACAAAGTCAATAATTCTTTTTTTATCGCTACACTGTATACCAATTAAAGCACGGAAGACAGAAGGACACTCCATCCCCATTAAGACTTCCGTTTCCCGCTTTCCGCTAAATTCAGGAGGCATTGCGTGCTTCATAGCGGACTCAACGCCGCGCTTTTCCTCGTTACCAGAGCGAGATTAAACGTTTAATTTTCTTAACTAAGAATTGAACCCACAACCGTCACTTTTACAGCACTCACACCACGACTATCCCTAATTCCTTAAAATAAATAAATCAGCCTAGTGTTAAGGCACTCCGCTCCCCACTTTCTGCCGAATTCTGGAAGTATAACTCTTTGAAAGATTGAAAGACAAGTTATTTCTTTTTCTATATAATTTAAAACATTGTATTATTTTACCTAAACAAGTCACCGTAGGAAATATGTATATATATAATTATACGCTATAAATAGCTTACGGTAAGCCCCGCGTGAATACCGTGTGTATGTCGGAAACCGGTTTCGTAATAATATATTATGTAAATGTTTATGTTTACATTTGGATAGGTTATATTACATAGTATTACTAAATAAATCAGTTACACGCTGTATCCCGCATACAGCAAAGTAGGCAGAAAGGACCTAGTGTTAAGACACATCGCTCCCCATTTTTCGCCGAATCCTGGAGGTTTGCGTTGTGTGGTGGAATTCAACGCCGGACATTTTGCCTTGGTGCCTGAGCAAAGAAATAAAAATATTCATAAATAGTGGGGTGGGGATCCCCGAGTGGGGATCGAATCCACAAACAGTCATGTTTACAGTCGCACATTGTGCTCCTGCGCCAGGATTGGCCTGAATTATTTAAGTATGCCACTCAACATGCAAAGCCTCCAGAATTCGATAGAAACTGGCAAACGGAGTGTGTTAACACTAGGTTCCCTCTGCCTACCCTGCTGTGTGCGGGATACAGCGTGAAGCTGATTTTTTATTTATTTTTTACATGTAAATGACGTTATAAACCGTATCAAAACTCGTTACGTATGTACTTAGGAAGAGCGGAAAATGGTTGATACTATTTCAAGACTAAATGCGTAATACATAGGTAAATACCATTTGTTTCACATTGTTATTGTCTTTATTATTCAACTAACGACCTAATCTGGCTTCGTTTGAGAATATGTTGTTGTTTATTTTTCTTTTAGCTTCACGCTGTATCCCGCACACAGCAATGTAGACAGAGGGGACCTAGTATTAAGACACATCGCTCCCCACTTAATATACTCTGTTCCCCACTTTTTGCCGAATTTTTCGAGGCATTGCATTTTGAGTGGCGGAACTCAACGCTGGGCTTTTGTCTTGTCGCATTACAGTCACGCCCTTGTGCCCGAGCGCCACGAAGGCCTCATATTGTTGTTTGGAAAAAAATATTTAATAAATCTATGGTTTTTTTAGAGTGAAAAATAAAAGTAATAAAATGATTTTGCCGATCCCCTAAAATTTTAACAACAGACCCAAAAAAAGGACATCACATTTTCGCTTTTACAGTCAAAACTGCTGAATTTTGATTGTTAGTGTTTTGTTATACATTAAATGTAACTTCACCTAGGTATTAATTGTTAAAAATTTTCAATAAAAACTCCAACGATGAATATGTTTTTAAAAAAAATAAAAAATATCCAAGTTTTTTTGGTACAACTTGACATAACACATTATTATAATTATATCAAGTTTTTTGATTTTTCAAAATTATTCAAACGTATAAAACAGTTTGCTGTAGGGAATTCCCCGGTGACTCATGATTTTTGATGTCATGCATAACGTGTTAAACGTTTTCAACATTTATTTGCTAACCATGACGATTTTTTTTACCTTGCGAAATTTCATTACTAAATTATAAACCTATATTTTATAATATTATTATTTTTTGGTTTGGTCTTACAAAGAATACACATCTCTCTAGGACACTGGGCTAACTATTTCCATTTGGTAAAAAAGCAATACGCATTACTAGTTAGTAGAAAATGTATAAAAATTTAACGTAATGGGATTTGAATCCATGCCTCTTGGGAAACCTTCCAAGCTCTCTCACCGCTGAGCCATACGTTCTCATCAAGCTATATCAAAATTCTTATACGCTTGATTCTTCTTCAGATGATCCTTAATTTTTTAATTAATCGATTTATGCTAAGTCGAGATATTTTACAATTGCTTATAGTTTAACAGAACTATTATGGCTCTTTGGTAACAGCATTTAATTATTTTCTATATCTAAGTAGGTATAGCTAGCTAAAGTTAGCCGGACTACGTTCATCAGTTTTTAATCAGATTTTTGATCTTCGAAATCTATTGTCTAGATTGTGCCCAGGCCTAATAGTTAAGATATACAACAAAAAAAATATAGTTTTAAAAATATAGTTTCATGCTCTATTGTTATTTTTTTGTTACCTAAATTATTTTTTTCGTAAATTTAATTTACAAAGTACTTTTATTACTTTATTGTTATATAATTACAAATAGATAAATATTAAATTAAAATATCGATTTTATTTTGACTCTCGATTTCTTTTCTTTTCACTTTTGAACTACGTATATTTGAATTTATGAACATTTACAAAGATTTAGTAGGATGTAATATAGTCGTTTGCCGTGTGATCCCGGCCTAGAATTGGATCATCCTGGTACTGGTGGTGTCGTAAGAGGCGACTAAAGTACGTGTGGTAGAGTCACGTCGCCAGCAATGGCAACACGCATGGGCAGACTCGACCGGATCATTACCACCCCCGGCATTTGAAACCGGCGTGAAGTAGTGGCTTTACGCCACTGCGTTTCGCATCAGGTAATGCCGGGCCCCGGCGCCCAACCCGTCTTAAAGGCCGGCAACGCACCTGTAGCTCCTCTGGGGTTGCACGGGGCCGTGGGCGGCGGTAATCACTTACCATCAGGTGACCCGCACGCTCGTTTGCCGTGTCTTTTCCATAAAAAAAAAAAAAAAAAATAGTCTATATAAATTTAATTTATTTGTCTATATTAATAACATATCAAATGTGAAACAATGCAGATGACGTCGCTCTTATGTGTATGTGTATATGTATGTATTATGTATGTATATATATTATATTTAAATTATATTTATAATATATATATATATATGTGTGTGTGTGTGTGTGTATGTATATGTGTATTATATCGTTATTATATTTACATTATGATCAAATTTATGTATGTTTTAAATATTATTACTAATATTATATTCACTAATATAATCAATAAACTGTCGCCTGTATCAAATCGCAGGGGCACTCCAGGGAGTGAGTAGGAGTGTTTAAAAAAAAAAAAAAACACTGACTAATACCAACTTTTAGTATTCCATATAACGGTAAAATAATGTACGTAACATTAAGGAATTCCAAATACATGAGACTTTTGTTTTGTTAGTAAGAACCTAGTATTAACATAATTCGTTCGTCACTTTCCGCCGAATGTTTGTGTATGTGAAATTTAAGACGTTTCCTGTAAAGCGAGGAAATGAAAATATTAAGTAATTCATTCCCAAGATTGGTTAATGAACCCACAACCATTGCGTTTACAGAGACCTGTTGTACGACTACGCCAGGACGGCCTCTCATAGATAAGATGCTTTTTCAAATCTTAATATATGTCATAGAGAAAACCAAAAACATCCAATAAAATTTCTTCTCCCTACTCTACGCTTAATTCTGGAAGCATAAGCGTGCTGAGTGGCGGAACTCAACGCCGCGCTTTTGCCTGGTTACCAGAGCCAGGAAATGTAAATATTAAATATCTCAATTCTTCGTGTAGAAATCGAACCCACAACCTGTCTACGCTTGTGCCCCTACTCACAGACTGGCCACATATGTATGTATGTAGTTTAAAACTCGAAGTTCAAATTTTTATAATAAAAGCTGCATAATATTATACTTAAAGTAGCTTTTAATGTCGTCACGTACAAAGAACGTGAAGAGCGGCGTCACGTGACGCTTTCCTAGATGATAATGATAATAAGATTACCAGTATACTTTTCTCTTTAGTTTAAGTACAGCTCTTTTATATGTTAGGTTCTTTTTTTTCGCTTAGGAATTTTGGAAAAAAATATATCTATATTTTCCTAAATGGAGTTTGAACCTGCATTTATTTAAATGAAAATAAATGTATTATCTACCTGCATATGAAATATTTTAAAAAGCGCTTATTAAAAAAATCTTATCAAAATACGTACTGATAAGGGAATTGCGAAACAACGATAATGGTTACAGCGTATGGCTGTTTTGATGAGGAGAAAAGCCTACACAGAACTGTCGTATACTTTCCAGTTAGTCGTTTTCTTAGTCGTTATCTTATCTAATCTTTTAAACGAAATAGATGATGGGAAACGAAATAGATGATGTACCGTAATTTGTGTCTTTCTCTAGAAGTTTTTTTGAATTTATTTGTTGTTTTAAAGATTTAATTGAAAATAATGTGGATTCATTAGGCGTATTTGAAAATTTATATGAGGCCAGCTGTGGCGCGGAGGCTTAAAGTGACTGTAAAATCATTTATATTAAAAGTAACTGTAAAATCATTTATATTAAAAGTGACTGTAAAATCATTTATATTAAAATTTTCGAAATCATATCATGAATACATTGATCTCAAATTTAAACAGTTTATACGATCATAATATGATAGATCAAGGTGTCAGTACAATAATTTGGCAACATCGATAGTGAAGTTACAAAAGATGGAAGCCGAAATCCTGCAGTTACCATAAAGACTAGACTAACTAGTTTTGTCTTGACATTTTCTTAATTTTTAGTGTTCCGTTCCTTAAAAGGAACAGAACCCTCACAGGCTCATTTTGTTGTCCATTTGTCCTCTGTCAAGAGAATTTATCTGTAGATGTTTCATTCTGAAATTAATATTAAATATTTAGGTCTCTGGTCCTTTGGACAATAGAAAAAATCGAGTTTCTAAGTCAATGCAATCAAAAGACAGTTAAACAGTTATGCAGTTTAGGCACCGTTTTATTTGGATTTTGACTTACATTCACATGTAATCAAAATTCATAGAAAATTCTTCCAAATTATGTAATTTGACAAGTGAGAACTTACAATACAAATTAAGGCAAAAATCCATAAACTGAAAATATTTAAATATTTAACAAAAAAAAATACAAATTTATAATTGTAGTTCATTTCATACAAAATTATTGCACCCGTCCGCAAACTTAAGTTTGTCAAATTTTATAAATTGAACTTCCCGATGACAATCCTGAAATTGGTATTAGATCGGAATTCATCAAAACACGTTCACACACACACTGATGGTATTCTGAAACTTTTATGGTTCCTTAGATTCGTCTGTTCGATCGTATATTGTGTTATTCAAGCGTGTTTTTTTTTATTCTAATTCCTATTTATAATATATAATATGAGGCCAGTCGTGGCGCAGGGCACAAAGTGTGACTTTAAAATCAATTTGTTGTGGGTTCGATCCCCACTCTAGGAAAAAGAAATAATGATTTATATTTATTTATATTTTCATTTCTTCGCTCTGGTTTCGAGGCAAAGCGCGACGCTGAGTTCCGCAATGCTTCCAAAACTTGGCGGAAAGTGGGGAACGGAGTGTCTTAACACAAAATACCTGTTGTGTGCGGGATGCAGCGTGAAGCTGATTATATAATATATGGGTAATACCCTTACCATAATCATATACCGTACTACGACAACCAAACAGAACAAACATGAATGGACGTGATTATGAACTATTTATAACTTATTACTAACGTCATACTCATCTTGTTGTTGTTTTCATGAATACAGGAATATAAGGGACTAAACTAAATAAATATAACAACATAGAAAACCATTAGAGCCCAGTTGTGGCGCAGGGGCACAAAGTGCGACTGTAAACGCGACTGGTTGTGGTTCGATTCCCACTCGAGGAAATGCAATATTTATTTAAATGTATAGTTCCATTTCTTCGCTCTGGCAAAAGCACCGTGTTGAGTTCCGCCGCTACTCACGCAATACTCCTAGAATTTGACGAAAAAAGTGAGACTTAGTGTGTTAAGACACTAAGGTCTCTCTAGATGTGATTCATAAACTTTAGCGAACTCGTAGTAAATTATTTGGCATCCAAAAACTTCTTATTTTGAATAAAATTAATTGACTTTGACTTTTCGACGTTAATATTAGGTTCCCTCTGCCTACCCTGCTGAGTACGGGATACAGAATGAAGGTGATTTTAAATTTTTAAAATTTTAACTTTTAAATTGAGGATGCGAAAAATATTTCCGAACTGGGTGTGCTGTTGCGAGCATTAGACTAAAAACGTCAACGTGTCGACAATTCAGAGGGTTATTTGAATCGTTTTTTTATTTAAATTAGAGGAGAATAGTGTAGGTACATATATATTATTATTTCAGAATACTCTCCATACACGATAATAAAAATATATTTCTGAAAGCGGAGACTATAATGATATGTTACTTTTCTATTTTTAAAAAGTTATTATTATTTATTACTAGATGTTCACTCTATTTATAAGTCATAATATTATGATTAATATTATTTCACATAGAATAAACTATTTGTTCAATTAGGTCATGGCTAATCCATTTTTAAAGTGACACTGTGGTTTTTTTTTTGGCGTCTCGTTGTATCACACACTTAGCCGGGTAGGCAGAGGAAAGGCTAGTGTTAAGGCACTCCGTTCCCCATTTTGTCGCGGAACTCGACGCCGCGTTTTGCTTCGGTACCACAGCGAAGAAATGAAAATATTAAATATATCATTACCCCAAGTGAGAATCGAATCAACAACCTGACGCGTTTGTAGTCACATTTTGTGCCCCTGCGCCACGACTGTCCAGTCGTCAGTGATATAATTTCTTAAGGCAAAAAAATACGGGACATTCCCTCTGTGACAATATCAATGTATCATCATTTAACACTTTAGGGGAACACCATGTTCTTCAGACATTTAAAAATCCCCTTTAAGGTTAAGTATTTATGAAAATAAAGTATAATAATAAACTATTACATATATTCGTTGACGCGCTTAATACGAATTGCCATAGCAACCTGTGCATCACTTTATAAATACACAAAAGTATATTAAAAATCAGCTTCACGCTGTATCCCGCACACAGCAGAGTAGGCAGAGGGAACCTAGTGTTAAGACACTCCGTTCCCCATTCTCCGCCGAGTTCTGGAGGCATTACGTCTTGAGTGGCGGAACTCAACGGCGCGTTTAGCCTCGACACCAGATTTCATCTCCTCGAGTGGGGATCGAACCCATAACCAGTCGACTTGGCACCAGTTCTTACTTCGCTTATTAATATGTAGATTAACACAACTATCTTAACTTGTTATATTAGGCACTATACGTAAAATGGTTTTACATATTTTTTTATTTATTTAAATTTTAAACCCAATGCAATTAAGTACACCTAATATTTTTTTTTTTCATTTTTCCTTGTACTTCCGTCATTCAGGACACAAAGAGAGCCCTCGAGCTGACACGTCAAGCTTCGTTCCACATTTTTCCCGTAATTCACAGGTGCAGACATTGACAGTGGGGCAAAAACATTTAAAAAGAGCACACGTGAGTCAACATTAGACCACGTGTATCATCACATTGCTGGATTTTCCTCAAATACTCCTCCGGTATGTAACCGTAACGATTACTCAGATATTAGTTATGAAATAATTAAGATGTCATGTTATTAGTTGATTTTTAGCAAATTCTTTACGTCAAAATACCGATTGAATCTGTATAGAACCCAGGTTCCGCCTCATATGAAGTACCGTTTTCGTCTCTGGGCTGGTGTACTCCAATATCAGCTTGAACCATTGGTGCAATCTCTATCGCATTTATAATGGAGAATGTTCTGGGGAACTATTTGATCTGAGCCGCCCAATTTTTTAACCGCACAAACAAAAGTCAAAACGTGACAACAAAAGTCACAAATTCCAAGCCGATCCACACCAACTGGATACGTGGCACTGCTACTGTGCGGGTTCGAAGGACTTATATGCTCTATAGAATAACTAATCTACGGCAGTATTTTTAGATTAATACAACATGGGTACTGAACTGAACCGAACCGAAGACCAGCAACGTAGTTATAGCTGCTCTTTTGTAATGGTTTTGTAATGGGTTATAAGATAACGCGTACACTAGTTTACTTGTCTTTGCATAAAAAAAAGGTGACTCGTAGGGTGTTGTGTGTGTTGGCGGATGTGTTTATATGTACTTTATAATTTTTGCATTATTCATTATTTGTAGCTGAGTGGAATCCTTTAATGAACACGCTTTTATTAGGTCAATTTGTAAAACTATGTAATAAAATCTAAGAATCTGAATTACACAAACTTTTAATTGTTGTATCATCATGAAACTTGGCAATTGTATGTTGAATAAATGGATACAATATTATAGTACCATCGAGCTGATCTGATGATGGAATTGGAAGCTGGCTGATGGAACCTTGGACTACCCAGTACATAGTAAGTAAGCGTACTGAGTTTGTGCTCATTATATTAATATGTTCTGTTGAAAAAAATATGTTTTTACTTTTTAACGGACAATTTTTTTTATGTATTTCTTTGTTTTGTTTACAATTAACGGGGGAATCATCATGACATGGCATACCTACCAACTAAATATTATTTTAGAAAATATGAATAATATATTTATTTCATGTCATAATATAGTTAAATACAGAAAAACAAAAATAAATGTCATTACAACGTGTTTATTTTTACTAAACATGTCACTAGTATGTGTGGTTTTTACTGTAGTTGGATGTATCACCGGCGGCCGATGTTGTTGAACCTTCTGCGTATTTTCCAAGGGAAGCTAACCCATTCGCCTGTAAACAATAGATTATCTAATGTAAATAATGTGAATAGTATATTACAATTATAATATAATTTTAATACATATATTAACGCACACAGCAGGGTAGGCAAAGGGAAGTTAGACTGACTGACTGACTGTATTGTTAAGACACTCCGTTCCCGTGTTCCTCTTCCTCTCTTTGACAAGCTTGCATTTAGTAAAAGTAAAAACTAAACAACAATTTGTGCCGTGTGATCCCGGCCTAGAATAGCATCATCCTGGTACTGGTGGTGTCGTAAGAGGCGACTAAAGTACGTGTGGTAGAGTCACGTCGCCAGCAATGGCAACACGCATGGGCAGGCTCGACCGGATCATTACCACCCCCGGCATTTAAAACCGGCGTGAAGTAGTGGCTCTATGCCACTGCGTTTCGCATCAGGTAATGCCGGGCCCCGGCGCCCAACCCATCTTAAAGGCCGGCAACGCCCCTGTAGCTCCTCTGGGGTTGCACGGGGTCGTGGGCGGCGGTAATCACTTACCATCAGGTGACTCTTTTTCCATTAAAAAAATAAAAAACAATATTCACTTACAAAAAAAAGATAATTCAAAACAAATTTCAATCAACTTCAATCTAAACTATAACAACAGTTCTTATCTGACCGGAGTGCTCTAACAAAACTCGTTACTGGTTAAATAAACATTGTATACTGTAATTACTTGTTTGTATTGTTATTTGTTGTGTATACATTCGGTTTTATGATTTTCGATAAGATAAAAGATAAAAGATATTTAACGTATGCTTAGAACAATTAAATATAACAATAATGTACATATATGAGGCCGGTCGTGGTGCAGTCGCATAACGTGTATCTAAAAGTTACAGGTTGTGGGTTTGATTCCCATTTGAAGAAATATTTAATATTTTAATTTTTTCTGTCTAGTGTCGAGGTAAAGCGCGGCGGTGAATTCCGCCACTTAACTCACAATGCCTCTAGAATTCGGCGAGAAATGAAGAATGAAGTGTCTTCATACTAGGTTAAATCTACCTGGATACAGCATGATGCTAGTAAAAAAAATTATTTATAAATAATTGCCATATGCTGATGCTGATTTGAGGCCGTCGCGGAGCGTAGGTACAACATCTTGACATCATCATCATCAGCACGCAATTTTCAAATGTGATTGATCAGATATTAATAAAAAAATAACATATCCTTAGATAATAAGTTACCTTTTTTTTAATTTGATTGATGTGTAACATACTCCAATCACACAAAACACAACAGTTGTTTAGTCACTGTTGTTTTTTTCAAAATATGAGGACTACTCTTATAAATAAAAGTATCGTAATGGGAACAGAGTATCCTAACTCTAGGTTCGACTGTTCCCTATAACTACTGCTACGTGCGGGATATAGCGTGAAGCTTAAAACAAAATTTATTTTAATAAAAATCGATAATAGCTTCGTACGTTAACATTTAAACAAAATGTTATACATATATTACAATTGACCAGACCGATCTAACGCCATCCCGATGTGGTCGGTCGAACGAATTTGGTTTTGCCCCTCAGTATACAATGTCACTCAATGTCAACTAGCAAAATGGAATAATATTTACTAGTTTACCAACTGGAGAGTTCGTGAACTATATCTATCTATGAGTCAAATATAAAAGATAGAAAACGGATACAGTAAAAATAGATAACATTTTTTTTATTTATAATTTAAGTTAAAAGAACATTTTTATTTACCTTTTAGCGAGTCTTTTAGCAAATACTTATTTTTTTCATGAATTTGACAAAAAAAAATTAGAACAAAAAAAATATTCTTACATTAGCTCTCTTCAACAATTCCTGTTGAGCCTTCAATACATTCTCATCTTTGCCGTTCCAGATCTTCCATACAGACGCCTGAAGAGCCCTTCCGTAGCTAAATGTAAGGGCCCACGGTGCTTTTATGGTGGTTTGGTTTATAGCGTTTAAGTTCAATGTTGCCTCTTCTTCTGATTGACCTCCGGAGAGGAACGCAATACCTAATAAATAAATATTAAAAAGATAAAAAAAACTCCTTATTAAATAAGAAACGATAAAGAAAACACAAGCCCAATAGTTGTGAATTTTGTCAAAAACACTGGATAATTGCTATTTCTAATTGATACTAAAACTAACACTTTAAAAAGTTTAAAATAATTAAAAAAAGTTAAAATTTAACTATATTTTCAGATAACAACAAAGTCTCTTCCAAACCAAATGTCTTTTAAATTTGAAATTAAGCATATCTTACGAACTACATATTTAATAGATTTTATAGCGGTTTTCCCTTATAACCTAAATAAATATAATAATAATAAGAGATACAACCACGCAACCAGACCACTAATACAAGACAAATGCCTATAATACTTGTTAACGTATGAAACAAAATATAGAAGCCGACGGTTGCCAGTTCGATTCTCACAACAGAGAATAAACTATATTCTTTTTCTAACTCTGGTAATAAGTAAAATACAGCGTTGAGTTTCACCACCCTAAACGCTAATACTTCAATAATTTGGTGGTAGGTTAGGAACGGAGTGTCTTAACACAAGGTTCCCTTTGCCTTCCTCTCCATATGCTGTTATATAATGAATATTAGTATAATTTACCTAGAAGAGTTTTTTAAAATGGTGTTTTAAAATTGTGAAAAGGAAATTAACTTCAAAGGAAATCTTACTATATTGAATTACGAAGCTGTAGGTCTCGAGCTCGATAGGAAAGCTTACGTAAGTTCATTAAGTTTCACGTTTCAAGTGATATAATTATAGCTTTTATAAGTAGATATGTTCCATTCTAAGTTTCTCGGAAACCTTCAAAAAACCTCAGTATAGAAAATTATATCTTATTGTTTATTTATTGTTATTAACACAAAAATATTTTTTATTATAAAGTTAGTAAATACATATTGTTATTATATTTATGAGTTTCTTAATTTAAATTTAATATAATCAACAATTGAGGCCAGTCGTGGCGCAGGGTCACATAGCGTGACTGTCAAATTGGTTGATTGTGGGTTCGATCCCCACTCGGGGAGATGAAATATTTACTTAAATTTATCTTTCCATTTTTTGGCTCTTTTGCCACTCAACAATCAATGCATCTAGAATTCGGCGGTAAGTGAGAAACGGAGTGTCTTAACACTAAGATTCCCTCTGCCTACCCCTGCTTTGTGCGGGATACATTTGTGCGTGAAGCTGATTTATTTATTTATTTTGTAATTAATAATAATTAATAATTAAAGTTTAAATATTAAAAATATTACCTGGTACAGCAGCTGGTACCGTCCTCAGTAAAGCAGTGACAGTTGCCGATGCTATTTCTTTTGGACTACTCCGCGTTGGGCACTGATGACCAGGTGTAACCTAAATTGTATAAATATGTACGATAGTTATGGGTTCGATTGCTATTGGAGGGGATTTTTTTATCTTCACGCTTAAAATAGCGTTAATACACTTGTATTCTCCAATTTTCAACTAATTCTCAAGACATTAAGTGTTGAGTGGCGAAACTAAATTTAGCGAGGAATTAAAAATGTTAAATATTTTATGCCTCCGAGTGAGAATCGAAGCCTCAACCGTCGCGTTTACAGTAACACGTTTGTGTCCATGCGATCACATGAAGGGATTAGGCGGATTATTTTATAATTATTTTTATTTTCTAGTAAGAATATCCTATATCTATACTACTCAACACACAATGTCGCAAATTCAGAATTTCTTAACATTTAGTTCTCTCTTCTAATGCTATGCGTTAAAAAACGTGATACGGAGACAAAATATTTTTGTTTTTTTTTAGCTTCACACTGTATCCCGCACATAGCAGGTTAGGCAAAGGGGAACCTGGGAACCTAGTGTTAAGAGACTTTGTTACAATATTTCCGTTGCATTTTGTTAAAACCTAATTTTTTAAATAAGTGTAAATAATATTTACCATGTTAGGTTTCAACAACGTGCCTTCCAGAAACACGTGATGATCGTTCAGCGCCTTATAAACAGCAGCTAAGACTACCTCAGTAACCTTCTGATTTCTTTCTATGTCATGGTCGCCTGAAAATACATGAACAATTATATATACTTTTTCTCTTTCACGCTGTATCCCGCAGATAGCATTGTAGATAGGGGGAACCTAGTATTAAGATACTCTGTTGCCCACATTTTGCCGGAATTCTGTAGATAATGCGTGTTGAGTGGCGGTACTCAACGCCGCGCATTATTTGTATGAATTGTACGTACTATTGTACTCTGTACGTATGTATTTTGTAAGCATATACGTATATTTTGTATTTTTATTCAACTCATTTGAAGGTAACTCATTTAAGTATAGTACGGTCAATGAGTAGTGTCCGGTCTGAAGTTACCTGTAATTGGCTGCACAAATTTCAGAGCGAGGAAAGGAGAAGTATATTAAGCACGTAGTTATTAATTTAAATTTAAATTTAAAATAGAAAATTATTTAGTTTTTTTTATTGAAATTACAGTACTCTACTTTGTTCTGTAACCTCAAAAGAATAACAATATCACGGCTACTACAAAAGCCACATTCCACAATAGCATCGTGAGAATATTTATGCTGTATAGAAAATAAGGGAAAAAATAAATAATATAAAACTGTACGCCTCGAGGTACTTTTAATCAATTTCGGAAGCCTTTGAAACATTATTAAAAATGTCTGACAATAGCCTTACAAAATTTACGTCCACCCTTCATCGTACGAGGAAGTTATTCGAGTAAATTAATATAATTTTATTAAAGTCATGAAAAAGATGAAAAACTTTTTATAAGTAAACGAAATACTGAAATGTAAGGATGTGTACAGTTAAACATTTAAATATTAAAGGTTCTGAAGTATTGATAAGTCATAAATTCTCGAGGCCACTCTTGGCGCAGGGGCTAAGGTGTGTGACTGTAAACAAGACTGATTGTGGGTTTGATCCCCACTCGAGGAAATTAAATATTTATTTAAATTTATTACATTTGCATTTCTTCGCTGTGGTGTCGAGGCCAAGCGCGTTAAGTTCCTTCTCATAATACACAAAACCTCCAGAATTCGGAGGAAATTGGGGAACGGGGTGTCTTTTATACTAGGTTCCCTCTGCCTTTTTTTTTCTTTTTTTATGGAAAAGACACGGCAAACGAGCGTGCGGGTCACCTGATGGTAAGTGATTACCGCCGCCCACGGCCCCGTGCAACCCCAGAGGAGCTACAGGTGCCTTGCCGGCCTTTAAGCTGGGTTGGGCGCCGGGGCCCGGCATTACCTGATGCGAAGCGCAGTGGCCTAAAGCCTTCACGCCGGTTTTAAATGCCGGGGGTGGTAATGATCCGGTCGAGTCTGTCCATGCGTGTTGCCATTGCTGGCGACGTGACTCTACCACACGTACTTTAGTCGCCTCTTACGACACCACCAGTACCAGGATGATCCTATTCTAGGCCGGGATCACACGGCAAACCCTACCCTAAAGTTTGCAGGATGACTCATAACGTGCTTCCCATAACAATAACTTCAGGAATAATTGACACATTATCCATAAATGCCCTCTACATGCATTTACAATTGCTAGGAAAACACAATAACCATATAAATTCTATTATTTCTATTGACTACTATGTTACGTCAAACTAGGCATATATAATTCATCGGAATTTAACTTTAATATGTAATAATAAATAACTAGTTAGTGTATAACTATTTCTTAATAGAGGGCCATTCGTGGTGCAGGGGCACAAAGTGTGACTGTAAAATAGACTGGTTGTTGGTTCGATTCCCTACTCGAGGAAATGAAATATTTATTACATTTATATTTTTATTTCTTCGCTCTGGTGTCGAGGCAAAGTGCGGCGTTGAGTTCCGCGACGCAACACGCAATGCCCTCCAGAACTTGGCGGAAAGTGGGGAATGGAGTGTCTTAACACTATGTGTTAGATTAAGTTAGTAAGCAGCAACTGAAATGATCTTGGACTTGGACTGTCTTAAGCAAATATTGTATAAATATAGAAATTTATGTATGTAATAACATAAGTCTTATTCTAGGTAATATCTACAGAAAAAAGTATTAAAAGAACTGTAAAAATAACAAAAGGTACGGACTATAAGTCTGTAGTGTACGTAAGAATTAAAATAAAATAAAATAAAAAAACTACTTTTTTCCCATTTCCTGATGTTTCGAACACTTTGCAGTAGTCCGTGGTCACGGTTAGACTGACCACCGTGACCACGGACTACTGCAAAGTGTTCGAAACGTCGGGTTTCCAAAATGTAAAAATCTTAAATATACGCGATTAATCCGGTTAAATTAGTTTAATTTAATATGTGTAATAATCGTGAAAATCAAAGAACTTATTACTTTTTTCCCTCTGCCTACCCTGCAGAGTGCGGGATACAGAGTGAAACTGATTTTTTTTATATCTCAATAAAAAGTAAGTACGTCACAGGAAATCGGGTCAAACAAGCGAATATTAGGTATCTAATACCCTCCGATAACCTCAATGGATACGAAACCCTTCATAAAATAAAAACGAAAACTTTCCAATTTTCCAGATTTTTTAAGTATAAATAGTTATTGTTCAATTTAAAAGGAAAGTAAACTTATAAAGGATAATTTGACTGTAAAATATAATAGGGATAAAATGAAAATGCTAACGCTACCGTAGCGCACCGTAGCGTTTAGCTGTAGAATCGATTGTTCTAGGTTCATATTAGCGTATAATTTTAGTTAGCGGTATAAATAGATCGCGAAGGCTTTAGAAGAATCGTTCTATTACATATTATATATAAAAAAATGTGCAAATGATTTTTTATATTATCATTGGTTTTTTTTACTATAGTGTAGCAACGAAGCGTTGTCTTTCAAAGTTTTTTTTTGTGGGAACTAAAGGAGCAATATCCCCTTTTTTAAGGGTCCCCTTTTTTATTATATTTAAAATATTTTAAGTTAACACATCAAGGCAATATAATAATATACAGATGTGTAAAATGGTTGAAAAAAAATTAAGATTCCGCTAATTTTAGTAGTTTTAAAAATAAAACAGTGAACTTACCATCTAAAAGAACGTCAGGTTCCACGATCGGAACCAAACCTTGACTTTGACATATAGATGCATATCTAGCTAAAACGTTAGCCGTTTCCTGTATAGCTTGGACTGATGGTGTATTTTCTCCAATTTTCAAAGGGCACCGCCATTTTGCGAATCTGCATCCTTGTTTTTTGTATTCCGCACACCTTAGTGCTAAGTCGTCAAGTCCTGTAAATGTGCTTTCAGGTTCACTCTGTATCCCGCATATAGCAAGGTAGGCAGAAGGAGCATAATGTTAAGACTCTCCGCACTTCCGTCTCTCGTCACTCTCCATCTCCTTTTCACAGAACTCTGGGAGCATTGCGTGTTTAGAGACGGAAGTCAACCATGCGGCTACCAGAACGTTGAAATTAAATCATTTAATATTTCATTCCCTCGAGTGGGAACCGAACCAATAACCTATCATACTTACAGTCACACACTTATGCTCCTGCGCCATGAGTGGTATAATTGGGTATTATATGCAAATGGTGAAAATATTATAATTTACTACCTAAATCTTTTAAATTTCCATCATTATATTGTGGGAAGTATACCTTTGAAAAGAAAAATGGTAAAAAGTTTCAAAAGGCACCACTTTTTTCCTTGAGTGAAGTTGAAATTACTTAACAACTTTTATATGCTAAGCTTCTTTCAAGTTCCTACTACACCACATTTTATTCATAGCCAAGGTTCCAAAATATAACTAAATTTAAAAAGTTTTATATAAAACAGTTCTAAAATTTCTACTAATACTAATTACTAATACAAGATTCGTTCATTTATAAAAAAAAATATTTACAATAAAAAAAATATTTCTGGCAATTCCAAATAACGTCTAAAACAATGTTATATTAATCTCCTAAATTATCCTTATTTTGATACAACATTCTTTTTCGTGTGCACATGGCAGGGTAGGGAGAGGAACCTGGTAACATAGTGTAAAGACATTCCATTCCCTTTAACACATTTTCGTTCCCTTCTATCTAAACTATCCACCAAGTTCTGGATGCGTATTGAGTGGCTGAACTCAACATCACGTTTTGTCCGTTACCAGAGCAAAGAAATGAGAATATTAAATATTTCATTTCCTCGAGTAGGAATCGAACACACAACCTGTCCACCTGCGCCACAACTGTACTTAAACGATATTCTAAACAAAAATATTTTTCAAAAATAAACCTAATACCTTGAGTTGTAAATTCGCCTTCAGATAAAAACAAGGGTACTACATCCCTGTCTACTTTAATACCGGGTATTATATTTTTCTTCTTCAATATATCCATAAAGCGAATTCCATCTTCAGTTTTTTGATAGACTGTTTCATCAAAAAGGATAACTGCTGATATATTTTTTGAGAGAATCTGTAACATAAAATATTTATAACGTTTTCCACGCTGTATCCCGCACACAGCAGGTTAGGCAGAGGGAACCTAATGTTAAGTTTTACACTTTGTACCACTGCGCCACGACTGGCCTCAATGTTTACTTTAAAAAGATTTTTTTAAGTAAATAATATTATCGTTTTAAGACCATAATATGAATAAAATATTTATTAATTATCATAGCAGTAGTAAATATTCTGAAGACGTCAAATTTTCAATATTACCTTATATGGTAAGTTTTGTAGCAAAACAATATCTCAAGTAGAACGCACGCATTTGACGCACTTCTACAGGGAAACATATAACAATTGAATATTATTTAATAGGACAATTAAACTTAGTGCACCGTATATCATAGTACGTAGTATATAAAATTTATATGTATGTTTTTTTAGCTTCACGCTGTATCCCGCACATAGCAGGATAAACAGGGTGAACTAGTGTTAAGACACTTCGTTCCTTTAAGATGCTTCCATATTCCACTTTGCGCCGAATTTTAAGTAATCGCATTTTGAATTGCGGAACTCAACGCCGCACTCACTTCGTTATCAGAACGAGGAAATTAAAATATTAAATATTTTTTCATGGTCGTGTTCTGCGCCGCGAAGGTCTCAATGTATATATGTGCATTTGTGAATTTTATAACTTTATGTAAAAATTTGTTTCATGAAATTCATCCCAACATCTTTTAAAGGTTTCAAATCAATATTTCACTTTCTCGAGTGGGGATCGAACCCACAACCAGTCGCGTTTGCAGTCACACTATGTCACTGCGCTACGACGATAAAAAAACTACCTAATTTCATCTCCCATCTTATAACTAGTATGAAAATATAAGCAATAAAATATATGAAAATACTATAAATATATTAAATAATAAAAATATATTAAAATGTATGAAAACCCTATAAATATATTAAACGCATATCACATAATACCTACATAATACACCATCACCATTTCGCTTTATCAATACGCTACTATAGCCCATGGACCAAACATCAATCAAATACCGGCGAAACCCAAGCAACTGGGTCAGATTCACAATAGACAAATTGGTTCCCCTCACAAAATGGCCGTTCGTTCGAATGAATCGTATCCATCCATTCTATTGAGGATGCCAGTGTTAGTAAACCATGTGTTAATTGCTTTAATTTATTATAAAATCTAGAGATTTAAATAAAATCAGTATCTGCTTTATCCCGCATACAGCACGGTAGGCAGAGGGAATGCTCACTCAATTCCCCATTTTGTCCTACATTTTGGCCCAGTTAATGTAAAGGATAGCGGAAAACAGCGTATGTTTTTATCACCGGAACCGGAAAAAGGAAAATAATTATTTTTATTCAGTCAGACTGTTCTAACCGGCGTCACGATGTCATTTAACTTGGTCCATTTCTGCAAATGCTATCCATGAGAAAATCACATAAGTCGTAAATTTGCATTAGGTACGTGTACGACAAATGGACGAGGAAAACTCTATATCCCGCCAACCGATTTCGATAATTCTTTTTTTATTTGAAAGAACTCTCCCTTATGTTGTAAAGAACGCACGGCGGAGAGATGTCCCTATGCAAAACAAAAGCCAAAAATATTTCAACTTTTAAATATTTCCAAAAATTTAAGCTTTAAGTATCCCAAATAGAACATAAAAAGTTGACGATCTACTAACTAAATTGAAATAAGAACACCTTTGGTTATATATTTATGGTTGTTTGTATGATAGACATGATTATAAATATGCTTATATTTCGCACCTTTAAAATTATTGTGACCTAACCAAAAAAACCATGATTTTGAGTTTTTGTCAGAAATTGACCTAAAACGACGATCTAAAACGATGTTTTGTACACAGCAGAGTAGGCAGATAGAACTCATTAAGACACTTGGTTCTCCGCTTTCCGCCGACCTTTGGAGGCGGAAAGGTATTACTGATAGGCTAGGTATTACTGACAAAAACTCAAATCATGGACTTTTTGATTAGGTCACTATAATTCTAAAGGTGCGATATGTGTATACTTTAGTCGCCCCTTACGACACCACCAGTACCAGGATGATCCTAATCTAGGCCGGGATCACACGGCAAAGATATAGTACATAATATATAGCTATGACTAAAATAATCATGGTATTTTTACATATTTTTTTTGGAAAAATAATGACACATTACTTAATAAAATATTAGTTTTTTTTAAATATAGAGTTTAATTTATAAATAATATATAGTATATTATAGTATAGTAGAGGCCAGTCCTAGCGCACAGGCACAAAGTGTGACTGAAAAATCGACTGGTTGTGGGTTCGATTCCCACTCGAGGAAATAAAATATTTATTTACATTTATATTTTCATTTCTTCGCTTTGGTGTCGAGGCAAAGCGGCTTCGAGTTCCGCCACTCACTGTGCCCCTAGAACTCGGCTGAAAGTGGGGAACGGAGTGTCTTAACACTAGGTTCCCTCTGCCTACTCAGCTGAGTGCGGGATACAGCGTGAAGCTAATTTGATTTGAAGTATATTATTATTATTATAGAGGAAAATCGTGTTTGATCGCTCTTCTAATAGGAAGATTGAGGAATGCGAGTAAGCATTATTAAAGATCAAAATGTTTCCTCGTATAATATTGATACAAACTGAACATATCGTTAATAACACAATAAAATAAATAAATTATCCATGTTATAGAATTGATGAATATTAAAAAAATATATATATTTGAAAAACGAATATTCAAAGAAGTTTTCTAAAAACATACAACTGCTTAAATAAAAATGTTATATTTTAATAAATCTCATTTTTGAAGTAATTGCGGTACCTAAACTAAATCGCAAAAGAAAATAGTAAACGATATTTACAAAAAAAGGAGAATATAGTACGTATATTTTTATTCATACAATATACATTGCTAAATTGTTAAATCTGGTATCTCAAAATATCTTCGAATTGAAAGCTTTTGTTTATATATCCTTAAAACATTTATAATTAAATCTTAGCCGTCGTGGCCATTAAATATAAAGGGTGTGTTTAAACCGAATGTATGTGTTCGATATCCACTCGAGATGAAATATTTACTTAAATTTATATTTCCATTTCCTCGCTCTGATGTCGAGGCAAACCGCGGCGTTGAGTTCCGGCACTCAACACGCAAAGTGGTTCTCCATTCCACGCAAAGTGGTTGGCGGAGAGAACCTAGTGTTAAGACACTCCGTTCTCGGAGTGTCTTAACACTAGGTTCCCTCTGCCAACTCTGCTGTGTGCGGGATACACACATTTATTTATTTACAAATTACAAATAAAGAGAAGCATCGACGTTTGGATTACATAGGAATAGGCTTGTAAGCTGTGTGACGATGTCAGCGTGTGTGGGCAAACAGCCAATAAACCCAACCATTACATAATGCTTGATAAACGTAACACATATTTGGAAGCCCGACGTTTCGAACACTTTGCAGTAGTCTTTGCGCCATCACACAGAGTGTAGTGCGAATATCAAACTACCGCTAACGATTTCTTAATTGCCTCGCGTACTACCTTGGATTCTTGTAGATCGAGCTGACTGTATCTTGTCGTCTGGTGTAGTGGTCTGGTGGACTTCAAAGTTATTATGAGTGGGTCCCAGGTGGTAAAATGTCTCTAACCTTATTTCATTTCGGTAGCCTCGAGGATCATTCTAGGAATATGTCTGTTTTCCTTAACAAGGACGTAGGGTTTATCAAGCATTATGTAATGGTTGGGTTTATTGGCTGTTTGCCCACACACGCTGACATCGTCACACAGCTTACAAGCCTATTCCTATGTAATCCAAACGTCGATGCTTCTCTTTATTTGTAATTTGTAAATAAATAAATGTGTGTATCCCGCACACAGCAGAGTTGGCAGAGGGAACCTAGTGTTAAGACACTCCGAGAACGGAGTGTCTTAACACTAGGTTCTCTCCGCCAACCACTTTGCGTGGAATGGAGAACCACTTTGCGTGTTGAGTGCCGGAACTCAACGCCGCGGTTTGCCTCGACATCAGAGCGAGGAAATATAAAATAAGTATTAAATTGCTTTCGAATCCGACAATTTGTCTCGTTTACAGTCATACACTTGTGCCCCCGCGCCACGACTGGCTACGATTGACCATGGGTTACACCGATACTATTAATGTGATTATAAATGGAATTATAAATTTAAGTAAGTACTTCATCTCTTCCAGTGGGGATCTAACTCACAACCAATCGGTTTTACAGTCACACTTTCTACACCTGCGCCACGACTGGCCTTTTACATTAAATATAAAAATTGACTTGTAATTTTATTTACTTTAAATATTTAAGTATATTGTACTTACATCCTGACTAGTGAAAAGGAGTTCTCGATATCTACGCCTGTTATTTTCTGTATTCTGTAAGCCCACTGAAGAAAGAAGTTTGCCTATAGCCTCTGAAAACACAAATACAAAAATATATGAAACTAATTTTCAAATTATAAATATTTAACTTTCTTAGAAGATTATTTTTTCCATTTTATACATTAAGACACTCCGTTTCTTTTAAGTCGCTTCCGTTATTCCCTTTCCGGCGAATTTTGAATGCATTGCGTATTGAGTGGCGAAATTCAACGCGCTTTGCCGCGTTACCATATCCAAAATATGAAATATTTAATTTCCTCGAGTGGGAATTGAATCCACAACTGTCGCGTTTAGTGCTTATATTTGTGCTCCTGAGTAACGACTAGCCTGACTTATTAAATAATCTAAAATCTCACGCACTTCAGTCTGACATACATTTTTTTTTATTTTTCCCATAGTTGATTCATAAATGAGTAATAACTATAGGCGTTTTAACTTATATGGAATTTAGGACTGTTAAATCCATATTTTAAATTTATATTTCAAACATACGAATTAACAAAATCTTGTGCAATAAAACAATGACGTGGCCGTGCATAGGTTCATTACTAATCCACTTGGACGTGTCATTTATATGAAATTTAAAATCCTAGTGTAGGTAGTTACTACTTTCAATTATAAATAAGTGGTGTTTATTCCATTAAAAAATGGGCTTTATGCCGCACACAGCAGGGTAGGCAGAGGGAACATATTGTTAAGACACTCCGTTCCCCAATTTCCGACGAATTCTGGAGGCACTGAGTGTTGAGTGACGGAACTCAACGTCGGGCTTTTTACCTTGGAGCTAAAGCGAATAAATTAAAATATTTTTAAATTATAATTCATCCGCTCGATTGGCGATCGAACCCACAACCGTCGCGTTACGTCCCTGCTGATACAGAAGGATTTTTACAATTTTAACTCGTAGTTGCCTTTCGTAAGTTCATTCCCTCGCATTTTCATTCTCATTTTCTCGCTCTGATAACGAGTAAACGCGGTGTTAAGTGCTGCGATTCATCACGCAATGCCTCTAAAATTTGGCAGAAATTGGGGAATGGGATGGGAATGAAAGGTTCCCTCTGCCTACCTTACGTACTTATGGAACGTAATGAAACTGAATCAAAAATTTTAAAAATCTTATAGTTCCCGGAATTAACGGCTTTGTAATATTAGTATCGGAGTATAGATTTTAATTAATCATGATCATTAATACACGTGTATGATCGATTTATTACGCTCTCATTGAATTAATTTTATAGCACATTTATTAAGAAAAAAAAGGTTTTAGTTTTTATTAACGTATGTTTATTTCACATCTTTTTTTTCTAATCACGCTGAATCCCGCAAATAGCATGGAGACAGAGGGAATCTAGCGTCAAACACTCTGTTCCCAACTTTCCGACAATTTTTTGAGCGGCGGAACTCAACGCCGCGCTTTGCCTTATTACCAGAGCGAAGAACAAAAGTAAATCAAATTAAATCAGCTTCACGCTGAATCCCACGCATGGCAGGGTAAGCAAACTGAACCTAGTGTTAAGACATTTTGTTCTCCGCTTTTCGCCGAGTCCTGGAGGAATTGTCTGTTGAGCGATGGAACTCAACGCCGCGTTTTGCCACCAAAGCTATAAAATGAAATAATTTACAAATAATAATCTATTCACTCTGCACACCAGCAATGGAATTCAAACCCATAACCCGCTTACAGTCACACACTCATACTGCGACGGCCTAAAATTTTCGGCGTTTAAATAACATAATTGTATAATAACGTACAATAATCGTCGCCATTGAAGAACGTAGAACATGTAGGTAATGGCCGCTATTATCTTCAGGTGGCGTCTAAAACCCAATTTAACTCATAATTTCTAGTAAAAAATTAAATTTAAGTATATCCTACAATGTCTTATACAATTTTTACTATAATTTTTTAATTAGTTATCTACGATTTCATATAAATAAATAAGATTCGAATGTTTACATAACTACTACTGCTACTACTGAAGACTTAACTGCCTTACATGGTTAGGCCTTCACACTGTATCCCGCACTTAACAGGAAAGACAGAGGGGAACCTAGTGTTAAGATACTCCATTTCTTATTACGATAACTCCGTTCCCCACTTTCCGCTGAACTCTATAGGCAGAGCGTGTTGAGTGGCGAAATTAATTGAAGAAATGAAAGTATTAAATATTCTATTTCGTCGAGTGGGAATCGAACCCACAAACTGTGGAGTTTAAGGCTCGCTTGTCCCCTTGGACTACGACTTGCCTCAATTTTCAATTAAAGCTATCTACTAAAATTGAATTAATTAATTTAAAGGAATTCTAATACCTAAATATTCTAGTTTTAAATGTATGAGTTCTAGTTAATTTGCAGTTAAAACCAATTAAACTTAATTAAAGCCATCGTTCAAGGAGCGAACAACTGAGAGGTTGATTCGTTTTATCAACAAAGACCGTGCGTACTATAGAATCGTTCAAAAAATGTAAATAGGTTACCATTAGATTCATCAACAGCTAAAATCCCCTTTCCAGGTGCTACAATCTCTTCTGCAGTCTTCTTTAATTCTTCTTGCAATTTTTGATTGGGATATGAAAAAAATGTTGCCATTGTGCTGAAATAAAGGGCGTAAAATATTAAGACATTTTTTTAGAATCACGCTGTAGCCCGCATATTGCAGGGATAATGAAAGGGAAACCCTTAGTGTAAAGACACTCCGTCACTTTCACGTGGTCACGGCCTAATAAACGATAGTAGCCCGACCTTCGTTAGTTTCTAAATCCTGAAAGCTTCTGAAGATATTAAGAAGATATAGAGTGTGGGTGGTGGTTACTTTGGCAGTTAAGGTAACTCTAACATGCAAAAATAGTACCTAACTTTTGTTATTATTAATTATAAAGTTTAATATTTTCTTGGGTATTAATATTGGAAATGCAATTATCCATTGCCAGACACTTAACACTTATAGCATCCTGCCAGACCCCTCCATATTGTATAAGCTATAAACGCCTACGTACATATTAGGAGCAAATAATATTTTTTACATTTTAGTATATTAGATTCTTAATCGCTTTAATTTATAGGAGTTTAGAAGTTCGTGAGGAATGATACGTTCCGGCAAAAATGAGAAACATGTTCCAGCTGTTCCATTCTGGCTTCGGAGTATATTCCAATTTTCGTTCCGATTCCGGCTTTTATGGACTCATTCCTGTTCTGGAACATCTAAATTGGTGTAGCTGGAACTGTTGAGGACCAGGCGTCTAGCGTTGTGCATTCCGGAACCATGTTCCGACCGGAACTAAACTTCATAAGTACCTACTTGCCGTATTAGGTGTATGCGCACAGAAACTTTCAAGCTTTATAAAATAACAAAGGTCTGGCCTTCCGGTTCTACTATATATTGGCTCTCTTTCTCTCTCTCTCTCTATAAGTTTCAATATAGCAAACAAATAAAATATTGTAACACTATTTGCCGCACTAATTTAAATTAAATTATAAACGTAAAATACATACACGAATTGCACTTTGATATTTCTTGCCAGTGGAATCACAACTAATTATGTAATACAAAAATAAAATAATATTAAAATAAATGTTTATAATATGCTGATAAGTTAGAGCCACTGTTATAAAGATTATTTGTTTGTTACGTTTGTACTTGGGTTATCTTTGGTGCGCCAGATAAAAATATGGAGATGAATATTAGGTATTCGGTAAGCGAAGTTTTTAAGATATATTTTAATTTTAAATATATTAACAACAGTTTTAACTGGTAAAAATCTAATTATTGTTTTTTTTTATTCCTTTTTCCACTTTCCGTCCTATTTAGAGACATTATATGCTAGGAAGTGGAATTCAATACTGAATATTGCCTATCCGATAAAATTTCCTTCATTATTTTTTTTCTTTCATCGTATACTAGGCCCTAGCTAGGACGTTGCCCCATTTTTGGATATATTTTTGTTTGTTTGGAAATAAATATTGTTATTTGCAAATCTTAAAAGTGTAGGTTAATATTTTTTTCACATACCAGAGTGAAAAAGTTAAAATATCAATTAGATAGAGATCCCGCGATTAGAATCGACTCCACGACCGTCACCTTTATAGTCAGACACTGTCGACGCGGTGCCACAAAGTGCTAATAATATAGTGTGTTAATATTCTTTAGTGTGTTAATATTCTCATTAAAGTGCAGGCCTTCATATTGTATCGTTCAATTATGTCTACATAATATTACAGGCATGACTATACGAGAAAACTAATCAGCTTCACGCTGTATCCCGCACACAGCAGGGTAAGCAGAGGGAACTTAGTGTTTTTTAGACACTCCGTTCCCCACGAGAAAACTCATTTCATAAATATTAATTATTAAATTTTGTTTTAATTAATTTTATATTACAAAATTCAATAACTTGGAGCAGGCTTCGTTTTACTTGTGAAGATTATTAATAAAGCGCCATCTAACCAAGTTATACTCAACTACAAGATGAAATGCAAAATTGTAATACGTAGTTGAAAATATTGAAAACTTGGAAACCAACCAGTTTTTAAATAATCTACAAGATGGCAATATAAAATGTCGATAAAAACGTACTCACTGCTTTTACATGATTATCAGACCTTCAAATGACCTTTTCTTCGTGTCCTCTCCTCTGTTAACAATTTTTGACAGTTCAATTCAGTACCACTTCGGGAGTGCTGTAGTTCTGATTAGAATCCTCAGATAAAATGTAAGTTTATTTTTCGCTTATTTTATTTTAATATTTTCTTTTTTACTATTGGTATTAAGAAATTGGACTAATTGATGTCGTGGAAACGGATGGTTGTAAACTTTTTTTGTAAGTCTTTGGTGTACGTGATGTAATGTTGTGCCAATGTTAAATTCGTTTATTAAAATTAATGGAATATAAATATATAAAATATTAATTATTTGAAACATTTGTAGAATACAGCAAGTGTATATTTTTGTAATTTTATTTCATCATTTATACTAATTTTAATTAATCTTATAAGAAAAGGACAGTTGATATTTCAATCTATTTTTGTATTTGTTAATAATTATTAAATATAGGACAAATATACATGATTTTTGTTAAATTTAAGTGACACGTGTAATTAATTTTAACTTCGATTACATGAGTTTTTTGGTAAAGATCCAAAAATTTAAGCTAGAAAGTACATTTCTCCTATGTGCACAAATAAAACTTCATATGACGCCGTATTATATTATGTGTGACCCTTGAAGGTCGCGGTGACCTTTTAAAAATAGTATATATATTTTTATTATACCTAATTTACCCATGAACATTGAAAAAGAAAAATCATGTAGCACATTCAAATAATAAACAAATATATTTAATCAGTTTTCAAGTTATCAAGATCAAAATATAGTTTAAATCATCGATTTTATAATAATGTCTGTCAAAATATCTTAACACTACAGATTATATTATTTCAGGTATCAATTTCTATGTAAATTTTCCTTTTTTAAAACTATTACTAAAACAAACGCTAGCTGATAAGTATATTGAGTTATCAAAGTGACAGTTAATTTTTGGTAAGTTTTTACAACATAAAATATAATGTCGAGTATTCTATTCCCTTTTTATTAATTTTATAAGGATATTTTTATAAAACAATGCCACCCAAAGGTAAAAAGGGTAAGAAAGGCCCTCCTGAATCAGGATGGATGCCTGGATTTGGAACAAAAGGTATTTCAGCATAAAATATTATAGTATGACTGACATTTCGTTCTATATATAAATTAAGCATTAACAAAAATAAAGAAAATAGTCTTGAAACAAGTTAAACTTTGAGGCATGTTTTTCTTGTTAAACCAGTTATAAAGATGGAGGTGTGTCTCATTATACATTATTGTAGCCATTTGACCTATACATTTACACACCCACTTATTACGTTTACTATGACATTTCAAATTTAAAATTATAACAATATTAGTGGATTTAAAAATATTATTATTAATTATCTATTCAATATTTTATTCAAATGTATTGTCAACTGATAAGTCAACTTAACTAAAATTATAAGACAGTGTTATTTAGTATTATATTTCTTACCAAAGTGAGAAATGAAAATAATATTAGTTTATTCACCTGAGTGGAAATCAAACCTACAACTGTTTGATTTGCAGTCAGAAGCTGTGCTGTGACAGCCTCAAAGTAAAAACAAATAGAATTGTATAATATATAGTTTATCTTGCATAAATTTACTATATTGTTAGAAATTGGAAGGGGTTATAGTTTTTAAAATACAAGATAAATAAACAAATTATTTATATGTTTTTAAACTATGGAAAGGGATACCACGTAATTGCAATAAGTGATATGTATCACCTACTAACAATACTTCACACTAGTTTCCTTCCAATAAGGGTTGTTGCCGACAAGCAATAGCCCCCGATTGACACAATTCTACTGCTTTTATCATCTTTTTCACCTAAATCTACCCTCTTTTACATGAGTATGCTAACAATATATTAATTTTTTACTAAACATTAATGGTATAAACTTCTTTGCAGCCACAATGACCACATATTTCCAATACCCCACACCTGAGCTCCAGGAGGAGCTTAAGAAGATTGCTCAGGCAATTGTTGCTCCTGGCAAGGGTATTTTAGCTGCTGATGAGTCCACAGGTAAAGAAATTGTTTTTCATTATTTATATTCTTATCTTTACGTTATTTTTTATTTATAAACTGATGAAACTTTACAGACATTTGATCCATATATATTTTTATATTCACAAGAATATAACATTTTAAATGTTAAATTCACTTCAACTAAATAACTATTTATAAAAATATTAATAAATTTTTTTTCATGTGTTATATTATATGGAAATATTTTATACATAAATAGATATATTTTTGTTGAAACAAGTTTCTTATCTCATGATTGTATTATTTTTGAAGTGTAAATGAATAAATTTGTGTTACTTGTCCTATGTCTAAAGGAGAGAGTATGATATGACAATAATCTTAATACAATTGAAATATAAGATTATGTTGTTCAGAAAATATCAGATTGTGATAATCTTTCACATATATGTATATATCTTAAATATATATTATATAAATTAAACAATGGATATTTATTTACTAATATTTATTTACTGACTGGTTGTGGGTTCAATTCCCAATTGAGGAGTTGAAATATTTACATATTTCCATTTATTCGCTCTGGTGTGGAGGCAATGCGTGGCGTCGACTACTGCCAGTCAACACGCAATGCCTCCAGAATGCGGCTTCGGGAGGTGGGGATCAAAGTGTCTTAACACTAGGTTCCCCCTGCCTACCATGCTGTATGCAGGATACAGCATGACGCTGATTTATTTCTTTATTTTGATGTATTTTTTTATTTATTTTTTTTTTTTTTCTGTATTTTACTCAATAATAATTTTCTGCTTAAAAATCTTTGTGTATTTTTTTTAAATAGGAACCATGGGCAAGCGTCTGCAAGACATTGGTGTTGAGAACAACGAAGAGAATCGTCGCAAGTACCGTCAGCTGCTGTTCAGTACTGACCCAGTAAGTAACTAGAGTAAAGATCATGAAATATTTTTTTATTAATAATAAAAAAAAAACTTTCGGGAATAAGTTCTGAGACAAATTATAATTATATAAAATGTTATGTTTAGTCCAATTTTTATTGATAAGGTTTGATTATTTTAATATTTTTTAATATATTCTTCATCTGTAATTGAATTTCTCCATTTCCCACTTTGTTATTATGACAAATTATATTTTTGGTTATAAGCAGTCTGTGGAAGATATAAAGATTACCCCTTGGAGCCATTCTATAAGTACCTACATAAAAAAGTAAAAATAAAAATTTATAGTTTATTAAAATAAATAATAAACTTATTTAATTAAAACATTGAAAATGTTCATATTCATTAAATCTTAGTACCCAGTGTCTATATTTTTCTACAATCTAGAAGTTATGCTTTACAATCTCTGTTGAAACTATGTGAAAGTTGTATAGCGGCATTTAACAAGCGTTTTCCTTGTTCGTACGTGAAACAGTGGGGTGTTCGTGACTGATGTCGCAGTCCTATCTACGTCGATAGAAAAATAAACCCTGTAATAGTCAGTTTTTTAGTGAATGAATGATGAATTTTTTATCAAATTTTTTTTAGGCTAATATGGTTTTCGGATATTTCTTTTGAAAATTATTAATAATTTACATAATAATTGAAGAGGAGTTTTATGAGTACTAATAGAATATTTTAAACTCAAACTCACTCACTTTGATCACTAAATTGGTATAACTAATAGATTTGAAGGTCATATTTATTTGTCTTGCTTTTAATATAGAGTAGATACTTTATGGAATGTACTTCACAAATTTATGGCTTGTGTGAAATTTTATTCATTACTAAGAAAATATGTATGTAAAAATATTATAATTATCTTTTTGAGTTAACAGTAAGATCACAAAAAAAATCACAACACTATATATTTTCCTTTGATCTGAATTCAATCAAAAAACAAAAACCACTATAAGATTGGTTTGTTGTCTGTTTGTATGTCCATCTGTCAAGACCATTTTATTCAAGACTGCGTGGAGAAATCAAACTGGAATGAATATCTATTTTCAACTTTTTTTTGTCCAACCCAGGCAATCTCCGAGAACATCTCTGGTGTAATCCTGTTCCACGAGACCTTGTACCAGAAGACAGATGATGGCACTCCCCTAGTGTCTCTATTGGAGAAACGTGGAATTATTCCCGGCATCAAGGTGGACAAAGGTGTTGTACCACTTTTTGGATCTGAAGATGAATGCACTACTCAGGGTAAGTTGTGGTTTTTTTTTTTTTGTATTTATATATGTTTCAATATATGTAGTATGGGAAGGATACTTTGAGTAAAGATTTTGTGTAATGAATTTTGCTATAAGCATATCTAACTACAATCTTTTCTATTTATTTTTATAATTATTTAACATATTTAAGCAAATTATTAATATATAATAATTTTAGCAATATGGTTTATATATTTTATGCCTTGTTTGAGAAAATTTGAATATATGATATTGAGTAACTGTCAATAGGTGTTGTAATTATTAGATATTAAAGTATTTGGATATAATATACATCAAATCAAAATCAAATCAGCTTCACGCTTTATCCCGCACACTGCAGGGTAGGCAGAGGGAACGTAGTGAAAGACACTCCGTTCCCCACTTTCTGCCGAATTTCGGAGGCATTGCGTGCTAAGTGGCAGAACTCAACGCCGCGCTTTGCCTCGACACCAGAGCGAAGAAATGGAAATATAAATTTAAGTAAATATTTCATCTCCTCGAGTGGGGATCGAACCCACAACCAGTCGGTTTACAGTCACACTTTGTGCCGCTGCGCCACGACCGGCCTCAATACATACATACATATAATATACATCAAATATTATTTTCTTCAACTCGATGATGATAAATTTACATAATAGTGCATTATAGAGTTTAATGTACAACCGGCTTGACCCTGCTTCATTGACCTCTGTATCATATGTTTACTGAATAGGGGCTCGTCGGTACTGAAGATAAGAAAAGTCAAAGTTTCACATTTAAGTAAACATTATATTTTGTAAGATTATGAAGATACCGTTTTTAGTAGTGTTTAGAAAACAATACAGTAAAAATAATATATTTTTATCAAATTGTTTAAATAATTATAAAGTATTTTTCGTAAAAGTTGATAAACTAGTATGTAAACTAAAGATTATCTGTTAAATGACGACGAATAAATTAAATTGAAAATAAAATGGTGTCGAAGACTAGACTCGATTGCTAACCTTTTGAGTTTCACTTAAAGATGTACGTGACACTGTCCACGCATCTTGTTACGTATCTTAATATGTATTTAGTAACCATAATAGCTATGTAAATTTATATATTCGTACGCTGGAACCATCTATATCTAATAAAAGAAAAAATAAAAAGAATAATATTTTGTATGTATTATATGTACAATGTACATTCAAATTTAAATGATTTCTCCCGAGAATGATCGATTTAATTTAGTCTAGATATATTACACATAATAATACGATAACTGGTTTACCTTTTTCATTCCAGCGTAACTATATCGCAGTGTAAACAGAAGGTACCTACTCAGTGTTGAACACTACTTCCTCACTTTTCGTCCAATTTACGAGTTGATAGGCGGAACTCGACGCCGCGCTCTCGATATATCTTGTCCATAGCATGGAAATAATTAATTCCAACGATTGGGAATCGAATCTACAATCATCGCGTGTATACGTCCATGCCGCTGCGCCACCACGACTAAATTTTCTAGTACCTACTCATATATTATACTTAATTCTTTATTCCAGGCTTGGACGATCTCGCCCAGCGTTGCGCCCAATACAAAAAGGATGGGTGCCATTTCGCAAAATGGCGTTGTGTGCTCAAGATCGGTCGCAACACACCCTCTTACCAGTCCATCTTGGAAAACGCTAACGTTTTAGCTCGTTACGCTTCCATATGCCAGAGCCAGAGAATCGTTCCTATTGTGGAACCTGAAGTGTTGCCTGATGGTAAGATTTTATTTTTTTCAGCTGGGTAACTCGTTAGAGGGAACCTAAAGTTAAGACACTCCGCTCCCTACTTTTCGTTCAATTTTTGAGACATTCTGCGTTGACCTCGCTGTATTGTTACCAGAGCGAAGAAATGTAAATATATATAACCAAATTATGTGTTTTATATATATATAAATAATTGTCATAAATAAGTTGTTTAATAATTGTAGTAGGTAATTAAAATAAAAACAACTTATTATTCAGATTCAAATAAAACGTTCTTTAATTTTATTTTTTGTCTTGTTTTATTTTGTTTCAATGCTGTCTAATTAGAAAAGAAACTAATATAATTTAAAAAATATAAAAAATATTAAATATGTATTTAATATTTAGGTTCCCATGATAGATGAAATTAGTAAGCTGAATTTTTTTTTTAATTTTTATTAGTCACTAATATGTGTAACCCCATTTTCTTTATACAAGGTGAACACGACTTGGACCGTGCCCAGAAGGTGACCGAGACCGTATTGGCTGCCGTCTACAAGGCGTTGAATGACCACCACGTCTTCCTTGAGGGTACTCTTCTGAAGCCTAATATGGTAAATAATAATATAATAGTTGATCTAGTCGGGATTCAAACCTACAACTGCCATTAGAAATTACTAATATTCTGTTTCAGTTGGTTAGTACAGTTACAGTCTTTTATATTACAATACGATTGACGAGTTGTGGCCTCCCAGAAGTTAGTAGATGGTTCCACAGGTTTATCATTTAGGATTTTTTTTTACTTTTAGCTATTTATTTCCCGATTGAATAAATAAATTAATGAAAATCTAACATCAGGAGACCACCAGACTCGTAGTTTTGTACACAGGATCATAAGCTGAGAGCATTTTAGTGATATATCATTTTCTTCTCCACACTTGAAAAAAGGCATATTTCAACATATATATTTTTTGTCACGAAGTTTGTGGATTCGATTCTCTACTTTGGGGAATCATATAATTTTAGTCCCAGATTCTCTCGAATCCCTTTATGTAGTGCTGCATTAGGTTCCGCAATGTCTTCAAAATTGGGTTGTGCCGTCTATACTGCCTGTATAATCTTTTTCTACCTGGCCGGGACTAATGGCTCTTGCCAGGGTCTGCCTTCCTACTCAACCTACTCCACTTTGCACGGTCTTTAGCGCCTGTGTAATATGCGGGATAAAACCAAATACCATTATCCGTGTTACAGGTGACTGCGGGACAGTCCTGCAAGAAGTCATACACCCCGATGGACATTGGTCGCGCCACTGTCACTGCTCTGCTCAGAACCGTGCCCGCTGCTGTTCCCGGTAAATAATAATTAATAATAATTAGCTTCACGCTGTGTGTGTGTGGCAGAACTCAACGCCGCGCTTTGCCTCGACACCAGAGCGAAGAAATGGAAATATAAATTTAAGTAAATATTTCATCTCCTCGAGTGGGGATCGAACCCACAACCAGTCGGTTTTACAGTCACACTTTGTGCCACTGTGCCACAACCGGCCTCAATATACTTTATAATATAATTTATATATTATAAATAAATATATAAAGGCAAGTTAAAAGTCACTTATAGTAAGATAGACAGAGGGAACCTAGTGTAAGGTACACTTTCTCCACTTCCCGTCGAATTTTCTATATATTATGTGACGGCAGTCAACGCCGCGCTTATGACAAGTATTATTATAAATAAACTGAATTCCAGGAGTAACCTTCCTATCCGGTGGTCAATCTGAGGAAGAAGCTTCAGTGAACCTGAACGCCATCAACACTGTGGACCTCAAGAGGCCCTGGGCCCTTACATTCAGCTATGGTCGCGCCCTCCAGGCCTCCGTGCTCCGCGCTTGGCAAGGCAAGAACGAGAACGTTCTCGCCGGACAGCAGGAACTGTTGAAGCGCGCTAAGGTAATATCTTATGTGGTTATTTGGTCCTGGTACTTGAATTTATCGAAATCTACCTGATGAGCCTGCCGTTTCGTTGCGGCGCGACCTCCTTCCTGCCTTCCGCTTGGCAAATCAAAAACGAGAACATTCTAGTCGTTCTGTTGAAGGTAATATCCTATCTGATTATGTTCACCTGGTACTTTAGAACCAAATGTAGCTAAGTGCAATCAGGTATAGCCAGATTTCATAGAAATTTTCTACGGTAAGATTATCCTATAAGTTTATGGTGTCCTGATACTTTGATTTATCAAGCATCAAAGGTAAGATCGGAAATGTTAACTAACTTATTAAAAAATTACAAAGTGCTAAGATAGTGTTCTATGAGGTTATGATGTCCTGGTACTTCGGATTGAATTGAGATTGATTTGAGAGGAATTTTGGAGATTAAATATTTTGTTGTTTGAAGCAAGCATCTCTTCTTGGTTTATGTTACCTTTGTACTTGATATTGGTGCTATACAGGCACCAGAATGAGGAAAGAGTTCATAAATAATTAATTGTATTAAATGACCAATCACAAATCCCGATGAGCGTCATATTTTGTTCTACTTATTTACCATTTCTTCGCTCTGGTGTCGAGCGAAGGCAAAGCGCAATGCCTCCAGAATTCGGCAGAAAGTGGGGAACGGAGTGTCTAAAACACTAGGTTCCCTCTGCCTACCCTGCGGTGTGCGGGATACAGCGTGAAGCTGATTTATTTGATTTTTATTTTATGTATAGCTAATCAAACATATTAGAAATAAAAAAACATTTTCATTAAAGGAATTTCAACTCTTTATTTTTATTCAGAAATATTATTATTATTTATTCAGAATAATAATAAAATAGTTATTTAATATTTTCTACATCAATAAGGAAGAATGAGTTAAGGAAAATTATATTAAAATTCAAAAGATAAGCTTTTATCTTCTTAATATTTACTATATTGGTGCTTTGAAATCCTGTTATTATTATCTGTTATCAATATATCTGTGATAACAGAATCTAATAAGAATTATGGGGCCTTCGTGGCGCAGGAGCTAGCGTGCGGCCTGTAAACGTGATGGTTGTTGGTTCCATTCACACTTGTAAAAATATAAGTGTATAATATTTTCATTTTTTCGCTCTGGTGAGTTCTGCCACTCAACACGCAAATAGGCAGGAACCTAAGTGTTAGGACACTACATTCCCTTTATGTCGGAATTTTTCAAAACATTGCATGTCGAGTGGTGGAACTCAACGCCGGGCTTTTGCTTTGGAGCCAGAGCGAAGAAATGAAAATATTAATAAATAATAATTCATTCCCTCGAGTGGGGATCGGAACCCACAACCGTTGCGTTACAATCACACTTGTGCCCCTGCGCCACGACGACCTTAACACAGCGTGAAGATAAACAAATTATATTATTATAGTATTTGATGCATAACAAGAAAATATATACTTACATTACATTGTGATTAAGGTTAAGGTAAGGGATATTAATATATAGTTTTAATTTTGTATTGAAACAATACTAAAAAAATGTATTTTAATCATCTCAATTCCAACGGTAAGGATTTAGATTAATTTTATTCATTTATAAAACAACAACATTAAAACTTCAACGAGATAGAAATGGTAAGTTGTGTTCGAACATGGATTTTATTTAATAGTATGCTTGTTTGTGTTTGTTAATTAATATTATAATTATTTTAAATGCTTAAAATTATTAATTTAATAAGATATACTTAAGTTAATAAATTTTACATTTTGATGACATTTCGTAATGTAATTTAGTTAATTTCTTTATTTCGTTCATAGTGTAATTTATTATCAAATCTTTTTGAGTAACAGTTACTATTTAATTTCCGATTTTGATAATACAAAATAATTTAAGCCACTCTATTTTGTTTGTCTGCTTCTTATGTAGAATTAAAAATAATATATATTTTTTTTATTTTCTTTTACGCACGTCCCCTTGCACCATCATCGATGCACAACGCTATGGCAACGCGCAAAATTAAAACCAATCAATCATCAATTATATTAATAATCATCTTAATTTTTATAACTTTTTTATTTATTTATTTGTTGCCATACAAAAAAATAGGCTAACGGTCTCGCCTGTCAAGGAAAGTATGTAGCAGGTTCAATTCCCTCCTTGGCAGCACAAAAATCTAACTTTGTAAAAGCACATGCTTATTAAATAATAATATTATTTAATAAAATTTTAAAAAAGACTTGATATTTAAGATGGATTTTATATTTTTTATACACAAATATATATTATGGCAACAAATAAAGTTATATATCATTTTTTATTTTAATAAATATAAACTTTATTTAGTTATTAGTCAGCAACACTTAAGACAGTTACTATTGTTCTAAAAAAATGGACATTTTAATATGATTATGATTTAATTAAAGTCACTGAAAAAAAAATCTATAAAAATATCAAATTTTTATAAATTTTTCCTTTTGGTAATAATATTTTTATTAATATCAACTGTCTTGTGCTGGACTAATTTTAGATGCAGTTCATTCTACTTCATATAAGAATCTTTATTGACATTTCTATGCATTTGATTTGTGATCATTCTATGACCATTTTTGTGCATTTAGTTTGTGTTTGTAGTTCACATTTATTATCATTTATATGCATTTATTTTGTGTTTGTAGCAGCTTTTTGTGTTTAACTGTATTTGTACTGTACTAACATTTGTTTGTTGTTAATAAAAAATATTTCGCTTGTATTGTGTTGTGTTTTTATCCCTTTTATAGACAATCATCACATTTTAAGGTAAGTCAGCATTTTCGCGAGTGCCTCTTTAGATTATGCTTTTTTATATATAGAAATTATATTCGGTTTTATTGTTAACTCTTAACGAAAAGAAAGACAACACAAGTTTCGCTATCTGTCTGTGACATAGATATATACCTTCGAAACGAATGAACCAATTTCGATTTTGGTTTTTTATGTGAGTCCAGTTGTGGCGCAAGGACACAAGGTGTCACTGTAAAATCGACTGGTAGTGCGTTCGATACCCACTCAAGGAAATGAAATATTTATTTACATTTATATTTTCATTTCTTTGCTCTGGTGTCGCGAGGCAAGTCGCAGCGTTTAGTTCCGCCACTCAACAAGCAATGTTCCTGAACTCGGCGGAAAGTAAGCCACGGAGTGTCTTAAAACAATTTTCCCTCTGCTTACCCTGCTGTGTGCGCGATACAGCGTGATTTAATTTATTAATTTAAAATTTTAATTCAATGGACATAAACATTACATTGAATAAAAATGTATTGCTCTATTAATGCCAGACCAGGATACTTGTAAATAAACTTTTTAATACATTCCAATGAATTTTATGGTTAATTAATAGTAAGGCCAAATGTGTCTCAAATTATATAGAAATCTAAACATCTTTAAAATATTAACAAAATGCCTATTTGAATATTAATTTCAAAAAAATAGTAAAATATGATGCCCACTGGGTGCAGTGAGCAGCGTCCAGCTGTGAATGTGTTGTGGGGTTCAATCCTTAGTTGGGGGAATTAATCATTTATCAATTCCCTTTCCGGTAAGACCAAGTACAAGATTATGTTAACTCTGCCTACCCTGCTACAGGAGTGAAACTAGAAAATGAATTGAATTGAAAGATACTATATTCAGTTACATTATTTTTTATTATTTATCTTGGATCAGTCTCACTTCTTTTTGTTAATCCTTTTAAAAAATATTATATAAATAACAATTCAGAGAAACTTCACTGTTGTGGAGCATACTATACAACTGAAGTTTTAAGTATACATTAGGTGAGGGTTCAAATCCTGCAATGTTTAAATTGATATTATATATTAGTAACTGTTATTATAGTTTTTATTAATATATTACTTTATACTACACAACAGTGAAGTATCAGATTCATAAAGTACGACGGTTATCGCGATTGCTTGTGGGTTCGATCACCGGCGAAGAAAAAAAATATTTATTTATTTAAAATTTCTATTTTCATTTCTTCGCTCTGGTGTCGAGAAAAAACACGGCGTTGATTTCAGCCACGCGACTCTCAATGCCTCTAGAATTCGGAGGAAATTAGCAAAGCAAAGTAAGAGGAGGAACCTAAGACACTCGTTCCCCACGGAGTGTCTTAGGTTCCTCCTCTTACTTTGCTGTGTGCACGAAACAACGTGAAGCTATTTCTTTTTTTTGAGGAGCGGACTTAAATCTTGCAATGTGTAAATTTTTAAATACATAGAAGTTACCGCCAATAATAATGTGTTTATTTTTTTTCTCAGGGCAACGGTCAAGCTTCTCAAGGCAAATACGTCGCCGGATCCGTAACAGGTGTGGGCGCTGAGGCCGGTCTTTTTGTTGCTAACCACGCATATTAAAAATGTTAAAAGCTACACATAAATACGTTTAAAAAACACGAAACTCGCTTTGGCGACAATATCTCAGTTATTCCTTTAAGCACAATACATAAAAAGAAACAATCTATGCTTTATAAAAAGTTAAGTTATAACAGTATAGTAAAATCACAAAAGTCACAAATAAAAGAAAAGGGCTATATTTTTTTTTATAAAAGCGCGCCGCTTTCTGTCTAATCTATGGCCATTTTGTTAAATAAAAAAATAAAATGTGCCATATTGATGAATTCATTACAATAATAGACAATTGCTACACTTGATTATATATTTTTTAAATAGTCTTTGACAGATGTGACATAGATTATAAATTGTTGAAATTTGAAACTTGAGAGTAGATTAATTAAATATTATTGATGTATGTAGTTGTATTGTCATGTAGTAAAGAGATTAGATATCATTAGTTTTTCATTTTGTGACAATATAAAAAAATCATAGATAATATTTGATAAATAATATACACTGTGTAATTTATTTTTTATCTATCATTAATGAAAGTGACAGTTGTTTACACTATGCTATTTATATGAATATTATTTAATGTTTTTAATTTAGGTTTTAAATGTATTTTGATATTTTAAGAGTAAATATATTATAGTCGATGAATATTGTAGTTTTATTTATTGTATTTTAATATACCAGTTATTTTTAACATATTTAAAGTGTTATTCCACACTTAGTAAAGATATCTTAATAAGTATACCTAGTTATGTTATCCACTAGTAAAAAAAATCTACTTGTCATTATAATTTCTTAATCAAAATAGTTGAGTTTCAGCTAGAATTGTCCAGTTACACCTTTTATTTTTAACTTATTTACTATAACTATTATATCATGTATTGAAACAAAACATAAATAAAAACTAATGTGAGAGTATCGTAAATATGTTATAAAAATATTTTTCATAATAATATTAAAGAAGCTAAGTGTAAAAGCAATGTTCTATATTAATAACGTTGCCCCACACACGTGACAGGGTCTTTTTATATTCATTTTTTTTATTTCTTATCTTATTTTTTATCTTAAGTTAGTATTTAAAAATAAATTCCAATTGCTGTATTAGCTGTATGTACGTCTATCAAGTTCTAACTGAAATGAGCAATATTTCAATACAAAGATTGCATTATTAATTTATTATTTATAAAACATTTAAAAGAAAAATTAAAAAAAAAAAACTATTACGTAAGACCATCGTGGCGCAGCGCAGTTTGACTGTAACTTACCCTGCTATGTGCGGAATACAGTGTCATGCAAACAAAGAATTGGGTCATAGTACCATAATAATACTAAAGTGTTTTTGTCATCAGTACTTTATATAAAAACACAGTTTTAGTGTGGAAATTGGGGAACAACGGTGTGTCTTAACACTAGGTATACTCTGCCTATCCTGTTGTGTGCGGGATACAGCGTGAAGCTGTGAAGCTGATTTTTTTAATCAATTTTCTAAAGTTTCTAAGAGTAGTGATTAGTTCTAATTTATATGCATTCAAAACTCTATAGGTAGAGCATTTGAATGACGTCGTTTGCTTTTGTTCAGAATTTGTCTGAATGATGATTTTGGACTTTATTACTGAAGTAGTAGTTACTAGAAAATTATAGGAATACTCGATGCCAGTCGTGGCACAGGGGCACAAACGTGCGACTGTAAAGGCGACAGGTTGTGGGTTCGAGTTAATATTTTCATTTGGCTTTGGTGTCGAGGCAAAGCGCGGCGTTGGGTTTCGCTACTCAAAGCGCAATGCCTCCAGGATTGAGCGGGAAATGAGGCATTTTAACACTAGGCTTCCCCTGTCTAACCTGCTCTGTATCCCGCGATACAGCGTGAAGCTAATTAAAAAGCAAAACTAACTACATAAAACATGCTTACATAGCATACCTACTTAAAAACTTATTCTTAAAGCAATATGAATCGACGCCGTTATATAAATACACCAACACAAATGGAATATTTTTTCATATTGTTCTTTGTCATTTTTAATGAACTTGTTACGAAACAAACGACCCAGCTCAGGGACGTTTAATTGGCAGGATTTTGATGTATGTAAACACAAGTAGGTACCTATAACTTTTAGATTACGTGATGTCATAGTGAACAAATTTCAAAACATTTAAATATGAATAATATATTTGATTTGAGGCCACTCGTGGTGCAGTGGCACAAGCGTGACTATTCGCGACAGGTTGTTGGCTAGATTCCCACTCGAGGAAATGATTTTAATATTATCGTCTAAGTTGCATTCTCACTTATATAAGTATTTAGATGATTCCATATGAAACAAATCATCATCCGAATTTGGAAATACAAAGATCCAATCAATGTGATGTCTCAAATTCCAGCCGGAAAAAAGAAGGATCTTGATATCTCTTTCTTGGTTTTCTCTGAACGCTTTCTAGAGGCCCATAGCGTTTATTATAGATAAAAAAGTGAACGTTCTTGTTATCGTTAATAATAAAGTTTATATTAGCAGTTAAAAATTTTAGCACCTTACGGCACCCTAAAAAAAATGTTGCCGTACGGTGTTAAAATTTATTTTGAATGTAACGTCTGACGGTCTGTCAAGACCATTTGTCTCGATGTCGCGTCGAGGTATCAAACGGAAAATAATATCAAGTATTTAAGTATATGGTGCCTTAAGGTACAGAAAAAAAATCAAGTTTCTTAGTCAACGCTATAAAAAGGGTAGTATAGGGTACTCTCGCGCTTGTGAAATTTCGAACGAAGTGAAGATTTATATAAAAAAATATTTTAAGTATTTCATAGAAAAAAATATTACAAACTCATATTTGACTTATATTTCGCTTTTCACTTCATACTTCTTTGCCTGCAATCCTTAAATTGGTACGGAAGCCTCCGTAGGCGACTCCGACTCGCACTTAACTGATTTATTTTGCTGTTTTGTCGCCTAAATCTTGTTGTCACGTTGAACTTGTCTCTTAAAATATTTTTTTTAATATTAAATAAAAGTGTCAGACAACGACCTGGCAATCAACAATTTTCTATTATGCCTAATAAAATTTCCCCTTTTTATACTAGATATAAAGAGGTCGTCGTCCTCTCGACGAGAGGCCGACATGGCACAGAGGCACATAGGTGCGAAGGTTGTGGGTTCGATCCCCACTCGAGGGAATGATCTTTTTTTTAATATGTTATATTTTCGTTCTGGCACCAAGGTTAAAGCCCAGCGTTGAGTTCTACAACTCAACACTGAATACCTCGAGAAATTAGGCAGGAAAGTTGGACAACGGAGTGCCTTAACACTAGGTTCCCTCTGTCTAACCCTGCTGTATGCGGGTATTATATTCACGTTGTACACGTGAAGCTGATTCTTTGAACTTTAGATACTTTATCGTTTTATACGGTCAGTCGTTTAAAATTTTCCATTATTTAAACTTGGATACTTCTAGTCGCTAATGTTAGACTATGCAAATGCAACATCGACCGTGTCTGATGAACCGTTGTAATCGAACGTCACTACATTCATTATCTATCTAATTCATTAAAATGAAAACAACTTTATATTATTAGTTTTATGAGACGATAACATGAGCTTTTAATATTAATTCGATGATATTAGGGCCGTCGTATCGCAGTGGAACTACACACAGTTTCTATTCACTCTTAGGGAAATGAATTATTAAATATTTTTACTTTCATTTTCCGCCCATTGTCAAGGCCCCCGCCTTGCGGCGTTGTGTTCCACCACTCATCGCGTAATGCCTAGAAAACGAAAATATTTTTATTTTTTTCACAGTATTAGAAAAACATAGATGATGATTAGACTGATTTACTTAGATCAGATTATAATATTTTAAACTGAAGCCCATCCCAAAATAGTCTTGTGTCCACTCCCGACATTTTAATAACATATATACTTACCCAACAAATGCAAAATAAAGCCTCATAATGAACTAAGCTATTCGAAGCTAAAGTACAGGTTGTCCCGTGGAAAATGTCTCAGATACGTTCATGGAATAAAACAAATGTAAGAATTTCCTTTCTCATATACGATTTGATGCCATTTTTAACCGCCAAGGGCCTAAAATATATACAAACATAATAGTGCTAAATTTATAATAAATAAATCAGCTTCACGCTGTACCCCGCACATAGCAGGGTAAGCAGAGGGAACCTTGTGATTAAGACACTCCGTTCCCCACTTTCTGCCGAATTCTGGAGGCATTGCGTGTTGAGTGCTAAAGTAAATATTTCATCTTCAAATATTTATTTACATTTATATTTTCATTTCTTCGCTCTGGTGTCGAGGCAAATCGCGGCGTTGAGATACAGCGTGAAGCTGATTTTTTTTTTTAAATAAATATTTAATTTCCTTGATTGGGGATAGAACCCACAACCAGTCGAGTTTACAGTCACACTTTGTACCCCTGCGCAACGACTGACCTAAATTTATAGTAAATTTTAATATACAAATCTTAAGTAAATTTTTCATATTATATTATAATTAATACTTTAATGATTTCCTAAGCCGGAAAATACAATTAAGAAGTCTATATTGAAGGAACAAAGACCGACTTATTTACTATAAAACCGCGTTTTGTAGTTACAAATATTTACAGACCCGTTCGTGTTTCCGTTTAATCCGTTTCGTCACTTAATTTTGTCTTTGGGATATATTTCTCTATTCATTTCTTGTCGTGTAATTGAAACAGAGGTTAAACACCTCTCGTTCTCGACAGTCTCAACTGGAATGGAAGTTTTAATTAAAATTAAGAGAACCATCATCCTTTCTAATTGATTTCTATTTATGCGATATAATATGGTTGAGGAGTAAATTTGTGTTTTGTGAGCTATATTTTGGATTTCAATTTTTACCTTACTTAATTTCTTTTTGTGACTGATTTCTTATATAAAGGATCCTCCCTTTCCCCGCTTTTTGTGACTGATTTCTTATGTAAAGGATCCTTCCTCCCCCTCCAAAGTGAAAAAAGTAACTAACATTACTGGCTTAGTTTTTATTTTCGTTGACAAATTTGTAGGCACCCAAGTCCAGATAAATCGGGTTTCCGTATCCAATTTAATTTTGTTTGCTGAGACTAGGCTCGTGTCTGTTCCAGAAATTTTACTAATAAAAAAATAGAGAAACAAAAGACTGTTTCTGCCGAAAGCCACTCCCCTCCTAGAAATATTTCTAAATCCACTTATGACTACGGCTTGATGATTTTCCACAATAATATATTAATATATTAATATTAGTAACTACATATATACATATTGATATATTGATAATAGTAACTATGTTGAAATGTCCTAAAAATAAATTAAATTTTCTTAATATTTCCTCTGTTAAAAAAAATAAGAGTGCTATAAAAAAATTAATAGCTTTTCTTCAGAATATTTGATGTTAACGATAAGTTACTCCAACCCAAGAGGGCAAAGACTTGCCGTTTCACTCGGTGCAAATTTACTCCTATCATAGATGGTGGATGATAATGAACATGGTACAGATGGCAATAGATAAAAAACTTGAAAATATATGTTTACTATGTTTTAGTTATAGGATACTTAACTTAGAAAGTGGAATTATGTTATAGAATCTTTTGATTATTAAACTATTGGAAGCCTCTGTATTTAGCATGCCGTGTTATTTGTATGTGAAATCTTGCAAGATGAGTCTGACCCATTTCCATGAAAAAAGAACTAAATGTAAAATTAAATCAGCTTCACGCTGTATCCCGCACACAGCAGGGTAGGCAGAGGGAACCTAGTGTTAAGACACACCGTTCCCCACTTTCCGATGAATTCTGAAGGCACTGCATATTGAGTGGCGGAACTCAACGCCGCGCTTTGCCTCGACACCAGTGCGAAGAAATGAAAATATAAATGTAAATAAATATTTCATTTCCTCGAGTGGGGATCGAATCTACAACCAGTCGATTTTACAGTCACACTTTGTGCCCCTGCGCCATGACTGGCCTCCAGTCAAGTACAAGATGTGGTGTGGTTGGTAAAATGTTTTCTTTTTGAAAATCTATTACTTCTTCGATCTTATTTCTAAGATTCATAGGCCTCACATTGGACTATATTTTTATGGAATTGAAAAACCACGTGCCTCAGACCCAACAGTAGGGCTGTATTTGCCAAATTCAAGAACTCTTTTTTTTCCAAAAAACACAAATTCCCCAAAAGCTGCGCCATTGAAAATATTTGAGCTTGAAATAGATAGTTACTGAGGTCCCCATTTCCATAGATTTATAGACGGTCTCCATTCCCATCGACACCCATTATTACTAAGTTTTGATACCATTTCCATCACATTAAAACATATGTTGCTCTCCTGTCAATATTCTACGTGTTCTAACGTAATTACTGGAGTATATATTCCATTTTGTGAAAATAGACGTGCCGTTGCATTACTTGGCGAGTCAATTTGTAGTATAAAATGTCGTTGTATCGTTGTTTGTTGTCAGCGAAACCAATCGTAACATTTTATACAGGCCGTAAGACTAATTAGAATTGAATTAAATTAAAAATTAAATCAGCTTCACGCTGTATCCCACTCACATCAGGGTAGGCAGAGGGAACATAGTGATAAGTTATTCCGTTTACCACTTTACGCCGATTTTTTCGAGGCATTACGTTAAGTGGCGGAACTCAACGCCGGGTTCTATTAAGACTAATTTGTACCTATATCACTGCCTCAAGTGGGAATCGGATCTGTAATCACTCCATTCCCCGCTTTCCCCAGAGTTTTTGAAGCCATGCGTATTAAGCGTCAGAGTTCAATGTCACGCTTTGCCAGTACCAGAGAGAAGAAATGAAAATATTGATAAATAATAATTCATTGCCCCTAGTGGGAATCGAACCTACAACCGTCGCGTTTAGTCACACGTTTATACCACCAGACCACGACGGCCTCAATAGCCTGAAGTGTTTGTTATATAAAAAAAAGTTTGTATCTCTTAACCCAGATTTCTCAGGAATTATAAGATACTTTACGCCGAAATCCCTTCCTTATACGTATTTACGTACCCTACATGATTTACTTATTTGTACATCCTGTGTAAATTTAGCTAGTTCCTACTTCCTAGAGGCCTAGTCGTGGCGTAGAGCACAAAACACTATAAATCAACTGGTTGTGGGTTCGATTCCCACTCGAGAGGAGATGAAATATTTATTTATTTTATATTTTTATTTCTTCGCTCTGGTTTCGAGGCAAAGCGCGGCTCTGAGTTCCGCCACTCAACACGCAATGCCTTCAGAATTTGGCGGTAAGTGGGGTACGGAGTGTCTTTATACTAGGTTCCCTCTGCCTGCCCTGCTGTGTGTGGGATATAGCTTATTCGATTAGCACGTATACTTCCTTCGTATCCGGGCTAATCGAAGTACCCATTTTATCTTTTAGGGCAAGCGTTTAAATAGTTGTTAGTAATTATCATCAAGCCTTCCAAGAACATCCATTGCCTCGTTTTGGTTAAGATTCTTTAACTACCCACTTACTGATAAAATTCTATTTTGGTGTGTTCAGGGTTGGTGGTTCTCTTTTTTATTATAAAATGGAATGTTGTTATATGCCTTTTATGTTGAAGTATACCTAATATAGATTTGAATAATTAATTGAATTATATTGTACATTTAAATAATTAATTAACAAATTATAAATAACATTTAATAATATACGACATGTGCTTGTGATTTTTTTAATTTATTTTTTTGCTAAACGATGTATCCCGCATATAGCAGAGTAGGCGAAGGGGAACCTAGGAACCTAGTGCTAAGACACTCCGTTGTGTATAATTCATTCACTAAATATATATAAATTTAATAATTGTAATATTTCACTTTTGCTGTCTGTTAATTTAAACCTGCGCCTAGATATAAAGCTGACTTTCCCTCCATTATAGACAAAAACAAAATACGACATGTTGAGTTTGTAAATAAGCTAAATTAATTTGAGGCTAGGCCGGCAACGCACCTGTAGCTCCTCTGGTGTTGCACGGTTCCGTGGGCGGCGGTAATCACTTACCATCAGGTGACCCGAACGCTCGTTTTGCCTTGTCCTATTCCATTAAAAAAAAAAATACAATTTGTCCTTATATCAGTGCCTATTTTATTATATAAAGCAAATACGCATACTAAAAAAAATATTATTTTTACTTTGCTTATTTAGAAATAATATTTTCTCCAATTTGATTCTAGGCAGTATTTCTTTCTGTTATTGTTAAATTTTGAACGGAATAAAACATCAGTTTTAACAAATAAAGATTTTTTTATGCTTTATCTCACACACAGCAAAGAGGGAACCCAATGTTCACAGTCACACGCTGATACCACTGCGCCACGATCTCAATAAATTTACTATTTAATTTTAAGACATTTTGTACTATTACTACTACTTCGAGTAGTCACTACATATTCTACTTCAATTTTTGTATAGAAATTTTACAATTTTTTTACATTTTTAAAATGTTAACCCCACATTTAGGAAAAAAAATACTTATTAAGAAAACGTATAAAAATTGAACGTAGCGGGATAATTTTAACAATTTGTCAATTAATTAATTTTCAATTAATTTTCAAAATTATCATGAAGCGGCCCTAACATTTCTGTGATAAACAAATACGTTTCGAACGATCCAGAAACCATTTTACAAAGTGACAGTTTAAGTGTTATGTGACCCAAAATTACGATACCTACACGTTATGGTGTCAACGTCCTTTATACCTAAGTTATGAGTTACTTACAGAACATATTTTTACCTATATATAGGATGGTACTTTGAGCGTAGGAGCTAAGCGTTTTTGTGTAATTTCCAATGGGATATAATAACTCGTATTTTTTGGAGTTTTCGTCGAATAATAGATTATATTTTTTTTGCGTGTTGTATTTGTTTTTTTTTTAATATTAGCTTCACGTTGTATCTCGCAATTAGCAGGGTAGGCAAAGGGATCCTGCAAACGTAGTGTTAAGACACTATAATATTCTTCATTTAGATAAACTTTTACAAGCACATTTGAAAGGTATTTAGATATTGCTATAGAAATAGAACGATATTTATAGTATCAGATTTTTTGGTACATTGTTTGTAGATGTCAGTGTCTAGTTTTTTTTTAAATACTAAATATTTTTTTTATTACATACTAACATCTCTACGCTTCCTGCTGTATCCCGCAACAGCAGCGGGCACAGCGAATATAGTGTTAAGACAATCCATTCCCCATTTTGTGCCGAATTCAAGATATTGGGTGTTCAGTGGTGGAACTTAACGTCTCTGTCGTTATCAGAGCGAGAAAGTGAAATTAACTCATTAAAGAGTATTTTTGAAGAAAATATTAGCTGTGAAAGTCTTTTTTTTACGATTTACACTATATTCCGCATGTAGCAGAGTAGGTAGATGATAGTGTTAAGCCACTCCGCTCTTCACCTTATTAAATATACTTACACTATTTAATATATTTTTTTAACTTACTAAATGGCTCCTGTTACAAAGAAATATTAATATATAATATAATTTTTTCAGGATAAAGTTTGTGTGAAAGTTGGAGTGAAGAAGAATATCTTATGCTGTTATCTAAAAACTTTATTGAGAACTTCATATTTTTTGTATTTTAAACACTCGTTTCACATTTTTTACACGTTTTTATATTTCAATGTAAAGTCTTAAATAAACCTTTAAGCTTTAGATTATAATATTGTAAATAAATACTCGACATTACTAAATTCTTTTATTAATTTAAGTAAGAGGGTTGAATAGTTTTACTGTAAACGGTGTGTTCTTTTTGTTAAATAGTAATAAATAGGTACTATATATTATTGAGGTCCGTCGTGACGCAGAGGCACAAAGTATGACTGTATCTAGTCCAGATCTAGTCCAGACGACAGGTTGTGGGCTGTGGGTTCGAGCCCCATTCCAGGGAGCGAAATATTTATTTACGTTTTATATTTTCATTTCTTCGCTCTGGTGTCGAGGCAAAACGCTGCATTGAGTTCCGCTATTCAACACGTAATGCCTCCAGTATTTAGCGGAAAGTGGGATGCGGAGTGTCTTAACACTAGGCTACATCTGTCCCATCCTTCTACTTACGGGATACAGCGTGAAGCTAAAAAAATAATACATATCTTTATGTATCTACCGATCGAAATATAAACTAGTTTTATTACCTTTAACTTTAGCGCTATAGACAGTTGCCAATACTAACATTTTTGAATTTACATCAGCGTGGCAGTAAATAATCAATTTAATCGTGATTAAGCACATTCTAAATACACTAAATATACAATTTACAAAAAAATCGGTCTATTTTCTTATATGAAAAGCAGCTTCACGTATCCCGTTCATACTAGGGTAGGCAGACGAACTGGAATTCTTGAGGCATTTTGGACTTTTGCTTTCTTACCGGATTGAATAAATAAAAATATAAATTTAAGTAACTATTTAGAGAAGGAGGAGGATTAGGAGGCCAGTCGTAGCGCAGGGGTATAAGGCGTGAGCGACAATCAACCCACAACCAGTCGACTGGTGGTGGGTTCGATCCCCACTCGAGGAAATGAAATATTTATTTACATTTATACTTTTATTTCTCCGCTCTGGAGTCCTAGCAAAGCGCGACGTTGAGTTCCGCCACTCAACACGCAATGTCTCCAGAACTTGGCGGAGTGTTTTAACACTAGGTTCGCTCTGCCTACTCTGATGTTTGCAGGATATAGCATGAAGCTGATTTCATATTTTTTTTTAAGTAAAAATTCAATTTCCTCGACTGGGGATCGAACCCACAACGTACGTGTAACGTGTAAAGTCCCGTTTAGAGTCACACTTTGTGCCACTGCGCCACGATGGGCCTCAACCTACCATGTACACTTTAGCAATGATGAATAAACAATGTACAAAGAAATTAGTCAATTGTCTATTATTAAAGGCAAATAACACTAAATTCTTTTTAATTATTACATTTATCATCTCCTTAGAGATAACTCGCGTGATTCAAAACTATTAAACAACTCGAAAAGAATGTCTATTATTTTTCATTATTTCTTAAAACAAAAAAAGTAAGAACTATTATCTAAATGAACCTAAATTGATTAGGTTTCAATGAATAATTAAGTTTTTTTTAAGAAAAATCCTTGTTTATGTTAGTAGTTTCTATTTTCTTTTATTCGTATTGCTATGAATATCCTGGTTAAGTTCCAAATGCTTTCCCCAAAACCTTATTTTATGATGTAATAAATGCTATTAATTTGTCAATCAAAGCGAAATTGCTTTGGTTGGGCCACATTGTATCACTAGAAGTGGTTAGGGTGACCATGTAGTGTAATATTAATATTGTTCTTAAATGTATATTATATGAAGCCAGTCGTGGCGCCAAGGCACAAGCGTGTGAATGTAAACGCGAGTTTGATTCCTAAAAAAAATCAGTTCCACGCTGTATCCCGCGGAGTAGACAGAGGAAATCTAGTGTTAATACTCTCCGTTCCCGACTTTCCACCGAGTTCTGGAGGCATTGCGTGTTGAATGGCGGAACTCAACGCCGCGATTTGCCTCAACACCAGAGAGAAGAAGTGAAAATGTAAATGTAAATAAATATTTCTTTTCCTCAAGTGGGGTTAGACCCCAGAACCAGTCGATTTTACAGTCACACTTTATGCCCCTGCGGCACGACTGGCCTCTAGGAAATTAAATATTTATTTAATATTAATTTCCCGCTCAGGTAATGAGGCAAACGCGGCTTGAGTTTCGCTACTCAACATGCAATCCTTCCAGGACTATTTAAATATTGTATTTTTTATAGAATTCAGCAATTAGTTTATGTTAATTTATGTTAGAATCAAAATAGGATCATCCTGGTATGGTGGTGTCGTAAGAGGCGACTAAAGTATGTGTCGTAGGGTCACGTCACCAGCACTGGCAACACGCATGGGCAGACTCGACCGGGTCATTACCACCCCCGCCATTCAAAACCGGCGTGACGTAGTGGCTCTATGCCACTGCGTTTCGCATTAAGTAATGCCGGGCCCCGGCGCCCAACCCACCTTAAAAGCTGGCTACGCACGTAACTCCTCTGGGGTTGCACGGGGTCGTGGGCGACGGTAATCATTTACCATCAGGTGACCCGAATGCTCGTTTGCCGTGTCCTTTCCATAAAAAAAAACTTCTCCGCAATCGATTTCCTATGACCTGAACCTAAAAAAAATAACTATAAAAAGATAGGTATTTTAAAATATTAAATCATGGTAACCCCATTCGTAAACTGGGAAGTGGAAAGGTCAGCCGCACTCCATTACACAAATTAGTGCTGATCCCCAGCTCGTCACACTGACCCGTTTAGTTGTAATATATTTTCATTATCACGACCCTATCACCTAGTTTCAGGTGATTTACTAAGTTACTTATTTAGGAAACGTATAAAAAATTGAACGTAGCGGTATTTGAACCCGCGTCTCTTTGGAAACCGTCCAAGCGCTCTCACCAACTAAGCTATACGTTCTTATCGAGCTATGTCGAAGTTCTTATACGCTTTTGTTAAACATTCTTAAAGTGTTAATCCACACTTAGGAAAGATAAATACTTAATTAGATAACGTATAAAAATTTGAACGTAGCGGGACTCGAACCCGCGCCTCCTGGAAACTGACCAGGCGCTCTGACCACTGAGCCATACGTTCAGTATTCTTATACGCTTGTTACAAATTATTTATGTTATTAGCATCTCTGTATTGTGTATTTACTAAGGTATTATGATTTTTCCTATAGTAAACTGAGTTAGAATAGTATTCCTCATTATATTTTAAGCAGAAGATATCTAATATAGACATTTCGTTTTCCACCGAATTTACGTGACATTGAGTGTGGAGTAACGGAACCAAAAGCCGCGCTTCTCCTTTTTGCCATAACGAGAACAACAAACAAAGAAATATTTATAAATAATTCCATCCCGATTCGATTGTTTAAATTAAAAGTGAGGCCAGTCGTGGCGCAGGGGTACAGATAGCGACTGTAAAATCGACTGGTTGCGGGTTGGATCCCCACTCGAGGAAATGAAATATTTATTTAAATTTAATATTTAAATACATATTTGAATAATTCCGATTATTCGCTCTGATGTCAAGGCTAAAAGCGGCGTTGAGTTCCGCCACTTAATACGCAATGCCAAATTCCAAATTCTGGAAATTTGGAAAATGGGGAACGGAGTGTTAAGACACTAAGTTCCCTCTGCCTACCCTGCTGTGTGTGGGATACTGCGTGATACTGCTGTGGGATACTGCTGATTTTAAAATGTAAAGTGTTAAAGCTATTTGCTCTGCAACTTTTATATATATCGAGAGCGTTTTAAAAGGAAATACTCAACGGAACTCAACGCCGCGCTTTTGTCTTTTAGTAGAGCGAAGAATAGAAAATATTAAATATTTCATATCGGAGTGTGTTAGTCAAATCCACAACCTGTCACTTTTACAATCGCATGCTTGTCCCCCTTCGGCTTCAATCACCGAGGCCTTGTTTGCCTCATCTTTTCCATAAAAATCAATAGTTACCTTGGTAAGGAATTGAATCAGTGACCCCTCAACATACATGATGCACGCTGTTCCACATATAATATACAGTAAAACCTTTTAAAATATTTTAAGAACATACGACGTCAAAAAAAAATTCACATAAACCAACCATCCCAACACCTGTTGGAATGTGCACCTGCCGTCCCTGTCTTCCTCCGAAAATATTTTATTCAATTATCACCTTTATTTCTTAGCAATAAGAGCTATGGGATCCACTGTACGGTCAAACCATATATTGATAGATAGGCATGGGATATCGTTTATTGATCCGTTCGATAGAACTCCTCTATGTGGATGGAAGCCTAGTACTTTCCGATACTTCTTCCATTATCGATGATTTCCGATGGCTTCTCGATATTAGTTAGGGGTTGGGATGGGGTAGGCATTCAATTTCTTCTTTTACCGCTTATAGAGAAATAATGATTTTTTTTACTATAATAATATAATTAATAATTAAGGAATTGGATTTAAAGATTATTCGAGGCCGTCGTGGCGCAATGGTGTGACTGTAACGCCACGGTTGTGGGTTCAATTCCCACTCGCGGGAAATTAATGATTATTTGTTAATAATATTATTATTTTTTCACTCTGGCATCAAGGCAAAATGTCCAGCATTGTGTTCCTTGAAAAATTCGGCGGAAAGTAGGGAACGCAGTGTCTTGACACTGGCTTCTCTCTGCCTACGCACCCTGTTACGTGGGGGGTGCAGCGTGAAGCTGATTTGATTTGAAGGAAATATATGAAGGATGAATAATTAAATATTTTATAACTATAAAAGCTATACGGCTATAGCTGGTAGCATAATAGTGATGGTTACCAATTCATAATTTCGCCTTGGTGCTTTCGCCTCTAAAAATTGACTCAACGCTTTGCCTCGACACCAGCGAAGAAATAAAAATATAAATTTTAAGCAAATATTTATTAATTTCCCCAAATGGGGATTGAACCCACAACCAGTCGCGTTTACAGTCACACTTTGTGCCTCTGTGCTAGGACTAGCCTCATATTATAGTGTCGTAATTACGTTTTATTTTAATCGTTTATGATTCAAAACGGATTCCGTTGACATAAATAAGTATATAAGGATAAAATATAAATAAAACTAATCGTATAATGAAAAAATCTAACGAAAACTATCATAAGCTTTAGTTTTTACGAAGCAAATCTTTGAAAAAACCTATAGAAAGAAACCCATTGAGGAAGTAATTAGGATTTAAAATTAATAAATGGTTAAAATTTTAATAATAAAATTAATAAGAAACCCATTAAATCAATCTTTGAATCAATAACTCATTATCATTTGATAATGACGCCGTCGTGGCACGTGTAACGGTAAGGTTGTGGTAACGTGACGGCTGTGGGTTCGATCCCCACTCGAGGGAATGAATTATTATTTATTAATATTTTAATTTCTTCACTATAGCACCAAGGCTCTAAGGTGATTGAGTTCTCAACTCTTATCTCAACATATAATGCCTCGAAACATTCGGCAGAAAGTGGGGAACGGAGTGTTTTAGCTCTAGATTTCCTCTGCCTATCCTGCTGTATGCGGGATACGGCGTGAAGCTGCTTTATAATTTCATTTTAAAAATGTTAATATATTCAAAACAAGACCGTTTCTTACAATAAAAGTTAACCAAACCGTCTAAACCAATCTCAACGAATACAAATCAGGTTTGATAAGTATATAGCGTGAGAAGCGAGAACCCTCAAGACGTGGGAACGTGTACTCCACACAACCCATGCTCTCCTAGTACCATCGAAGAAGTTTCTTCCCGAATTTCTCACGGTCTTCCCCTATTTTCTTTAAAAATGAAGAGCATCCTGTATTCAAAAATAAGTCTTATTATATTAGAAATTAGAATTTAAATTTAATTAAACACATTATTCCATTAAGTTCATAAATATTAGCAGCTGTTTAAATCAGCTGTTCTCTAAAAAATGACGTCCGCTTGACACCACCCATTCAAATTTAAGCCTTAATAAAACATAATACAGTTCACTTTCAAATGCACTATCATAGAGCAGGATAGATACACTCATCCCGCTCCTATCCCTCTCAGGTCGTTGACCTCACATCCGCTAGGGGAGCAAGCCTTTGGAATGCAACCTGCTGTACGGGTCTGCGTTCCTAGTATTTGTGGAGGCTTGATGCTGACGTAATCGCGCCGAGCTTTGTACTGATTGCAGATAGATATAGATCCCCTTGACGCTGTGGGAATATATTTTTTTAACTAGCGTCCCGTTGCGGCTTCGCCCGCTTTAAGTAAATATATATTTCTTTTGTAACTTTCTTTTATTACTTTTATACTGAGGCCGACCATGGCGCAGTGACACAAAGTGTGACTGTAAACCGACTGGTTGTGGGTTCGATTCTCACTCGAGGAGATGAAATATTTACTTAAATTATTATATTTCCATTTCTTCGCTCTGGTGTCGAGGCAAAGCGCGGCGTTGAGTTCTGCCACTCAGCACGCAATGCCTCCAAAATTCGGCAGAAAGTGGGGAACGGAGTGTCTTAACACTAGGTTCCCTCTGCCTACTCTGCTGTGTGCGGGATACAGCGTGAAGCTAATTTAATTTTTTAAATTTTTTTTTATTACTTTTGTGTTCAAGTAACATTATGATTTTGAAGATATTCTAATTAAAAACTAAAGTTTCAGTCCGTTCAATAAAAAGAATTTATAACTAATATTAATTTCAATTGGTTCAATAAAGTAGTTTTTCTTCATCAACAATATCGAATATAATACTTTATATTCATTTAATTAAACAATTTTAACAAACATAAATGTTAAAAAATACTATAGTGAAAATTACATTTAAATCGGTTAAGCCGTTTCTGAGATTAGGTTGCACAAGCACACAGAAAAACAAATAAAGACACAAACAGACAAAAATTTTTTTTAATAATAATTGTTTCTGGTTCTGTCAATAATTGTTTTGGATTCTGTCTGTCTTCTTTTTTGAACGTCTAACAATTTACCACCACCCTTTATTTTACCAGCTCAACGCTGTCCCACACACGGCAGGGTAGGCAGCGGGAACGTAGTGTTAAGACACTCCGTCCACCGGCTTTAGGAGTATGATGTTTCTTATATGATAAATAAATAATATTTATTTCTTGAAATGCTTGAAATTTCACTTAAAGTGTTACATACACACCTTCCATATCGAAAAGAAGTAAGTTTCTGCGGATTACGACTGAATCTAGAGTTTTCTATTCTATATTAACATGTGGTCATAATGAAAAATATTTACTAAAATATTTTATAATTTTATGAAAATTCTAGTATCCGATAGAAAATACGATTTTAATAGAAATTGTATTCCACACCCTTTAAAAATTCTTTTTTATTTATTCATTCATTTTATTTATTTATGTATTTATTTATTCATTCATTTCAATCCCCATTGAACCCATAACCAGGATTCTGCAGTCCCTGCGCCACATCGTGCCTCTGCCAACCCTGCTATATGCAGGTCATAGCGTGAAGCTAAAAAAAATATAAGTAATACAGCACACAGCAGGACAGACTGCTATGAGCGTGATTCAGTGAAGAGGTAAAAAAAACAGCTTTTCCTTATGTTTCGCCCCTGTGGTCAATTGTTAAAAGAAATTATTAAAAGTTATTATATGTATGGCATAGTATGCGAGATAGCTTGTAACATCCAAATCCATCGGCATTTTCAAGTCCACTGCTGGTCTCCTCCAATGCTGTCCAGTCCTGCATTCTGGAATACAATGGATTCCCGCTATCTTCTTAGTTATGCCTTATCGCTCTCAAGTACTTAAACTATCTTAATAAAAGAAAAGAGTTTCATGCTGTATCCCGTACACGGCAGAGTAGGCAGAGGAAATCTTGTGTTAAGACACTCCGTTCCCCACTTTCCACCGAGTTTTGGAGGCATTGCGTGTTGAGTGGTGGAACTCAACGTCGCGCTTTGCCTCGACACCAGAGCGAAAAAATTAAAATATAAATGTAAATAAATATTTCATGTTCTTGCGTGGGGATCGAACCCACAACTAGTCGATTTTACAGTCACACTTTGGCCACGACTGACCTCTTAATTTAATAAAGAATAATTTATTCAAATGTTAAACCAGCTATGCTTACTTACATAAAACATTTTTAGCGACCAAATAAATGAAAATGTTATTTTGATGTTGTTGTGTATATTTAGTTGTTCAAAATATTTTTTTCATAGAAAAGACACGGCAAACGAGCGTTCGGGTCACCTAATGGTAAGTGACTACCGCCGCCCACAACCCCGTGCAGCACCACAGAAGCTACAGGTGCGTTGCCGGCCTCTAAGATGGGTTGGGCGCCGGGGCCCGGCATTACCTGATGCGAAACGCAGTGGCATAAAGCCACTACTTCACGCCGGTTTTATATGCCGGGGGTGGTAATGATCCGGTCGAGTCTGCCCAAAAAAAAAGTTAGTAATGAATAAGGTTTCAGTGATGAAAAAATTCTTTGATAATTGCTATTTTCAAAGAATTTTTTGCCTTCTTCCATAAGTTGAATAAAAGTTCTCGAATATTTCTATTGTAATTTAGAAGGTTGCACGTTTCATTCATTATATAAAATTATTTTTAACTCATGTTTCCGAAATTTTTAATTTATTATTTATTTAAGATACAGATATTTTTAATTTGAATGAAGTCAAAGTTAGGTAACTAAATGAAAACATTATTTAATTATTGATTGAGTTCTTATTGTGATGATTTTAAAACACAATCATAAGAATATATGAGGTCAGTCGTGGCGAAAGTGTTAATTAAAGTGTGACTGTAAAACCGACTGGTTGTGGGCTCGATCCCTATTCTTCTTTTCTGATCTTACTGATCATTTCTTCGCTCTAGTGTCGAGGTCAAGCGCGGCGTTGAGTTTTGCTACTCAACACGCAATGCCTCCAGAATTGGGCAGAAAGAACGAAGTGTCTTACTTAACACTAGGTTCCCTTTGCCTACCCTGCTCTATGCGGGAGACAGCGTGAAGCTAAAAAAAAGAAAATATTTTTTTTTTCTAAATAGTTTTTTAGTTCAATAATAAATAACATATTCAATAACCGTTCAGAAAACTGTTACCGAACTTGACCGTTTCGATAACGATAAATAAAATCAATCAGTTACCGATAACGGCCGGATGATCGGAAAGTACCAGGCCAACACGAACCAGGAAGAGCTTCCCGAATATATCAATAACCGATACCGACCGACTTTCGTTGTGGCCGATCCGTGAAAGTTTCATTCATGTAGCTGAAAGTACTTTTGAATGTGTTGATTCTTTAGACCGCTTGTGATGGTACGGTGCGGTTGACGAGTTGTGACCGCTCCGAAGCTGTAGATTGGCTTTTTAAGGTCTTTTTTCTTATTTCTGATCATTTTTTTCCCGAATATACATATTTGGAGGTCAGTCGTGGCACAAGTACATAAAAAGTGACTGGACACGTGACAGATTGTGGGCTCGATTCCCACTCGACGTAATGAAATATTGAAAATATTTTTATTTTAGAATTCGGCGGAGAGTGGGGAACGGAGTGTCTTATTATTATTAACATTAGGTTCCTTCTGTTAACCCGTGCTGTGTGCGGGATACAGCGTATACATATATAATACGCAAAAAGTTCAGAAAGCCGACCGAAGCGGTCGACCAGTCGTGGCCGCTCTAAATTTTAATTCAAAGCGGCCACGACTGGTCGACCGTACTGTAGCTGAAAGTGAGCTTTTTTGTTCATGAACAACCGCCGCTTTAAAACTGTACCACCGATAACAGCCGGAAGATTCGATAGTATCAGGATAACATAAATTACGCGAAGACATAAAAAAAAAAAAGATTAGAAAACCTTAATTATTTATGTTAATACTTTTTTAATATTCTGACTTATTTTCTGTTTGTTGAAATTCTACTTTAAAATTTTATTGGTATATGTAGAATATAAGGCTGAAAATTCCACTGAAAGCTAGTGATTGATTGTAGAAGCAAATCAGATATCACGTAGATGACACAGCTATGAAGAACTCGTTATATTGATACCAGCAGCTAGATAACATGATTTTGGCGGGACGTCCCGAATTTTCATCGAAAATTAAATGACCCTATCGGGGTAGACCCGCTTTTTACATATATTAAAGGTACTGTAAGATATTTTTTTAATAAAATATAATTTTAAGACTCTGAATTTTCAAATTTTATAAAAATCAGTGCCGATTTAATTTTTTTTTCTATACAAACTTTCAACCCCTATTTTATCCCTTCATAGTGGATGTCCAGATTACAAAAATATACATCTGTCCAAATTTCACGTTTCTACGCACAGCGGTTACGGCTGTGCGTGCGTCTTACCTCAGTCAGTCAGGTACATGTCCTTTTATATATATAGATTACATTTGTAAGTTATGTATAATTATTATGAAGACTTACCTTATATGGTAGGTAAACCAAGACCATATCGTTTAAGTAAAGTGATGAAAGAAATTAAAAAAAACATCGAAAGTCTTATTTAAAACTTAAATAAACAAATAAATAATAAATTAATTTATTATATTTATTATAATAATTTATACATTTTTTTGTCCTGTACTTGGCGAAAGAATGCTGCTTTTTTATTCAAAAGGTTCAAAATCTGACTCTGGTTGATACACGTTATTTTAATATAAAGTAAACTTTTCATTTCACAACGATGCCGTATAATAATATATAGAATCTGAAACTTATTAAATTTAACAAACTCATGTAATAATTTTGTGTGTTAGTAAGTACAAAAAAAGGACAAGACGATTTCAATTATTTCAAAGATAATGGCTGATTGAACTTGCAATAATTTAAGATTATAAAGAAAATATAAATAACCTGTGCAATTTATTTGCTTTTTATATAAAATCTTTTATATATTATAATAGTTTTAAGGTTATTTTTTTATTGTTATAAATTACATTCAACACCTAATATTTAAACTGCAACTAAACCTAATTATTAAACAAAACTGTCATAAAATAAAGAAGAAAATTGGAAAATTGTATCGAAAAAGTTCACTGTAAAAACCTCCGGAAACGGCTGAAAGTGAAAACAACGTTAAAAAAAGTCTATATCTATCTCTCTCTGTATGACGTCACATATTGGAAAAGTATTGGCCAGTCACCGAGAGGGCACGGTCTATCGGAAAATACTAGGACAACATGAAACAGGGAGAGCTCTTCCGAACTTATCAATATGTTGCCGTCGATATCCTATATCCTGCTACGTCATTTCATTGTAGCCACGAGTGAGAGTGTAATGCTTATGATTTACGTAAAATATGTTTTAGAACGATTTATATATTAATTTTAAATTAAATTTATATTAAATATACGCTGTATCCCGTACTCAGCGGGAAAGACAGAGGGAAACCTAGTGTTAAGACACGCCGCTCCCCACTATCATGGCATTGTGCGTTAAATAGCGGAACTTACCACGACGGCATTATATTAACACGCTCTCTATTTTAAATAATCACCAAAATTGAATTTATGAAAAATTTATTTAAACAGTATTTAAAAGCAAAATTCTTCTTTAAAAAATAGCTTTTCCAATAGCTTTTTTTCTGAAATTCGAAATTCTTCAGAGATCTCTCTATATTAAAAATATTATCTCTTTATCTTAAGATAAGGAATAATCGAATTTTATTCATATAAAGAAAAATTTACAAAAAAATGCAAAATACATACAACCTTTACTGTTTAAATAGTCTCATAATTTTTTTTAAATAAAAATGTTCAACGCCAAGAATAATTGAACCTGTTAATTAATAATTAATATATTATTAATTAACATTACGTTACATAAGACTTTTTTTTTTTTAATTTTTTTTATTGACATTATTGGCAAAAGAAAACATTATTATCATCATATTATCTTTCAGACAATCAATCTGTCAATAGATGTCATTCAAGCAAACTGAAAGTGAAACCGATCCTGAACTTCAGAAAGCAATATTGGCAAAGTATCGGTAATCGCCGATAATGGACCGCCGATCGGAAAGCACCAGGATATCATGAACCAGGTAGAGCACCACCGAACCGATCAATACCCGATACCCCGGACATCCCCATAGATTCAGGTGCACTCACACACAAGCGGATATCGCAGCTATAAATTTACTAGAAGTGTCAATAAAGCGGTAAGAATCGACGGTTTAATTAAGTTTGAAATTAAGTGATGTCGCTTTATTAAGTCGTGTTCACATTTTCTTTTATTTTTCGTATTTATTTTCAGGAAATTTAAAAGAAAATAGCAATATGTATTCCGTTGTTTTCTTAAAATAGCTACTATGACAGTTTTGTAATAAATTAAATAAAAAATAAATTTGTTTCACGCTGTTTCCCGCACATAGCAGTATAGGCAAAGGGAACTTAGTGTTAAGATCATTCCAATGCCAAGAATTCCTTCCATTGAATTTTTCGAGGCATCGGCGAGTTGAGTAGCGGAACTCAACGTCGCGCTATGCCTTGTCACCAGAGCGAAGAAATGAAAATATAAATTTAAGTAAACATTTCATTTCCTCGAGTGGGGATCGAACCCACGACCAGTGGCGACTGGCTTCCAATAAAAAAATATTATGATATCTTACAACAACGATATTGTAAGAACATTCACAAGTTACCAGTAAAATGGTAATATTTGGTAAGCCGCAAAAAATCATATAGTCTAAAATTAGCTTATTTTACGACCACCGAGCTCATTTTGTAATAAAATTGCTATAAAACTGTCTATTGTTTTGTGAAACAATAGAATCCGGCTTTCGTGCACTATAAAAACTGTCTCTAATGGAAATATGGAAGGAATAATATAAAGTAAAAGTATACTTTGTATTATTCATTCTGTACTTCCAATAAACTGCTGCTATTATCATCAATGTCTGTATACTTCAAAAAAGTCAAAAATTAAATAGATTTTAGGCTGTGTTCCGCATACGGCAGGTTGGTCAGGGGGAACCTACTGTTAAGACTCTCCGTTCCCAAATTCTGTCGAATTTTTCGACGGGTGGCGGAATTCAACACCCGGTTTTTGCCTTAATGCCAGAGCGAAGAATGAAAACATTAGGACATAATCATTCATTCCCTCGAATGGGAATCGAACCACAACCGTTGCGTTACTGTCACCCTCTGCGCCAGGCCGCATGCTTTGGAGAACAAGTTAAAGAACAAGACCTATACAGTTTGTGTGTTTTTGTATATTAGCCATTTAATAAATAATTATTTATTAAATAATTCAAAGTTAAGAAAATAATATTCGTAGACCAAAAACTATCGGCATTGCACGAAGAATTGCTGAGGTGAAGTGACATGACACAGTGTGGAGAGCCGATGGCCGTTGGGGCGGAAAGGTCTCGAGTAGTGACCGCAAACCAGACGACACTCCACCATGTGGACCGCCGATCTGATCAATGTCGCAGGAAACCTTGGATGCAGGCAGCGTAGGACCAATAAGCGTGGAGATCCTTGAGGGAGGCCTATATCCGAATATGTTTAAAGGCTCATATGATAATGATGATGAGAATAATAACTTATGGCATTTAAGATATTCGATTTCTAATAAGTCTTAAAGGATTACTTAAGTTCTGAAGATATTGTTATATGATATTATTTAAAATGATATCAGCGTATTACCAAGGTTAATTTTATAAAATATATTTACTCCATTCCACTTAACACTGGTTCCCAACCAGTGGTCCACGGACCATCAGTGGCCTCAGCTGCCTAAATATGGTCCCCGGACGATTTTAATTTTATGACTGGGGATGGTAAGGCGAATTTTCTGTTTGATTATCACAGTTAATATTTATTATACCTACATGTATAGTGGTCCTTGATCAAGAAAAGGATGGAAACCCCTGATCTACACTGTCTCTGGCAAAATTTTAGTTTTTTTGCATTAGTAAATACATTACAAGGAATTTAAAAAAAATATTTCTTTAAAATAACATCTTTATCATAAAGGAAATTGAATTTTCTGTAATATAAAAAATATATTTAGCTCTCACCAGAATAAACTTAGGCTTATCTCTTATCAATCTCGTCGACTCCTAATTTCTTAGGGTCAGTGAACGTTTATACAAGTGGTTTGATAAAATGACTAACCTCTAAGGGCCTCTCGTAGTAAATGATACAATTAAAGTCCATTCAAAGCTAACGCCTAACGCACGTGACAGAAAATAATTCACTTTCTATTGAAAATCCCAATTTCTTTTATTTATGTATAAATAGATTCTTTGGAAATATAAACGTGATTCTTTTGAAAAGATTCGCTTTTTTATTTATAAATGATACAATATACTTGGCCAGTCGTGGCTGTAAACGCGAAAGGTTGTGGGTTCAATTCCGACGCGAGGTGATGAAATGTTAATTTCTTCGCGTTGGTAACAATTCAAAGCATTAAGTCAACTCCTCCAAAGTGAAGAACAGAAGGATCTTGGTGAGAGCGGACATTTAGGACAGCGGGAACCTGGTCACGTTATGTTGAGACACACGGGAGCCCAAATTCTCTGGCAAACTTTAGAATCTAAAATAGTAGCTCGTTATATTTAGATATATCATATACTAGACAGTAAACATAGCGAAACGAACATATAACGGCCCAATTCGAAATAATGAGAAAAATATTTAAGTAAGTTTTATGTGTATATAAAAAAAAAGTAATTACCCACGCCTAAAGCCCACGCCAAGCCACGCCGGAGGCGCGGATTCCGTTCCCGCTCTGTATCAATTTTTTATACATTTTCTAAATAAGTAGTTACTATTATTATTATTTTATATATTTTAATACAACACTAAAACCCAATGTGACCATCTAAACGAAAACCAAAAGAAAAAGATACAACGCCATGTATTTGATACATTATTGATTTGGTAATTACTTATTTTATACGTTTTTTAAATAAATATTTTTCCTTCCTAAGTGTGCAATATTTTAAAAACGTTAAAAATAATAGTAGTAACTCTTTACATGCAAAATTTGTGTAAAAAATGTTTCAATTTTCCAAAAAAATTAAGTAAACATTTATTTATATTGCCTAATTACTCATAAGTAATTAATAGAATATTTATTTATAACAACAAAATCTATTTCAAACAGTACACTAAAAAGTTGAAATTGAATTTTTCATCCATTTTTCACGCCACATGCTTAATGCCAATTTAAATATTATATGATTTTCTCAGGATATGCTTCAGGAAAGCATAATAATCATTAGAAACCTCTTTTATTTATTAAAAAGTCGGTTAAAAAAGAGCCCTCGTGGCACGATGGTACAAGAAGCGCATGAACGGTGAATATACACGGTGTGACAGCAGTGGGTTTGATTACCACTCGGAGAATTGAATTATTTAATATTTTTATTTACTAGCTCTATTAACTAGGTAAAGCGCGGTAATGAGTTCCGTCACTCTTCACGTAATGTTTCGAAAATTCGCCAGAAAGTGGAGAGTGGAGTGTTTTGGCACTAGGTTCTCTCTGCCTAGCCTGAAGGGTGGGTACAGGGTGCGTGCTAAAAAAAGAAAGCTAAAAAACACAGATTTATATATCATAATAATTAATGTCCAAACGTACGTAAATTAATTATGTACGCTTTGTGGATCCATTCATTCACAAACAAAAAAAAATCTCTTGTCGTACTGAGCGCGGAAAAATCACCCCGCAATGCGACCTCTGTTACCAGGATAACAGGAGTTAATAGGAGAGTATATTTTGAAAAGCATTTTCACAAAGACTGAGGCATAAGGGATGATTGTACATATTACAATCCTATAATCTAAGTCTAATATTTGTAAGGGAAAAACAGGTGTTATGATACTAGTGATGACAATCAATTTTATTTTATTAGACTTTTTTTAGATAGTAAACAGAAAGCATTATGATTTACAAATATTTAATCTCTAATGTTTCATATAGAGACATATATGTGTTGCAAAATCTTTTTATAAACTACGCTACAAGCACTTATAAATAAAAAAGAAAATAAAAGAAAAATCTAACTAAATTGAAAGAAAAATTAATTCCAGTCAATATGACAACTACCTAGGGGCGTGGCTTCATGAGGGTTGAATGGCCTAAAGTGAAACACCCCCTGCGCGTTGTACACCGCGCAGGGTGAAAGGAAATGGGAAAATCTTTTAGACTCTCCACAAGTTATGTTATTCTGGTACGTGATGTTTTCATTTTAAGCCAGACATTTTCATCATGGCTGGGTTTTCCCATTCCATTCCATTTATAAATCTTCTTTTTCTACCTTATTATATTGTATCTAGTTTTGATACTTCGCTCTTCTTCTTTCCTCTCTTTGGCGTAGAGACGTTTCTTCGCTGTGCGTTCTCAACCGCATTTATCATGGAGTGTTCTGGAATACTAGTTTGACCTGCTGCCAATTTTTTTAATCATCAAACCAACTATCAATTAATCACCACCAGGATGGATACCTGGCAATTCCCTCAATCTACCACTGTGTGATTGAGTTGGAACTTCCTTTCACCCGCCATGCAACTGTGGAATGGGCTACCTGTGGCAGGTTCCCAGGTCTTGGGTAGCATCAGAAAGCGCGTCTAACTCCAACTATCACCTGGATTGCAGGTTACAGGCACTGAGTACTTTTTCAATTGAGTAATTGAGTATAAATTGTAATATTTCAGCATTTCATATATTAAGTGAAGCTCTGTTGGCAGTTTTTTTCTCTAATTTCTGGTCTTTCTTCAGGCTATATATCATAGATCTACTTATATTCTGCTGAAAAATTAAGAGTTCCCGCTTCTGAGCACGATATTATTTTTTTTATTATTTTTTTGTCTTAACAATTTAAATTGATATTTTTCAACAAATCGAATTTTCAAATGACTGTGCTCAGCTGGCTAAGGCTTTTTATAATAAAACTGTTTATATTTTATAAAAAATCGAAGAGCTCTCGCGTCTGCGCATAATATTATCTATTTTTTAAATTAATGTAATTTGAATTATTTACGAAATTAATGTCCTTTTCTCTGTTTACAATTTTTCTGTCTACGTGAATGTTGATTTCACATGAAATGATATTGTTACAAATGATCAGGAACTATTTTACTCATTCCTGTGTGTGCAGGACTCGCTCACTGAATTTTATTTGCAAAAAAATGATCTTGTAAGTGAAGTTAGCAGATCATTTTTTTTAATTACTTTTTTTTAGATAATAATACCAGAACAATTCTTAAAACCTATGAGAAACTATAGAACTCAGTTGCATACGAAAAGTACTCCTACTCTATTATTTATTTATTTTTGTCAATTTATTACCATTTAAAAACTAATACATGAAACACAATATATATATCAAGCAGGACAATGCTCTGTGTTAAGTTCACAGACATCTTACTCGGTCGATCCTTATATTTCTAAATAAGTTCAAATAAAAAAATTACAAAAAAATAAAATATAAGAATATTTACTTATTTTTTTTCTTCATGCAAAAAACCGAGAATTAAAACTAAATAACGCAGCACAAGATATTGTAATTATTTTTCATGTAATAAAATACTAGATTATTAATAATAGGTTTATTTATTTCGAGTAATTTGTCATAACAACGTTCTTATAAATTAAATAGTGTTATGCAGAATTTAGATCGATCCTATTTTTCTATAATAATAATAAAAGCCTTTATTTCAGAGAAATTATTATTATTATTTTTTTATGTATATAATTGGTATCTTGATTTAGATGACATCGACAACATTCTCTGTATGCCCAGTTTTGGCAAAGGCCTCCTCCAAATTCTTCCAATCCAGTCATTATTGGCTATTCTTGTCCACAAAGGTCCTGCTATAGTTCTTATCTCATCTTCCCAGCGTCTGTATTGTCTTCCCCTTTTCCTCTTTTTATCTCTTGGGTACCAAAATAAGATAGTTTTATTCCACTTTTCGGTGCCTCTTATAATATATATATAATACCATAAAAGCACAGCCTTTTCATAAAAATATTAATTTATATTCATTTTTAGTAAACAGTTTTACTGTACCTCTTGGAGTAAAGCTTGTTTTTAAAAAAAAAATTGATATATATTCTTTTTAATGAAAAGAGTAAGAGAAAATCAATGGCTAAGTAAAATTAGGTTTTTTAATAATTTGAAAAAATAAAAAAAGGCTTTCATGTTCAGATTATTATTGTCGGTGTGCAGTCATCGATGTTAAATTCTATACAGAAGCAGTCGGAGAGAGATAGAGAGAGAGAGAAAGAGAGAGGGATAGAGAGAGATATGATGATTATGGATTTTGTTTATTACATTTTTTTATTCTATTTTAAGTTTCATGCTGTATATAACAAAGTAAGAAGCTGGTACAGAAAACCTATAAGTGAGATACATTTTAAGTATATTATAATAGTTTCAAGACATTACGTGTGGCGGAGCTCAACGCCTAGTCTTATCGCGAGGGTCAGAAAATGAATGTAAATTCAACTTACCGGAATCGAAATCATAACCTCGCGTTCACAGTTAAACGCTTCATACGGTTTCATTTAAGGCAAAAAAAACCAACAATTCTTTAGAAAAAAATCCTCCTCGTTTTTAAAAAAAAAACCCCTCAACGGGTTAAATCAAAACATTTACATACCAGGAAATAATAAGTAAGCAAGAGCACATTGAACTAAGAAGACGCGACATGCCATGCCAGGTACGAAAGATATTTAAAACAAATTTATAAACGACTTATGCCGTTAGGTAAGAAGCCCTTTTCATTTTAGTATTTTTTCTTATAGAAATTAAATAATTAATAAATAAATAAATAATATTATTTATTTACTATATATATGTATCATCATTGCATCTTTTGTTCAACCGCACATAGCACGGTTAGACAGATACCCTGGGAACCTAGTGTTAGGACATTCCATTTTCCAATAAAATACTTCCCTTTCCCACTTTCGCCAAAATATTAAAAGCATTGCGTGTTGAGAGCGAATTGCGTTGCATTGCGAATTGAACTTACAGCCCTCACATTTAAAGATACACGCTTGTGTCCCTGCACCGCGACGGCCTCTTAATAATTGTTATCTGTGTAAAATCAAATCAGCTTCACGCTGTATCCCGCACACTGTGTACCTTGACACCAGAGCGAAGAAATGAAAATACAAATATAAATAAATATTTTATCTCCTCGAGTGGGGATCGAACCTACAACCAGTTAATTTAACAGTCACGCTTTGTGCCCCTGTGCCGTGACTGGCCTCTGGTATCTATGAAAAGGTAAATATATATATATATATATATATATATATATATATATATATATATATATGTAAAAGTGACGCACGCACTTGCCCCTTAAAACCACCGGTACCACCTGTGGTAACGAAAACAACCGGTACCAGGACACCATAAAGCGGGTAGAGCCACGTTACGATCCACCCAGGTACAATGCAAACGTAAACACACGTTACGAGGAAAACCCGTCTGTTTAGTTGGAACCTATAATGCGTCACGGTGTGGTTCACGTGGGTATTTTGTATTAAAAATATGTAAATAAATAACAATAATATTATTTCAAATAAAGTAGCAAATAATTCATTATTTTAACATTATTAATTAATGTTACTTTGAAGTCCTAGCCGCTATGGAGTCGTCACTTTTCACTGTTTACAATATTAAAGTATGAGGTAACATCAGCTTTTCGCTGTATCCCGCAAACATCAGGATCCCTCTAGGCAGAGGGAACCTAGTGATAAGACACATCTCCACCGAATTCTGGAGACATTGCGTGCTGAGTAGCAGAACTCAACGCCGAGCTTTGCCTCAAACCCAGAGCGAAGAAATGAAAATATAAATGTAAATAAATATTTCATTTCCTCGAGTGGGGATCGAACCCACAACCAGACGATTTTTCAGTGACGCTTTGTGCCTCTGCACCACGACTGGCCGGATATGGGCTAACATATTTGTAAAATATTACTTATTGTTATTACTAACTTACTGTAGTCTGTATATAAATATTGTAGAAGATTCCACGTGCCACTCAACTGTGGAATGGCTCCTACTTGCAGCAGTGCTTCCAGGTCGATACGAACTGGGTACCTTCAAAAAGCGCGTCTATCTCCAGCTTAAAGGCAACGCTCGTGGGCGGTGGTGATCGCTTAGCTCGTGTGACCCGTACGCTCGTTTGCCTTGTCTTTTTCCATAAAAAAAAATTAATTAAAATTTTATTAAAGCTATTATATATAATCATTTTATATGCGAAGACAGTGTTTTACTGGATCTCTTTTTAACACGCATTCTCATTCTCCTCCGCGTGTTGTCCGTATCACCTGACATTGACGAAGAGATTAAGTGGCACGGTCAAAACACTATAAGCTAGGAGCAGAACATAACTGATAATATTGGATATATCATTATATAAATATATATGTTTATATAAATATTTTTGAACTTACAAATTTTATTAAATTAAAAAATAAATCAACTAGCGCTGTATCTCGCTCACAGCGGGGTAGGCAGGGGTAACCTACAGTTAAGACACTCTGTTGCCCACTTCCCGCCGAATTCACGCTTTGCCACACAACAAAGATATCAAAAAATATATATTTAAATAAATATTTCATTTCCTTATTTAAATAAATTATTTATTTCACATTTTGTGCCTCTGCGCCACGTCTGGCCTCATATATATATATATATATATATATATATATATATATATATATATATATATATATATATATATATATATATATGAGGCCAGACGAGACGTGACGTGGCCTCATATATATATATATATATATACCACATTTTTCAAAGATATTATGAATACTTTTTTGTTATCTTTATTCATTTTTTTATATTGTCACTTCCAAGTAAATTATAAATCTGTGAAACATTAAAAGAAGAAAGACTATAAAAAAAAGTATGTCTATCCCTTTCATATGTGCACCTGTGCGTGTGTGTGCATGTAAAAGTTCGTAAAAGCGTTTCCGATTTCACCTGTATTTCCGTCAATAGTGAAAATGTTCTGAGCTTCTCATATCCTATGCTATCCTAGTACGTGTGTTTTGAGTTTGTGGGTGCTTTTCTACGCTCGTTAAATCTAGGCTTTATTCATTGTAGATAAAATTCACAATGACTTTTAATGACTCGTAAAATGGATCTTTTAATTCATGATAGCCTGGTATTATTATTTTTTTTCGTCACTGTGGCTTGTTAAGAAAGAAAGTTCAGTAAAATTATTAAAATCAGCTTAACGTTGTAACCCGCATTCGGAAGGTAGGCGGAGAGCACTTAGTTTTAAGACACTCCATTCTCCGCTTTCCGTTGAATTTTTCCAGGCATTGCGTGTTGAGTGGCAAAACTCTACGATAGAGCGAAAAAATAATAATTAATAAATAATTCGTTCCAGCGAGTGAAGATTGAACCGACAACCGCCGCGTTACATTCAGACTTACAAGACCCTGATCACGACGGCCTCTACGGCCTCTAACGGCCGCTTTGGTTTAGAACACTAAAAATAATATATAATTTATAATTTGTTATATGACGACGTCAGTAAGGAAAATTTGTATTTAATTATGTAAATAAATATAATGTATGTAAGAAAAAAAAATAATTATCTCTGAAATCGCTTAATTACAAGAAATTAATGCATACTTTTATGAATTGAATTGATTTATTTATCACCGAATTACCATTATTGTTGTATAATACAATGAAGTTAATTGAAATATTTTTTCTTTTCAATAAATTAACATTTTTAAATAAAAAAAAACTCGATAATTATTTATTTTTTAAATAAATTACACAGATCAATAAATTACAAATAACAACAATGAGTGAATTGATGCATCACAACTTCATAAACCAAATACTCGTGTTTCTTTTTCTATCGGGCGGAACGTGATTCAAGGAGCCTAGTGTTAAAACACTCCGTCCCCCATTTCCCACCACATTTAAATATATATTTTTTAATATGTAAAGTAACAGCCGCAACATTTATTGATTTCAGTTTCATACAAATCATTTCAGTATTAAAAGCTCAAACAAGTTCTTCTACATGAAACATACTTGTATAGAAATGAAAGTCTGAAATAGACTAAAATACATTTAGCGTTTTCATTTCATCCCCTATAATCCACCCTTACCTGTTGAATATATTCGCATTCGTTTCAGAGGGTTGTTGCTGTAATTACTTGCCAAATGGCACAACATCCTGTTGAATGCTGCTCTCCTGGTCAGATGTTTTGAGTTAGTGGAAAACGGTTTGACAGATTAAAAATATATGCTGTTAAAAATGACTTTTATACTCTGTGTAAAGAAAGGCGTTTTTTTTATTAATCGATACTAGTTCTGCCGTTCAACAGGCAATGCCTCCAGAAATCGACGGGAAGTGGACAACGAAACGGAACGGACGGGAAGTGTCTTAATGGGAACGGAGCCTTAACACTAGGTTCCTTTCTAGGTTGCCTATCCTGGTATGAGAGATATAGACCGCAAAATAAATATAAAATAAAGGAAATTATAGTTAGTAATGCAAAATGTGATGGAAGCATGTGAACACGATATTGTTATGATTTGTTAGGCACGTGTTAAATAAAATATACAAACATGTAAAATTGTAATGGTTCCCATGAATTTTAAACAAAACACCAAACATAAAACATGTATATTGAGATATTCAAAGAATTTCTTCTATAATAAATAATCAAAGTGTGGAACGGAGTGTCTTACTTAACACTAGTTTCCCTTTGCCTAACTTGCTGTGAGCGGGATATAGCGTGACCTTTTTACCTTTCTTTCACATACAAGAATTTTATTTCTTTTATTATGTTACCTTTTACCTACCTCTCATACCTACCTCATTTATTTACGTAACTCAACGACGCACTTATTCTTACCAGAGCGAAATAATAAAAATATTTTACTCCCCTTGGTGGTATTGGATGGAACCCAGCTCTGTTGTACGCCACGATGATCTGAAGATGATTTTAAAAAATATATAATATTCAAGTTTCAATATGCGTGTGTTTACGTTATTTATATTACAAAATAAAACATTGTTTTGTTTAATTATTAATTTTGTTTATTATTTAATGTTTTTTTATTAATGATTCACACGTTTTTAATAAAAACAATATATACCAGGCATGTATTATAAGCGAGGAGTTATTTTTCAAACGCTTGCCTCATATTGTGTTTATTTGTTTATTATGAATTGCCTGTTGTTGAACAATCAAAGCGAGTCATTGGGAATTAGTAATTACATTAAGAGTTATGTTGCAATATTGTATTTAAATAATAATAAACATATTATTTCATTTATTTTTTCTTCACGCTCTATCCCGCGGTAGACAGAGAGAGGGAACTTTGTTTTTAGACATTCCGTTCCGTTCCCGTTAAAACACGTTTCCATTTCCCACTTTCTGGCGAATTCAAGGCAAAAGTCTACAAAAAATTCATTTCCTCCAGTGGGAATTGAATCCACAACCCGTTGTGCCCCTGCGCATTTAAATGATAATGAACATATTATATAACTTAATTTAATATTATTTTTTTTCTTCACGTTGTGCCTATCCCGCAAGTCTGTCTTCCATAAAATAAATCTATGGTTAAATAAAAAAATAAAATATATTTAAAAACAAACACCTTTATTAGAAATATGATATTTATTTAAATTTAAAAACTCAATTTTGTTTCAAGAACAGATAATTATTAAATAATTTAAATAATCCAAAACATAATCGGCAGAAGGAATCTAGTGTTAAGGACACTCCGTTAACCCCTTTCCGGCGGATATTTCGAGGCATTGCAAACGCTTTTGACGGGCTTTTTTGGCACTGGTACCAGAGTGAAGTAATGAAAGTATAAAATAATTCATTTCCTCGAGTGGGGATCGAACCCCTAACCGAAGCGTTACAGTCATACCATTGCGCCCCTACGCCACGACGGCCTCAAAAATATTTATTAAATATATTAAAACTATCAAGTATCGACCACGCGTCAAAACCATAACACCCGATACCAGGAGCTCATAAATAATGAAGAGTCATATTATGCCCTTGTTATGAAGGCGGTTTCAGTCAACTTGTTTGTGTGCATATGAATGAATGGGTGTGCATGTCCTAGTATATGATGTTGTTTGTATTAGGAGAGCATAATGTAATAGAAGTTTACTATTTAAATAGTGCATTGTAGATTTAAAGTAACGGGATAAAGTTTTTAATTAAATTTGAAATTAAAAAAAAAATATATTTTTATTATATTTTATGATTTATATAATGGAATATAGAAAAGAGCGTAACAACACCATATCGTCATCGTTCTCGCTCGATCGATATAATATAATTTTGAAAATTTTATTACGCTGTATACCGCGCTGTATATCTTAGAGTAGGCAGAGGGAACCTAGAGTTAAGATACTCCGTTCTCCACTCCATTGAACTTTTAAGGCAACTGCATGTTGAGCGGCAGAACTCAACGCCTTGTTTATAACCAGAATGATGAAATGAAAAAATATTAATAAATAATAAATTTTCAGTTCGTTTTTCTTGTAAATATAAATAAAAATAAATAAATATAAGTACATACAATATAATCTATGAAGTACAAACCAATAAAAATTAAAATTACAAGAACCTAAGATTATATACTGAGACGTTGTTTACTATAATGAAACAGGCTCGCCCCACGTCGATATATGCTCGTGCGCCATTAATCCAACTAACGTTTCGTAGAAACACTCAATAACTGTACGTAACCATAGCGTAAGATTTTAAACGGAAAAATAGAATCTTTTATTAGGCGCAGGCGCATAAGGGTGTGACTTTGTAGCGTGATTTTGTTGTTGGAATTTGGTGTTGTGGTGGTTGTATGGTATCCCCAACAGTGGAAATTAATGATTATTTATTAATATTTTTATTTAATTCTTTAATCTGGCACCAAGGCAAAAGCCCGGTTTTGAGTTTCGCTACTGAATTTATACGCAACGGCCCTTAATATTCTGTGGAAAGTGGTGAAAGCAGTGTCTCAACACTAGGAAAGGACTGATAAAAAACTATGAGCTTAATGCCTTATATTTAGCCTGCCTGCCGCATATTTAATGCCTTAAAATCGATCAAGTGTAAGTAGTCGGACAGGTCCACCGAGGTTTCAGTACCAACTACAGCATCTGATCACAAGATGCTCAATTTATAAACGTTGACAAACTTAATTTTGCGGGCGTATGCCCAAGTGTTGTATGAAAGGAAGTAAACTAGAGAATATTTGTTATAAATATGGCTTGATAGCTCCTCAAGATCTCGAGATAAATGGTCTTGACGGACGGATAGAGTGACAGCAACAAAGTGATCATATAAGAGTTCCTGTGTTTCCCTTTAAGGTGTAAGGAATCCTAAAAATAAACCGAGTGTTTGTCGTATTCGTGATGGCTGTAGATTTGATGCCCACTTGGAGGAATATTTACATTTAAATTATCTCTTTTTCTGTGTGGTTTAATAATACGCGATATCAATAAAATAATTTCGCAATACGAGAGCAGTGGAGAAGGAAGTTTCTCCTATTTCTCTCCTCCGTCTACCCCTCTATACCCCTAATATATTTTAATACCAGCTGCGCCAGTCGTGGCGCAAGGGCACAAAGTGTTGCTGTAAAACCGATTGGTTGTGGGTTCGACCCCCACTCGGGGAAATTAAATATTTACTTAAATTATATTTCCATTTATTCGCTGTAGTGTTGAGGCAAAAAATTCTGCCACTCAACACGCAATGCCTGCAGAATTCCACAGAAAGTGGGGAACGGAGTGTCTTAAAACTAGGTTCCCTCTGCCTACGCCGCTGTGTGCGGGATATATTGTAAAACTGATTATTTTTATTTTTTTTTAATAATACAATACAATGGAAACGCGATCTTCACGGGTGTCACTGTCGTTAGGTATGGACAGGGTAATCGATAGTCAATTTTTCTAGAACCACCCACAACTGTCCTCAAGGTCAGATGATATACTGTTAATTGAATTAGATAAAAAACAATGAAAGGAATTAATGTTTGTAATAGATCTTTTTTTAAATATAGTTCAACTAAAAATAATAACTGGGGAAATATGTTATCAACACAGGAGCACGGTCGTTGTAGGTTCTAATACTTGAGAACTGACACAAATCTCTATATACCACATATACACATATACGTCTGTACCAATATTGTTAAGCTGAAGAATTTGTATTTGTATGAAAAATACATAAGAAAATCTATTATTGGGGATATTTACCTATGTAATAGAACGCACAACAATATTTTATTTTGTTTGTCTGTTGATGTATGCGTCTGTGCTAATCTCCGAAACGCCTGATTGATAAAACAGCAGTTCTCATTTTTTATTTCGATAGGCTTTCCTTTTAGACATTTAGTCTTTGTTTTTATTTAAATCGGTTTATAAATAAAAAAGTTCAGTATATCAATATAAAATATTTTGTATATTACAAAATAATTATCTTATTGAATTACCTGAAACTTTAGTTTCCAATATAGGTAAATTTCATCTTTGAAGTGGTAATATTTATAGAACACAAAAGTAATTCAGATTATTTAACAAGTATCTCGTAGTTTGAGCGGGTGAAGCCTCGAGCGGATCGCTAATCATTAATAAAAATAAAACGAAAGACTTATATTTATTCTTCCTAATACATTTCACGTTTATACCTTAATAACGAAATATGTTTGAATAACTATCTAAATAATTAAAACTTTTGTTTAACTAAAAATATCAAGATTATATTAGAAAAAATATGAACATAGAGTCTAAACTTTTTACATTTGTCTCATAAAGTTATTGCTTCTATACTAGCTGTGTCTGCGATTTCGTCTGTATGAGGTTTGGCTTTTGAAACGATTTTTATAAAACATAATTTCGTCGCTCTGTTAATGAGATAAAGCGCAGCGTTGAATTCCGTAACTCACTGTGCAATGCCTCCAGAATTCGGTATAAAATCGGGAACGGAAATATTTTAAGGAGTGTACCAAATTCCCTATAATTACTCTTTTAATGCTAAAGGAAGTTTGCCAAATACTGTAGTGAAATCTGCATTTTAAATCAGTTTAGTCTCAAAAACGCACAAGCAAACCGAAAAAAAAAACATTATTTTGGGTTCTATAACTGTGATAGAGGCCATTCGTAGCGCAGCGGCACGAAGTGTGACTGCAAAACCTACTGGTTGTGGGTTCGATCCCCACTCGAAGAGATGAAATATTTACTTAAATTTATATTTCGATTTCTTCGCTCTGGTGCCGAGGCAAAGCGCGGCGTTGAATTCTGCCACTCAACACGCAATGCCTCCAGAATTTGGCAGAAAGTGGGGAACGGAGTGTCTAAAACACTAGGTTCCCTCTGCCTACCCTGCGGTGTGCGGGATACAGCGTGAAGCTGATTTAATTTTTTTTTATAACTGTGATAAATACTCTCTATATTAGATATTTTTATACACCTTCCATGTACAGACAGCATCATCTATTAAAAATTTTATATATAGATGGATAGATATCCTTCGCCCCTTTTACTGGCCACGTTTTTATGCTTACATATCTTATTTGTGAATCGTAAACCAGATTCGCTTCCACGTGGATTGATACTTACAATGTTCCATATATCTGAATAGGAAATTAGCAATTCGCAAATAGGTAGTCTCAAGTTACCCAAGTTATTTAAATCACCGAAAGGCCGACACGTGTATTTGAGGTTTATAGTTAGACTAGCGGCCTATTCGCGGCTTCGCCCGCATACCAGATGTTATTATTTTATTGTGCTGCATTTGCCACAAGATAATGAATATAAATAATATAATCAAAATAATTTATACATTCAATCATTTTGAGGCCAGTCGTGGCGCAGCGGCACGAAGTGTGACTGGTTGGGAGTCGATCCCTTGGTTTCCTCTGCCTATCCCTACTGTATGCGGGATACAGGGCGAAGCAGAACAATAATTTTAAGAAAGTGTAAGCATTACTTGGCTGCTTGTGGGGACAAATCGGCGGCAAGGGCGCCCCCCGCAGGACTCGTGCCTATTCTTGCGGCTGTAAACATGGCGTTGAATTATTTTAAATTTACACAGTTGTAAAAGCCAAAGAATATCTTCATAAAATTTCTTTTATGATGGATAACTTTGGCTCATAACTTTCAATATCTTTATCAAATAAAAAACGTTGAAATATCATCTTGCAATTTTCAATATTTTTTTGCTACAAAATGCCTTATTGTGACTTATTTATAAAAAATAAATATATGGTATCTTGGATTTTTTTTTAGAACTAATAAAATAAAACATGTACTCCATACAATATACTGATATATATTTTACTATTTTTGCAGCACAAATCGATTTATCTTGGGGTGTGTTGTAAATGACTGTTGTTTTGCAGGTAACACCTGCAGCCGATTTCTATCACAACATCAAATACCATCCACACCATTTGGATACGTGGCACTCCACTACTGTGCTTTTTGCTTTGGAATTACCTGCCTGTGGGAGTGTTTCAAGGTGATACCACGTGGGTACCTTCAAAAAGCGCGTCTCTCATTTTAAAGGCCGGCAACGCACCTGTAGCTCCTCTGGTGTTGTGTGGATGACGATGATCACTTACCATAATGTGACCCGAACGCTCGTTCGTCTTGTCTTTTCCTTAAAAAAGAATGCTTCTTGTACTTCTTAGTTTGGAGGTTGAATAAATATGTTTGCAATTTAGGTTAAAATATTCTAAACTAGAATTGACTAAAATCCTATATTACAATAGGATTTTAGTCAGTTCAAGTTTAGATTACGAAGAAATATCTAAATCAATATTAATTAATAAATTTTCTTCTAAAATAGAAAGCCTGCATACAAGGAAAAGAAATTAGTTTTTCTCAGAATTTTTCCTTTCAATTCATATAATAGTAACATTATGGTTCTATTCATCCCATTAACATGCTTATCTCAGTGTCACGGGTATCACCGTCATCAATTACTCATATCCAATGTTACTGGGTCATTAGGTCAAAATATATTGAAAACTGCATTGATGAACAATTAATAATATTCAAAAGGTTCTGTAGGATATTAAAATAACAGTTTAAAATGATTAAGACAAAGATGTGTATGCAAAAGTGTGCTTTATGTTCGTTATAAATTTAATTATAATTATTTTATTCAATATAAATGATGTTTTATCTGAATTTTCACACAAAAATATATATATTGTATAAAAGCCGCTGGATACAAAGGTACAGCTTTTACTTTTCTTCAATTGTTTTAATTTTTTTTTTGTTGTGTAAGTAATTAAATTTAAATATTGCACAAAATTTATACACATATAGACATTGCGTGTTAAGTGGCAGAACTCAACGCCGCCCTTTGTCTCGAGACCAGAGCGAAGAAAATGAAAATATAAATTAAGTAAATTTTTCATCACACATCACACATCATACTTTGTGCCCCTGCATCACGACTGGCCTTTATAAAAGTATAATTTATGAATGAAAACAGCATCTCAAGATCGATCTTAAACTTAAGAGGGGCTTATAAATACGGGCCTAAGTAATGTGAAGTCAAAAGACCACAATTTCTATGGTTTTTAAAATTTTACAACGTAATTCCAAATAAAGTACCGCGTGGGATTATAATTTGAATTGTTATAATGCGACCTTACACTGCTCACGAAATAATTATTTATAAAACTATATGCAAAGAATATTCGTACTTTTAGCTTCCTATATATAAAGATCTTTTTGGTGTTCCACCATTTTCGAAATTCTGCTGCACATTAAATCATATACTAAATGGTTACAAAGAATTTGTTTCGAAGAATCTATCGACATGGAAATTCAAAGAAAAATTTAGAAAGTGTCGTTTGTTTTGATTTCTGTTTGTAAAATGGAAAGTAAGTACTTAGTAATAAAATATAATTAAAAATAATATATAATCAGCATCACGCTGTATCCCGCACACAATAGGGTAGGCAGAGAGGCAGACAGAGTGCTGAGTGCCGAAACTCAACTTAATTTTTTCGACACCAGAGCGTAGAAATGAAAATGTAAATTTAAATAAATATTTAATTTTTTCAAGTGAGGGATCGAACCCACAACCAGTCGCATTTACAGTTACATATATTAACACCCATTTATAATATATATATTTTGGCAGCGGCGTGGGTCCGTTTTGTTTGATTTTGATATTAATCTCGAGAAAATGGTCCTGACAGACGGACAGATAAACAACAAAGTGATATCGGTCCTATCCTATATCGGTTTCCGGCTTTTTACCTTTTGAGGTACAGAACTCAAATAACTAAATTATTAATCCTGGAATATCGATAAGAACCGGGAAATTGTCCATTTATCGAAGAAGATATATTCGGCTCAATGTTATCTATTGAGATCGAGATCTATTGAGATTGAGATATAATGCAATTATAATTATATAAAACAGCATCAAGCAGAATGAAAAAGACATCTCAAGATCGATATCAGACTTGAGAGCACTTCATAAATACAGGCCTTAGAATGTGTCACGTGTCTTACACAACATTTAATTGCTTCTATTTATATAAACCGCAAGTAACAGTAAAATTAGTACATATTTACAAGAATACACAACATAACTCTTGTAACAGTTATTTTAACCTGAACCGATAATAGGTAAATACCATTTTATATTTCTATTTTTCCTTATCATTTGGCATTCAGGCCGGTAAGGGAGTTAACCGGAGTTCTTTTTATATTATTTAGAAAATACAGTATTACATCATGTATTGAGGTATAGGTATCTATTCATACATACAGTCCTTCAATGATGAGTAATTGTTTATTTCGGTCTATTGTTAATATCGATTGACGTCGTGTGTGGTTGTAGGTTCCTAACCCACTCGGAGAGTAAATTATTATTTATAAATATTTTATTTTCTTCGATCCGGCAAAAGGCAAAAGCCCGGCGTTGAATTCCGCCATCTAACACGCAATGCGTCGAAAAAACCGGCGGAACACTAGGTTCTTCCTATCTACCTCCCTACAACGTAAAGCTGATTTTTTTTGTATAAAATACATTATTACATCATGTACTGAGGTATAGGTATCTATTCAAACATACAGTCCTTCAATAATAAGTAATGGTTTATTTCGATCTATTGTTATTGTGATCGTGTGAACAGCACGCTCTATGCATTTCAATACAGTTTAAAATTGTGTTTCGGTATTGTTTCCAAGACGGTTTTCCCTGAGGCTTTTTAATTTATGTAAACAAATATAATATTGTAACGTTTCTGTTGTCACGTAACATATTATATATTGATTCATAAATGTTTCTTTACTGTTTAAATTAACTACCAATACAAAATAATTAATAATTTGAAGACATTAAAAATAGTAAAAAGTTATTAAATTAGCTTTACGCTGTATCCCGTACACAGCAGGTTAGGCAGAGGGAACCTAGTGTTAAGATACTCCGTTCCCCACTTTCTGCCGAATTTTGGAGGCATTGCGTGCACTCAGCAGAGTGGCAGAATTCAACGCCGCGCTTTGCCTCGACACCGGAGCAAAGAAATGGAAATATAAATTTGAGTAAATATTTCATCTCCTCGAGTGGGGATTGCACCCACAACCAGTCGGTTTACAGTCACACTTTATGGCACTGCGCCACGATTGGCCTCAGTAGTAAAAAGTGAACACATTATATTTTTTTTAAATGATTTCCTAACATAATGTGGTAGATCGAAAAAATAAAATTAAGAAATAATCTATACATATAATAAAATTGTAACTGATATCTGTCAGTCAGTACATTTGAGATATATCTACGAGGAAAAATATTTATATTGGGGCCAGTTCATCTATGTGAAAGAACCTTAAACATTTTTTTTTTAAATTCTTGAACGTGAATCTCAGAATTGGCTTAACCAATTTAAGTGTTGTTTTGATTATTATATTAAAGCAAGCTTTCCTTGACATTTGGTGTGTGTTTTATTTGGATTTTCGCTCATTTTTGAACACACACACTGAACCTTTAGTTTTCAATGTTTCGATATTGTCTTTAAAATTATAAATAATTTTAAAATTAGAACACGACAGTAATTAAGATAATTAAATGAATAATCGTGTAGTACTAGCGGGCGAAGCCGCGAGCGGATCGCTAGTAAGTTAATGTAGGTATTTGTTTTTAAGACAAAAAATATATTTCAAAATTCACTCCAAATCGAAATGACAACCAACAAAATTTCGTAGACAATTGACAAATGGCCGTATTTTTTAACTAATATTGAGAGCAAAATTATATATATTATTATATAAAATAAAAGAAAATGCTATAAAAAAATAATGAAACACAAACAAACTTCATTTCCTTAAACTGGTTCGTCGACTGGAATCTATAAAAATAGGTACCTGTACAAAGTTATTGTTCTCCTTTGTAGGTAATTTGTTCACGTTCATGTCGATAAGGTTATATAAACAATATGATTTGTTGAATTGAATTTTAATGTGATATACGAATGTCTATTAATAGTAATAAGAAAAAGTTATTAGTGGACGAGGACGGTAGTACTGAATTCAATTCAATTATTTAACTTTAACACGTGCCTTAGGATTAATAATTCTTGCATTCTTGGATCTGGATTGGATGTTTCCGGAATTCCGCAGGACGTCCCGAGTTTTAGCCCAAAAATTTAATCTTCCGATAAAACAGAACAGACAGTACAGAACGCAACAGTTTTATATACATAACACAGGTATTATTCATTTATTATTTAAAAGTCTTTAAATTTCTTTGAAATTCATCTTACAATATTCTTATCCTATTGAATATGATAATGTTACGATGATCCATTCAAATATTAAGAACGCCATAAGGTCAGATTTGTGTCAGGTGTACATCAAAAAGGCTTTTACGCCTGTAGGTGTCACATATTTCGATAAAAAATTCCCAAAAAAATTTTGAAATTCCTCTTTTTTCCTTCTTTTTATTAGGGTTCCGTACGTTTTGGGGAAAAAAGGAACACGAACGCTTGAAGAAATCGAGTTGAAATTCAAACCATATACTAGATTTATGGCCACATCAATTTCTGAAAAAAAAACGTACTTCTACATTTACTTAAAAAAAAACATATGGTCGTTTTCAACACTATAAAGGGAATCAAAATTAATAGGATACTTTCGGTTAACCAAGAATTATGAAATTTGGCAGCGAGCATTTAGAGGTAGTACTAGTTCAGTTCTGAAAATTCATTTACATTTGTGGTTATATCCCAAAAAAAATATAAGGCTTAAAAGGAGATACTAGTTCAAGTGATACATCACTTGCCCTTTCATCTAATACATTAGATGAAAGGCCTCTGGGTAAGTTAAGCCTCAATTTCAGAAAAGCCTCGAGACCTCCAATCATTGTACGGAACCCTCGGTGGGCGAGCGTAACACGCTTGTCCGGTTTTTTATATTAAAAAAAAACTGAGAATACTAGTGTTCGGATCCCCAGATGGTAAGTGATCATTCTTGCCACAACCCTGTATAACTCCAGAGCAGCAACAGGTGCTTATTGGTCATTTAGGTGGAGATAGAAGCGATTTTTGAAGGTACCCATGTAGTATCGTAACAGAAACACAGCCGCAGGTAGGCACAGTCTTAAAGTTGTGTGGGAAGTGGAAGGAATCACAACTTATAACATAATATAACTAAAAAAATAACTGTGAAATAACTCTGAATACCTAATTTTGTAAATTAATGTGTCCTTTGATTTTTTTTTGTATATTTATTTGAATTTATTTCATAAATATTTAAACTACTTTTAATTACAAAAAAACAAAATCTATGTTGATAAGAACATATCATGATTGTGACTTAATATTCACCTAAAAAAAAAATCACAAAAAATATATGTATATTATTATAATAAATATAAAAAACTTTGCAAAATATACATCATCCTTAAATATTTTAAAATAATAAAATAAAATAAATAAATCAACTTCACGCTGTATCCAGCACACAGCAGGGTAGGCAGAGGGAACTTAGTGTTAAGTTACTCCGCTCCCCACTTTCTACCCAATTCTGGTGGCATTGCGTGTTGAGGGGCAGAACTCAACGGCGCGCTTTGCGTCGACACCAGAGCGAAGAAATGGAAATCAAAATTTAAGTAAATATTTCATCTCATTGACTGGGTATCGAACCCACAAACAGTCATATTTTGTGCCCCTGCACCACGACTGGCCCCTATGAAATTAAATCCGAATAATATATGATACTGATTGAATATAACTACTAAATAAACTATATATAATGATAAACCGAAAAAGGCAATACATTGTATCATATTTTTATTGTTATAATCGAAAAAAAAATGCTAATTTCGACATTAAATAAACTTCACAAATAACCGCCTCATATGAACAATCGTTCACTTGTCAATTTTTATCACATAATATGAAAAAAAGAATAAAAAATAATTTATATATCCTAATACAATAAAATAAAAAATAATATATCAAAAAAAAAATAATAAAACCCAAAAATCATTAACATTATCGACCGTGACAGGACTCGAACCTGCAATCTTCGGATCCGAAGTCCGACGCCTTATCCATTAGGCCACACGGTCGCTATGTTAAATTGCGAAATAGGTTATCTTATACAGCGCAGGTTCTACGTTATAAGGGACGTGAGGAGTCGTTTACTTTTAAATTTTATTAATATTAAAAATACGGAAAAAAATACTTTTTTTTATTGTAAATTATTTTAATGAAATACTTTAATAGATATTTTTATACATATTATAAATAGTTTTAAATCTATTATGTACTGTTAAAAATCGGAAGCGGTTATAGTTTTTCAAATACACGATGAATACACACATCGTCTACATATAGAAAAAACATATTTTTAAGCTACAATAAGTGATATATATCACCTACTAACAATACTTCACACTAGTTTCCTTCCAATAAGGGCCGTTGCCAACAAGCAATTGCCCCGATTGACACAATTCCACTGCTTTTATCATCTTTTACACCTAAATCTACCCTCTTTTACACGCGTACGCTAACAGTACATATTCAATATATATATCTAAAAATATATTCAAATGAATACTAATATTTCTTTTACTTTTAATATGATATTGCCATTTTTTTTAATTTATACTATCTCATAAACTTAACCTTTAGTATATACATGTAAATTATACATGTATTTCCTATTGATTAATTAAACAAAATAAAATATACATTATAGTTCGTATCAAATTCTTTCAATTTTATAAACTATTTATTAAAAATTGATATTTATATACGATTTGATATGATTAAGTCTTGATAAGATTAAGTGAGTTGATAGAGAGAACTAGGAAATTACAAAAAAATTAGCCTATCGAGTGGCGGACCACAACACCCAATCTAGTTTGCTTAAACGGAGAATTGAGAATTGGTTATTCTTATGAAAATAATATAAATACAATCACATCCCACGAGTAGGCATCGAACTAACGACCGTCACCGTTTACATACAAAATGTGACAACAAGATCGAATAGTGTGAAATATATTGTTTTATAAATTGTTACAAACACAAACAAAGGTAACTGTTTGTTCGCTAAATATATCATGATAAGTATCTGTATACATTCAAAGAATGTGATAATTTATGTAATATTTCGTTCTTAAAAAAATTTTTTTTTTTTGATTACGATATCAATTTACACCAGTTTCACGCTTTTTCACGCTTTTTCCCCGCATCGTATGTAGAAACTTTTTTTTAGTGAGGAGACTACCGGGTTATGGGGGACTCATGGACCGACAAATTTAGGCCTTCCACACTGTCCACTAAAACCTCACGGTTCTCCTTCTTGACGGCCACAGGCCGAGGTTCCGGGACCCGAGAATTCTTCTATAATCCCCACATATTTTATCATCCGTTTTCTCCCTGAAATAAAGATATTGTGTTTTAAGTGACGGAACTCAACGCCGCGCTTTGTCTCATCAAAAACAAATGTTGAAAAAGTTTATTCAATGTAATCTAATATAAAATCTAAATACCTAGTATACTATCCTATACTAAATTTAAAAGTAAACGAACAAGATATTAAGTTACTAAGCGTCTTATGGTATATGTTTTTTTTTTATTTAAAGAGAATATAATAGACGGACACCTAGAGTTATTCTCGATACTTTCTGATTTTTTTTAAATTATTTTCATAATTAGCTTCACGCTGTATCCCGCACACAGCAGGCTAGGCAGAAGGGATCTAGTGTTAAGACACTCCATTCCCTACATTCCGCCGAGTTTTGGAGGCATTGCGCGTTGAGTATCAGAAATCAGCGCCGTGCTCTGCCTCGACCCCAGTGCGAAGAAATGAAAATATAAATGTAAATAAATATTTCACTTCCTCGAGTGGGATCGAACCCGCAACCAGTCGATTTTACAGTCACACTTTGTGCCCCTGCGCCACGACTGGCCATCGAATCGAGTGTTTTTTCTTAAAATATTTAAGTGAAACTAAGAAGTAACTGAATATTATCTAAAAGGAAATAAGTTACCTAGTAAGTACCTATTTGTTAACCTAAACTAATCACTACCGGCATTGTCAACACTTTAATCGATGATAATCAATGGATTTGCTCACCTCATACATAATTATTATGCAATTGACGACAGTGATGTTTATTATTACGATATATTATTAAGAACTTCATAAATCATAATTAAATTTAATTCATGGCCCAGTGGCACAAGGGTGTGACTAAAACGCGACGGTGTAGGGTTCGATAACCACTCGAGGAAATGAATTATTATTTCTTTATATTTTCATTTCTTCGCTCTGACACCAAGGCAAAAGTCCGGCGTTGAGTTCCGCCACTTAACACGCAATGCCTTGAAAAATTCGATAGAAGGTGGGGAACGGAATGTCTTATCACTATGCTCCCTCTGCCTATCCTGCTATGTGCGGGATACAACGTGAAGCTGATTTAATTCAATTAGATTTTTTTGTTTTAGGGGTCCGTATCGTATCCGCATGTCTGTCTGTTCGTCTGTCAACATGCTTTTCTCTTGAACAATTTGTGGTCTCAAGGAGGAATTAATATGAAATATTCATGTCTTTTGGGCACGGAAAAAAAATCAAACTTTTGAGTTTATTTTTTTAGAAAATTTATTTCGAAATCAAAACGTTGCCTTACAATTCTGATAATAAGTTAGAACTTACAGTATAAATAAAGGAAAAAAACCGTAAATCGAATATGATAATTGATTAAATGCAGGGCCAAAAAACTTAGGGAATCTATTACCCTAGTGTTAAAATATTCTTTTCCCAACTGTCTTGAATTTTCGAGGCATTGTTTTTTAGGTGAGACTTAACGCCGCGCTTTTGCCTCGCTACCCCGTTATTACTAATAAATAATTATTCATTCTCCCAAATGGTAATCGAGTCTATGTTGCATGACTCAAAACATTAATAAAAAATTAAATAAATAAAGTAAAATATATTTATAATTAAATCAAAATGTTCCATATTCAATTAAGCCATTACAAGCACTTTTAAAATCTAATCAAAGGCAGGTTCTATAAATAAAATTAAAAACAATTAAACAGTAAAACTAGCTGTAGATTTAAAAAATAAATTAAATTAGCTTCATGCTGTATCCCGCACACAGCAAGGTAGGCAGAGGGAGCCTAGTGTTAAGACACTCCGTTCCCCACTTTCTGCCGAATTTTGGAGGCATTCCGTGGTGAATGGCAGAACTCAACGCCGCGCTTGCCTCGACACCAGAGCGAAGAAATGGAAATATAAATTTAAGTAAATATTTCTCCTCGAGTGAGGATCGAACCCGCAACCAGTCGATTTTACAGTCACACTTTGTAAGTTTGTACCACTGCGCCACGACTGGCCTCAAGCTGGAACTGTAGATTTGATTTTAGTTATTTTTCTTACAGAAACCCTGAAATCAGAGCGGGCCATGACTCGTTGACCGTCTTAATTGTAATTAACGTTTGTATGTCATCATCCACGTGGTCTAATAATACGAAAGTCAAAACAAATGATTTTAAATATCATCAAATACTACGATAATATAAGATAGAGTTGAGTTATATTTTATCTCTTTCTAACCAATATAATTAGAAAGAGTAGAATACAATCAATGAAGCGAACAAGGACCTGTGATAACCTCGAGGTTTCCCGGCCAAAGGAATGTTACCAATATTTTTATTTACGTTTTATTTATAATTATATTATTTTATATATTGATTAATTTTTTTAAAATTTATTTATTTATAAATTATTATTTAATATGAATAGGAGAAGCCAGTCGTGGCGCGGAGGCACAATATGTGACTGTAAACGTGATAGTTTGTGGGTTCGAATCATCGAGGAAATGAAATATTTAATATTTTCATTTTTTTCGCTCAGGTGTTGATGCAAAGCGCGGCGTTAAATTTCGGCACTCAACACAAAATGAATCCTGAAATCGGTGGAAAATGAACGGAGAGTCTTAACACTAGGTTAGGTAAGATGTGTGTGGAATATAGCTTGACGTTAAAAAAAAATAATATCATTGTAAGATTGACATGTACTAATCGAATAACAAAAAACGTATAAGAATTTGAACATAGCGGGACTCGAACCCGCACCTCCTGGAAACCGACCAGGTTTTAGTTTTTTGTTTGTAAAAAAGGCAATACAACACACGGATACTTAATTTTTTTTAAGCTTCACATTATCCCGGACAAAACAAAGGAGCCTGGGAAAATAGTGGTAAGAAACCATTCTCATGAAACACTTCCTCTCTCTACTTTCCGAAATTCGAATTTACCGCGCTTTGCCTCGTTACCAGAACGAAGAAAATGATAATGTTAAATACTAGCAACCCAAAGGGGTTTCGCCCGCTGAAAATTATTATTTTTTTGCTGCCAAGACTATGTATTCTTATGTGTACGCTGTATTAATAGAAAATTTTATCTAAATATGTTCAGTAGTTTTAAATAAATTTTCACTTTAGTAATATTTCATTTCCTTGAGTGGGAATCGAGCCCACAACATGTCCCGCTTACAGCGCTAGTGACCCTGCGCCACTTCTAGCTTTTTATATTTGTTTTGTATATATTTTTATATGTTAATTCTGTTTAAGTTTAAAACTAACTAATATTGAATGCATAAAAAAATGAATGGATTATTCACAACACAGGTCGAATAAGAACGCATTTCTGCTTCACCGCAGTAATACGGTTCAAAGTGTTACTACATTCATATAGTCAATAAAATGCTCTAGTAAAAAAAACTTTATCACAATAACATAAAGTTTATTTTTAAATGTTTTATTTTTTCACGCCATCGTTCTAGGATACGGGAATCTTCTCACGCATTATGTTTTCCTGGTACATTGTTATGTCATTTCAGTCCGCAGTCGTCACGGTAACGTTGCGGAATGCGTCAGAGTTGATTGTTTACTTACCTACTCCGTATTTATAAATCGATCTCAATTCTGAGATCTATCTTGAGTTGCAGTTTTCATTCTTGGAATATAATTTATGAATGAAAACGGCATCTCAAGATCGATCTTACAAAGAGCGGTTTATAAATACGGGCCTTAGTGATTGGTTCTTGTTTGGAGATGTATTCGAATTCCATTTTTGAAAACATTTGGAGTATTTCCTGTAATGATTCTTCTTTTAGTGTCTCACTTGATCTCGTATGTAGTGGAATAGATAGAAACAAGATACTTCATTCTCTGCTTTTCAGCCATCCTTGAGACAGCGTATTGAGAAGCGGAACTCTACGCCGCGTTTTATCTTGCCGGAGCAAGGAAATAATGATAAATTTATCAATCGAATATGGATTGAAGCTACTATCGTTTTCTGTCGGATGCTGTCACCTATCCAAAATAAGATAATAAGACTAAATTGATATTTGAAATGTATAGAAAATGTATTGTATTTTATTTCAGTTTCACGCTGTGAGATTCAATACATCCCGCATGGTAGGCACAGGGAACCTAGAAACCTAGTTACGACACTCGTCTTCTGTTCCATTAAAACCCTTCCGTTCCCCACTATCAGAAATGGAAATATTAAGTATTGAGAAAATGAAATTATTAGGGTATTTCCTTTCTCTCGTTTGGGTTTTGGTGTCGTGGCACAGGGGCAAAAGCGTTCGACTATAAGCGTGACCGGTTGTGGGTTCGATACCACTCGAGCAAATGAGGCAAATAAACGGAGTATCCTAACACTAGATTCCCTCTGCCTAACCAGCTGTGTGCAGAATACAGCATTATAAAAAATGTACAAACTTCGCCAAGGTAATGTAAAAACGAGATGGTTGTGGGTTCGATGATAGAGGAATGATTTATTTTCATTTTACCGTTCAAGACAAATTCGCCGAAGTCTGACCTTGCACGTAATAGTAACCGAAGATCTTCTTAAAATTGATACTTCTATCCTGCTATATGCGTGATAGAGCGTGAACCATCATTTATTCATAACTAATATAATTACTTATAAAAAATATATGAAAGGAGCATAATAACCACTAAGTTCTTGAACCCTGGAGTGCAAAACAAAGGCGGAAATTTATAGGTCGACGCTCGTTTTGTTTAACGACTTAATCGCCTCCATGTAGGTCATGTGGAATTAAAAGTGAACAATATTGGCTGTACGATGCAAACGACCCTTTGAAAATCCTTAAGTTAAGTTCATTAGAGTGTTTAAATTTAGTTAATTCGTAGCAGGGGAGGCAGAGGGGACCTGGGAACCTAGTGTTATGATACTCAGTGCCATTGGGATAGTTCAGTTCTCCACTTTCGGTCGAATTTTGGAGGTATAGCGTGTTGAGTGGTGGAACTCAACGCGACGATTACCAGAGCGAGGAAATGAAAATAATAAATATTTCATGTTCTCGAGTGGGAATCGAACCCACAACCTGCGCGCCTACATTCGTATCTCCTCCTGCGACACGACTGGCTTCTACCATAAAGATTTTTAATTCTTTCTCCTTTTCTATACATCGGATATCGAATATTTTTTTTGCTTAGTAAAAGGACAAAGCACGTTGACGTCCGCCACTCCACAAACCATGTTTCCTCTTACTATGACATTTGTAGGATACAATACGGTGCTGTTTTTTTATTCCATATCTAAATAGGTATACCTTGGTAACATTACCGACGTTAGGTACCGCATTTCTTTCTCATTTATATCTTCAAAATTTTTACTTTACACTCAAATAAAATTTAAATTAATATGCAAAAAAACGTTAATTAAAAATAATGATATAAACACACTCCATATATATATAAGTGTATTCATATCTTTATCTGTAATTAAACTTTAAAAGAGGACTTCTAAATTTGTTTTTTTTTGTTAAGCAATTATAACAAATTATAATCGTGTTTGGCCACGTGGTGTTCATTTAACAAAAATATTGGTGATAAAATCTTTTTATTTTAAATGTAAATGTACAAAATATGTGTAGGTACTTATAACTGGTATTATTGTAAAACGATTTTATTAGAATATATAGCTGTCGAATCGCTTACGTTATTTTAAATGGAACTGTTTAAACGAACTAATCGTGTATATTTGGTATTACACATTTTTTTTCGGAATATCTAGTGATTAAAAAGGAAAACCGCTTTTCCTCCAATTTCCCATATACTAAAGCGAGAAAATGAAAATAATTAATTACAATGAAGATCGACCTCACAACCGTCGTGTTCACAGTCAGACGCTACCCTTTAAAAATAAAAATGAATCTTTATATGTGAATATAAAAAAAAAAGATTTTACTACAATATATAGCTTTCAATCTTTAAGTAGTAAAGATGCAGGTCAATAACTGGCACCAGCCTCCCGTTTCGGTTTGTTCACATTGGATTTGACGGTTAGTGAGGTCAAGAGCGCACACGAGGTCCCGATGCCTCACACTCACATGTTGCCTCGTGACCCTTTCGTTGAATTTTCGGTCATTTGTCTTTAATCACTTCAATATTAATAGTTTGTATCTTTATTCCTTTTTAATTTTCATTTACAAAATAGAAAATGTAAATAGCTAGTGAAACACAGTAACTTTCACTTCTAGCAGATGTTATTTACATTAGATTTATCTTATAAGATTATATAACCAATTTTATTAATAATTTACGGTGTCGAAAGGTGCGGCGTTGAGTGCCGCTCAACACGCAACGCTTATAAATATTCGGCGGAATGTAGGGAATGGAGTGTCTTGTCTTGTCGTGACTCTAGGTTCCTCTACCTATACTGCTATATGCGGAATACAGCGTGAAGTTATTTATTTATTTATTATGTATGTTTTAGTAAAATATGAAACGCACTTAGTCACAAAACGTATAACAATTTGAAGATAGCGGGACTCGAACCCACACCTCCTGGAAATCGACCAGGCACTTTGACCACTAAGCCATACATTCAAACGTAATAGGATCAATCAAAATGTCAAAAATTTTTTTTTCGAAATCTCTATATGATGAGATATACTTGTAGCTGTTAATAAGATAGTACAGTCGACTCTCGTCAATTCAAAACTCGAGGTACCTTTTAAAACATTACGAATCATAGAGTATTTGAAATATCAATTGGTTCGATTTTTTTTTCAGCTTCACGCTGTATCCTAGGAAACCTAGTGTTAAGACACTCCGTCGACGACGGTTCGAATTTTTTGAAATAAAAAGAAAAATAGTTGAATTATTGAGTAATAAGCAATTATGAAGGAATAATTAATCGATTGAGATGTAATAAACTAAATTGAGGCCAGTCGTAGCGCAGGGGCACAAAGTTTCACTGTAAAACCGACTGGTGTGGGTTCAATCCCCACTCGAGGAAATGAAATATTTATTTAAATTTATATTTCCATTTCTTCGCTTTGGTGCCGAGGCAAAAGCGCGGCGTTGAGTTCTGCGACTCAACACGCAATGCCTCGAGAATTCGGCAGAAAGTGGGGAACGGTGTGTCTTAACATTAATTTCCCTCTGCCTACCCTGCTGTGTGTGGGATACAGCGTAAAGCTGATAATAAAAAATAATTTGTGGGGCAAAAGTGGATCAAAATAATCATTACAAAAATATAAGTTTGAACTTGTATGTATCAATATAGTATTTACCACTGCCAATTCTAGAATCGTTCTCTCTCTTTCTCTCCGCAACTTGCAATTGTCGAACGTTGGACGCATATAGGTTCGATTTCAGTCGTTTCATCACGAAGATATGATATTTTTATTCGAAGATCATAAAAATATATTAATTTAGTTTGAAATATAAAGAGATTTTCTAGGACACTTGTGTTATCTTTGAATTATAGAGAATTTCGAATTATTGATGGTTTGAATTAACGACTAGAAGACAATAACCTTCTTCTTTAGCATATATAATAATAAAAATAGGTTTTTTATAATTCTAATAAGTATTCATAATTGAATCGGTAAGCGTGGGATGGAGTGTCTTGAAAAGCGTGAAGGAAAAAAATATAAAATAGAATGTTGTGCAACGCGGCGTTGAGTTCCGGCTCTCAATACGCAATCCTTTCAGATTTCGACGTAAAATGGGGAATGCAAGACGGACTGAAAACGGATTCTTAGCACTGGGCTCCCAGGTTACTCGGCCTATCTTGCTATTTCTTGAATACAGAGTTAAGTTAAAAAAAATAAAAATATAAAGTTATCGAAAATAATTAATCAGTAAAAGCGCCTTAAACACCTTTTTCCAATATACTTTGCATAGATTAAAAATTTTTTGTTATATTCTATCACACGAAGTTCAAGGATCAGTTCAGTTATTATAAAATATTCTCTTACATTGTTATGTGGCGAATTTATAAACACTGTTTTTAAGAACTAATACTTTATTATACGATTTATAACTAAATTTACGAATATGGTATAAAAGATTTAAGTGATGTCGAGGTTGAGATTTGGTAGTGACTGCCTCGTCGAGCGAGGTCGGGATCTTATAAAGGATCATTTTGGTTTGTGGAAGGGATGTGGGAATGTTTATATTTACAGTGTCAAAGATACTTAACTAAGTATGGAAGATTACTAAAGACCTAATAAGCTAATTACATGTTTACACCTAAATACTTGTTTACACTTTTAGTCTTATCACTAGGTACTTAATTAATGAGGGTGAGAACTCCAACATAACATCTCCCCCCTTTAAAACAAAGATTGGGCGGGTTCGAATTTGCCCGATCTTTGAGGATGTGACGTTGCGGCGTCGAAAGTTGTGGCGTCGTCAGATTCTGAGTCTTCGGAGATGGCAGGGCTCGAAGTAGTGTTCAACGTAGACATCGGGATGGCGACATGAGCTGAAGTACGCTGCCTCCTTTTATCGAAGCAGTTATTGAAAATCTGGATGCATCCGTTGTCATGGTTGTTGTTACGGCGTCGATTAAATTTTCTAGGCAGACATTGAAATAGTTTGAACAGAATATACACCAATATTGTTATCCCTGCTAAGTAAGAGAAGAGGGATAAATTGTTGGAATGCTTTTCAATAAAAGTCCTTTCATTAAATTGTTTGATTCTTGATGATTGCTTTTTCAGATCTTCTTTGATTGAGTGTAATGCGTCTGTCGGAACGTGGTTTATGCGGATTGGGATTAATTTTGGAGATTGTGGCAAGTCCTTTAGATCAGCACAGGCATCTTCGATGTCCACAGTTAGTATAGGATGTGTGATGTTGAGAAAGTTTTCATCTGCTGCGGCCAAAGTTATGAGACTGGAGTAAAACTTGCAACCTCTATCGAGTTTAAGAATACCGGCTCCAGGAAGAGTAATATGTTTCGTTGTTTCTTCACATTGTACTATAGAAGCTGTTTCATTTTGGAGTATGAACATCCATTTCACAGATAGGCCTCGCGTTGAAATTGTAGACTGGAAAGATGCAGACCCATCTGGCTGGCGCGAAGATCTTGCATTCGTCGATGGAACTCGTGGACATGTATTGTTGCCTTGTTGGATCTGTTGCCAAATAAGTTTGCTCGGGAAGGATGGCGGAGTAAAGGGATGAGTTACGGTGTGAAATAGGAATAGAATAGAGGTGGTAAAGAGTAAAATGATTAAGTCGGACTAGGGGAAAGTCAAGTATATATGTTATTTTGTTCATGAATATGTATGACGTAAGGTTTGCGGAATCTAAGATTTTATGAGTATTCTCAAGTGTGATGGGAAGAACTAAGTTTTTGTCATTTCGCATGTGGGAAGACGAGAGTAAAACTTCGTAGTCTTTTAACTGATATTATAGAAGGATGTACGGCGCCTGATTTTATAAAAAGTATAGACGTGAGGATTTCATCGATGTCAGTTTCTAGGGACATTACACTTTTGAGGATTTGTATAGAAACTGATGAAATTTCTTCAGCAGTTTTGAGATCAAATATTATTCTATTGGTTTTATTTAAATTATTAGCGATTCTTTCAAGATTTTCATTTAATGTATATTTATCGTATGATAGTTTAAATATTGTTACATTGAAATTTGTGATAGTTGATGAAATTATTTGAATTTGTTGTTTTAAAATATCAGCTTCTTCTATTTCGCGTTTTTCTAAGAGTTGGATACAGTTCTCATAATGAAGGGCGTCTTTAGCGTCTGGTGTGCCAATTAGCCATTTAAGCGTGGTGCCAAAGCCATCAAATAACTCTCGTTTGACTCTTGATTTGGTGTATAAACTCAATTCAGCAAGACGAGTATTTATCTTGTTAATGTTTATTTTTATAAAAGAACTGGTAGTACTTTGAGCAAAAGTTGGGTATTTAGAAATTAATGAAAAGTAGTTATTATTTAAACGTTGAATTGAATCTCGGGATAGGAATAATGGCTCTAATTTACGATAAATAACGAGTTTCCAAGAGGATTCGGAAATGAGCATATCGCCTTTTTCTTGGTAGTAAATACCGGATTTTGAAGGTAAGGGTTCAATAACGTGGTCTCCTACAACTAAAGTTGCAGAGAACCTGAAAAGAGATTGCCTGCCTATGTTGATTGATGCCTAATAATTATTTCTAGTAGGATTTTGTAAATGTAAACCTTAATATATAAGTTTATTTGATAAAAGAGGATGTATATTATAACCTTAATAATAGAACAAATTGTAAACTAAACTAAGTATTTTGTAAACTATCATCAGGTGGTTGTAAATATGAAACATTATAATTTTTAAGTAATATATTATAATTTTTAATTTTGTTTATTTAGCCAACTTGATGAGGTTGAAGTGAATCATGCATGGGTCGCAAGCGATTTGCATGCACTAGTTGATTTCTGCCCGCTTTTCTTATGACATAATTTTCGTTAAAGCCTTTTCGTATGACTTCATATGGGCCGTCCCATTTGTTATCCAAGTTGTTTGGATTTTGTACTTTCAGCATAACCTTCTCTCCTAACTTAAAATCAGCCACGTTTTTTATATTTTTGTCGTAACGTTCCTTAGCCTTTTCTTTCATGGACTGAATATTTTCTAAAGCTATTTTGCGAGAAATCTTAAGTCGTTCATTTAGGTCATCCAGGTAGTCGTGAGTCGTGTAGTCGTCATTGGTATCTTTCATAGAATATAAAAGACGAGGTTTGAACCCGAATAAAAGCTCATGTGGGGTGTAACCCGTTGATTGATTCAGAGATGTGTTGTGACACATTATTGCAAGTGGAACAATTTGATCCCAGTCTCCTTTGTTTCTTTGATGATACATTCTGATGTGATCACGGAGTGTGGCATGGAACCTTTCTAAAGACCCATTCGTTTGAGGATGATAGGCTGTGCTAAATGTCTGTTTCGTACCGAATAATTTCATCAAATGTTTTAAGACGTTGTTCATGAATTCGCCTCCTTGATCAGAGTGAAACCGTTTTGGAATTCCATAGTGTTGGCAGAATATAAGAAGAGTTTTAGCAACTGTATTCGCTTGTTTGTCGGGGATGGGGTATGCTTGAACAAATCTAGTTAGGTCGTCTTGAAGAGTGAGGATGTATTTATTAGAGTCACCGGTAATATCCGAATATGAAACCAAGTCAATGGTAACGCGTTCAAAAGGTTCAGTTGAAGAAGAAGTAATGACCATAGGTGCTTTAAACGTTTTTCTCTGAATTTTACTACGTTGACAGACATGACAATTTTCGATGTATGATTTTATATTATCGGTCATTCCTTTCCAATAGTATTCTTCTCGGATTTTGCGCGTAGTTTCTACAATGCCTCTATGACCAGAAAGTGGGTCGTCGTGATACGTTTTTAGAATTGTGGGAATTTCGTCTTTGTTGGGATATTTGACTTTGTCTTGGCAAATTGTTATTTCACAGTCATAACAATCTGCTAGGTATGCTGTAATATGAGATTGTTGGTTTCCCATTAGTTTACAAGTGGGATCATTCGTTAGGTCAGGTATGCAGAGTGTTTTGAGGTTGTGTTTTTGTAAGCAAGATAAGAGTATTTTAAAATAGCTCTCACTATTCCAAGGGTCGAAATGTGTCGGTCGTGTTACTCCAAATATAATGTTTTGTTTTTTGTCCGTAACTAATAAATCTGTCTGGTAAAGCTCTTTTGACTTTTCAAGATATGGCATCACATTAGAACAAAGACTTATGGCTTTGTTGAAAGTGTCGTTTTTGTCCGATAGTTGTGCTGATATGGGAATGAGAATATTTTTATGACGTTCGTCTAAGAGGGTGTCAGGTGATGTTTTAAAGTTGGGTGTGTCATAACTATGAGTGGGAATGGAAAGAAAGTGTTCATAGTTAGTTTGCAAGTATTCGTCTGGGTCATTGAAATTGTCTTCACAGTTGTGCGTCAAGTCAATTGCGTTCGTGTGCATTACTGGAGGTCGAGAAAGAGCGTCGGCATTAGTGTTGCTTTTACCAGCTTTGTAAACGATGTTATATTCAAATTCTTCTAGTTTAAGTCTCCAACGAACTAATCTACTGCCCGGGTCTTTAACAGAGAAGAGCCAAGTTAATGGTTTGTGATCTGTTACGATTGTAAACTTTCGTCCAAACAAATAAGGTCTGAAATGCTTTACAGCCCAAACGATTGCGAGTAACTCTCGCTCTATAGTAGAATAGTTACTTTCGGCTTTGTTCAGCGTCCGTGAAGCGTATGCAATTGGCAAATCTTTACCTATATCACCTTGAGACAATACTGCGCCTATTGCATAGACTGAAGCGTCGGTTGTAAGAATGAACTCTTTGCTGAAATCAGGATATTGTAGAATCGGAGGACTTGTTAATAAACGTTTGCATTCATTAAAAGCTTTTTCTTGTGTTTCTCCCCAAACGAAAGGAACGTCTTTCTTGAGTAAGGCTGTCAAAGGTTTTGTGATGTTACTGAAATTAGCGATGAACCTACGGTAATAACCTGTAAGTCCTAAGAAAGCCTTGATATCTTTACATGATTTAGGAGTTGTGAAGTTTTGAACAGCGGTAACTTTATCTGGATTGGGTTTTACGCCTTCGCTCGAAATTATGTGTCCTAGGTAAGCTACTTCATGTCTGAGGAACTCACATTTATCAGGTTGAATTTTGAGATGGAAATCGTTTAATCTGGAAAAGACTTCTCGAAGTTTTTCTTCATGTTCTTGTAGGCTGGATGCAAACACAACAATGTCATCTAGATAGACAAAACAACGTTCGCCTTGGAGGCCGTAAAGAATGTTGTCCATGACTCGTTGAAATGTGGCTGGAGCATTTTTAAGGCCAAATGGCATGCGCAGAAATTCGTAATGACCGTAAGGTGTGCTAAAAGCCGTTTTGGAGACGTCTTTAGAGTCTAGTTCGATTTGGTGAAACCCTGATGCAAGATCTAGAGTTGTAAAATATTTCGAATGACCTAATTTGTCGAGGATATCAGTGATGTTCGGCAAGGGATAGCTATCACCTATTGTTATTTCGTTTAGTTTACGGTAATCTATGACCATACGCCATTTTCGTTTCCCAGAAGCGTCTAATTTCTTTGGTACAATCCAAATGGGGCTTGTCCATGGTGAAGTGCTTGGTCTAATGATTTTTTGTTCTAAAAGTTTTTGTACTTGAGTTTTTACCTCTTGTTCGTGAACTTGTGGGAATCGATAAGTTTTAGCGTGAATGGGTACTTCAGATGTGGTAGGTATATTATGTTTTGTGTGACTCGTAAACGACAGAGGGTCGCCTTTAATATAGAAAATTCCAGGGAATTCGTCAATATTCTTATTTAGGGACTCGTTTTCTTCTGCATTTAAATGATCTCGTCTAATAAGTTTGTGTACTATGTCACGTCGGTCTGTTTTGTTTTTCATGTTTATCGTATTGATATTTACGATCTCATTATCTAGGGCCTCGTTTAGATATAAAGTTGTTCGTACGACGGGCATAATCATTGATTTATCTTCGTTTGTTTTGTTAATGCATGTGATTAGGAATTTATAATCAACTATGTTTACAAGGGCGTTGGGAATTGAAAGTCCGTTTCCGATATCTTGTTTTTCGACAATAGCTGTTCCGCATTGAATATCTTGAGTAGTACATGTAATAACAGTTTCAGTCCTATGCTCTATGAATTGTTTATCGTCTTTAATATTGGTTTTGCTTTCGCCGTTATGGAAAAGTTTATAATGTCGTTTGCCTACGTGCATAGTTTTAGATGCGATGTATATATTTACGTCGGATTTAGACATGAAATCTAAACCTAGAATGCCGTCTGCTTCGATATTTAAATCCGCTATGTAGAATTTATGTTTACGGAAATTGTCTATTGAAACGTTAGCTGTGCCGTAGCTTTGAATAGGACTGTCTTTACCTGCCACACCTACTATCGATACTATATTCGATACATCTAGAGGGTTAGCTCCGAGTTTGTTTTTTTGTAAAACGGATATCGCTGCTCCTGTATCTATTAGTAATGTAATAGGTTCACCGTCTATGTGAAATTTGCAGTAGAGCAGATCTTCCGGTGGAATATTTAATGCCGATATAGAAACGAGTTCAGGCTCAGAAGTTGTGTTAGGTTTTGATTTGGAATTATTGTGGTTCGAATTAGAATTGGATTGAGATTTTGATTTGTTCTTGAACCGGTTTTTGAATTGGGATTTAGACTTGGATTTAGGATTTGATTTGTTAGAGCCGAGAGTTTGGGGCTGGTTACCCTGTTCGTGGGCTAACGAAATCGGTTCAGGAAGTTTATGGCCAAGAGTTTGGGGCTGGTTACCCTGTCCGTAGGCCGTTGAAGATAATTTAGTATTTGCTGAAGTTTGCGTAGATGCATCGCAAGTTTGTCTGCGATAGACTGCATTTATTTGTGTCGATGCATCACACTTTTGATTTGGAAGAGAATATGTAGTAGTTAAATTTAATCGTCTATCTGTAGGTTTTCGATTTGATTGTATTGAGACGTTGTGGGCATCTGGGTCGAAGGGAAGTAATCTAAAGCGGTTTCCATCGAGCTGCCCTGTTCGATGGCCGCCTTGGAGTTTAAAGAATTTATTTTTGGTTCAGGTGGTGCTTTCATGGGTTGGCTTGGTGGTTTTTGACCAAACCTTTGATTGTTGTACGCTCGTTTTCGACATTCGTGAATAAGATGTCCCGGATTTTTACAATAATTACATATTTTGGTGTTGTATGATTGTTCATTTGAATTAAAATTGTTTAAAGGTCTCGCGGGTCGATGGTTGAAGTTTTGTGTGTTCGGAAGTCTTGAAATGTTATTTGGTGGCTTATGCATCGCGAGACTTGTTTTGTAAAGCAATTGCCGATCTTTATTCATAGCACGTATTTTGTCTTCTTGCATAGCAAAACGCCCCGCATCTGATAACTGTCGGAATTCTTTTGTTCGTAACATAGTCCCTAGATCACTGTTAAGGCCGTTGATAAAGACGCTTAGTGCAGTCTCTTCGATACTTAATTTTCTGCCTAGTAAAGAACTATCTTTGACCTCTGCTGACAATTTTTCAATAATTTTACTTCTCAATAGATCGACACGATGATAATAATCAGTAATGGTTTCTCGATCACGTTGAAACATTGATTGAAGTTCTAGTGAAAGGTGGGACATCGTTTTTACTTGAGAAAATTTCTCGATAAGAAATGCTCGTAATTCGTCCCATGTTTCAAATTGTCTAGCATGGACGTCTGCGGAACATGGACCGATTATTCGATTTAAAGTATATATAAGCAAAATGTTAGTGTCCGTTTCTTTTACTAAGTCAAAAGCGGCGTTGCAAGACCGAACAAATCTGTAAACTTCTGAACTAAGGGCCGTATTAAATACAGGAATGAGGTTGATTAAATTATCAAGGCTTAAGGCTGATCTAGAAGAAGTGACACTCTCTGTGTTTGGCATGGTTGTAAAGATAATTTTTAGATATATGTTTAAATAATGAAATTAGATATTAGGAGTTATGGATACTGGTAAGTAGATAATTGAGGAAATGAGCAAACAATATTCAACAACTCACCACAGCAACAATAACTGGAACATGGTTCGTGCGACGCTTTTTAAATCCCTTCGGGAACCGTACTCGGCGATGCTGTCCGTTGGCACGTTCTTGCGTCGTCTAGCTATACAGCTCGGCTGTTCCAATCATACCGACTGCGCCAAATTTGTTATGTGGCGAATTTATAAACACTGTTTTTAAGAACTAATACTTTATTATACGATTTATAACTAAATTTACGAATATGGTATAAAAGATTTAAGTGATGTCGAGGTTGAGATTTGGTAGTGACTGCCTCGTCGAGCGAGGTCGGGATCTTATAAAGGATCATTTTGGTTTGTGGAAGGGATGTGGGAATGTTTATATTTACAGTGTCAAAGATACTTAACTAAGTATGGAAGATTACTAAAGACCTAATAAGCTAATTACATGTTTACACCTAAATACTTGTTTACACTTTTAGTCTTATCACTAGGTACTTAATTAATGAGGGTGAGAACTCCAACATAACAACATAACATAAATTCACGATTATATAATGTTATTTTAAAACCACATAATTAATGCTCTAGAAGAAACCAACAGATGCGAAGAATGCAACCTGACAGATACCCACCCACCTGACAAGAAGGAGTCAAAGTCAGTTAAAAATAAAAAGACGATGTTAAATGAAGTCTATAATATAATAATAGCTCTTATAGACTGTAATAATTGCTCAATGGAGTTTTTAAAACTATGTTTTAGTAGCGGCACAGGGCGTTTTATTTGGATTTTGATGATATGCACGAAAGTTGTGGGTTCGATTCCCGTTTGGAAATTAAATTATTTTCATTTTCTCTTTCTGAACGCACAAGCAAATGAATAATATTTTTTTTTGTGTAAAAACTCTCTCTATTTGCAACTTCCGTAATTTCCGGAAGTTAATCACTAATTATAATTAATATCATTTCCTTATTTTAAATCACTTTCAAAGTTATCATTTTTATTACAAGACATATTAATTGGAATATTATTTTTATTTATTTATTTATAATGTAATATACATAAAAAATATTTTTCTTCGCGGCCTTAAGCCCGATTTGGCTTGTATGACCACTGCACATGCCTTAGTATATAACGTTACAGAAAACATAAAAGCATACAAATTACAAATAATTTTAACAAGCATAAAAAATTATACAATAAAAACAAGTGTCATTGTGAGGTAGGTTGATAAAAGACGCGTAATTGTAATTGCGCGTACGTTTTAATGTCCGGCTACAGTATGTTCATTTTGTTATAAGATAAAGAAATATTATATTTTTTTTTTTGTTTATAGTAATATTTTCTATTTTTATTTATTATATATTTTTTTAATAATTAGACAAGAAAAAGTCTTTTATTTTGTATTTTATATTATGTATAGTAATTATCTTTAAGGGTTTTCGGTACTTCATTAATCAGTCTTGGGATTATATAATTTATTGTTTTTTTACCATAAAAATTGTTTGCTCTAGTTGTTTCTATTGTATTATTTGAAATTAATCTTGTTAATATTTTGTGTTCCTTAAAGTTTCTGTTGTAATGAAAGAAATGTTCTTTAAGTAAAATATGTTTTATCTTGTATTGGTAATACCTTGCAATATTGATGAATATTTTTTGCCGTGTGATCCCGGCCTAGAATAGGATCATCCTGGTACTGGTGGTGTCGTAAGAGGCGACTAAAGTACGTGTGGTAGAATCACGTCGCCAGCAATGGCAACACGCATGGGCAGACTCGACCGGATCATTACCACCCCCGGCATTTAAAACCGGCGTGAAGTAGTGGCTTTATGCCACTGCGTTTCGCATCAGGTAATGCCGGGCCCGGCGCCCAACCCACGTTAAAGGCCGGCAACGCACCTGTAACTCCTCTGGGGTTGCACGGGGTCGTAGGCGTCGGTAATCACTTACCATCAGGTGACCCGAACGCTCGTTTGCCGTGTCTCTTCATAAAAAAAAAATAATAAATTGAAAAAGTTTGTAGTCATTGTGGTAGAATTTTTGTCTTACTGACGATGATGCAATCATTTTTAGTATGTTTCAGTGCATTAAGTAAATTAATTTATCAGTAAGAGAAGGAGTATACAATCGAAGCCAAGCTCTTATTTTCAAAATAGCATCATTGGTTTTCGCAATATATTTCTTTAGGAAAATCTTTGTTTCTTATTAAATTTAAAAGAAAAAATTAACTTCACGCTGTATCCCGCACACAGCAGAGTAGGTAGAGGGAACCTAGTGTAAATACACTCCGTTCTCCACTTTCCGACGAATTTTGAAGGCATTGCGTGTTGAGTGCTGACACTCAACGCCGCGCTTTGCCCCGACACCAGAAATGAAAACATAAATTTAAGTAAATATTTCATCTTCTCGAGTGGGGGTCGAACCCACAACCAACTGGTTTTACAGTCACACTTTGTACCACTGCGTCACGACTGGCCTTATTAAATTTTCTCCGAAAAACAAACCACATGTAGAAGAAAATAGAATACCTTTTAGTTTTAGTATCACCTTTTTGTATCGTGTGTTATTGGTCAGTCTGTTTTAGTCGATTCGTTCCTAAAATGTACTAAACTGATACTTTTATTTCCTTGTTTCAAACCCAAAGAATTCTTTTGTTTGTTATAAATTCAACTGAATTTTAAATTGATATTTGCAGGTCTAAATAAAAAAATCTTGTAAATTTAATTGTATAGAATATCGCCGTTACAACAGATAGCCATTCAAGAAAGAAAACGAAACTAGATTATTATTGTAATATTTTTATACAAGTACGAATAACAAAATCGAACCAAAGTGCATTAAAATAAAAAATTATAATATATGAAAAACTATTTTATTCTCAACAGACAAAAACACACATTTGCTTAAAAATAAAGGAATATACATATTTATAATATTTATTTACTGATGTAAAAAAATAAATAAAATATGTAGGACTTTAAACGCGAAGGTTATGAGTTCGCGACATAGAGCGTTGAGTTCCACATCACTCAATACGCAACCAGTAATGAACGGAGTGTTTCAACACCAGACTCCCCTCTGTATACTCTGCTATATGCGGGATACAGCGTGAAGCAGAAAAAAAATTATAAATGATCCTTCACATACTTTATGAAGGTGAATTTTTTTTGTTTTGTAAGTGAAGTCCATAAAAGTTGAACTAACCCTGGGAACCCCAGAAGTCGAGGCCGCGTATTTCAACACTGCACCGACGTCCGAGGACATATTTTTATGTTGATGTATAGAATTACATAGAAAATGGACAAATATTTGAAAAATCGTACAGTTTGTCATAAGAAAATACAAAAATATCCATCGTGGTGCAGAGGAACAGGGGTGGAACACGACGGTTGTTGGTTCCATCTCCACTCGGGAAGATAACCACTCGGGAAGATAAATTATTATTTTTTAAAGTGTTATTCCACATATAGGAAAGAAATTACTTATTTAGAAAACGTATAAACATTTTAACGTACTTGAACCCGCGCCTCGTGGAAACTGACCAGGCGCTCTGACCACTAAGCCATACGTTCTCATCAAGCTACGTCAAAATTTTTATATGCTTTTTACAACTTATTTATGTTATTAGCAATATTATTAAATAGGTAAATAAAATTATATAAGTAAATAATATTAAATAAGAAAAATATTATTTATTTATATTTACATTTCTTTGCTCTGGCACCAATGCAAATGCCTGGCGTAGATAACCGTCACTCCGTATGCAATATACGCATCTTTGTACAATAAAAACGACCAAAGGCCAAATTGTACCTACATCGAAGCGTATCATGAATTGCGAGTTCGATTCCCTCTCGAGAAAACGTATAAATTTCATCATCCTACTATGATAAATAGTAAAAAGTAAAGCATTAAAAATATGACGCAACATTTGCGTAAAATTAAAAGTAATAACTACTAAACAATCAAACCAATTAATTAACAAATAAAACGAAACGATTAAAAACATAAAAAATGGCTTCCAATTCTAGCATCATGCAACGTCATTCAAATATCTCGAATAATCTAAACATCATTAATTTTATCTTGGCTGTTGGTTAAAAGATTTCGTAGAATAAATTGTAATTTAATAGTTAAAGATAAAAACAACAATTTAACATTCGATAATGCTACTAAGAATTTTTATATTTATTTATTTCTCCGGTTCACCCTGTATCCCACATATATGAGTGAGCAGAGGGAACCTAGTATTAGGGCACTTGTTTTTCCATTTAACTCCGAATTTTTAGGGCATTGCGCTTGGCGGAACTCAACGCCGCGCTTCGCATGATATATGTTCATGTTCTACACCTTATATCACTTTGTCTCTTAGTGGAAAACCAAAGAAATATTCCGTAAATTAATTTGAAATATCTAATATGAGTAGTCGATTGAGTTTTATACTTTAAAAGGATTATTTTAAATGATTCATGAATGTATTGTGTCGCTTTTTGTAATCGACTTCAGAACAAAATCACTGTTTCTAGGTTTGACGTGGAACCTTCTATCGATTTCTAAAGAATTATTTATATTAATGGAGCCAAAAGAAAAGCAAAATAAGCAACAAGAAAACAAAAACAAAAATATATAATAGATTTTCTTTTGTTATCTTAGTTTTTAAACAATATAATTATATTGTATGGGAATATTAAGAGAAAAATAAAAAAAAAACTTTACTGTGAAGGTTTTCTCAGTGACTCTTCTCTCCTGACTTATTAATTATTTTTATATTTTTAACACGAGTGTCGATTACTATATTCTTGGCAGTTTCTCTCTTTTTCCCAAATAGCAGTGTGTAGTCTGAGAGCAACTAGTGCTAAGACATTTTGTTCCACACTTTCACAAATTTTCATGACATTGCGTGTGACGACTGGCCTCAAGAACTGGCGAAAGAAATAAAAATAAATTAAATATAATAATTCTCGTGTTGAGTGACGAAACTTAACGCTGCGCATCGTCTACCATAACGGAGAAATGAAAATAAATTAAATATTCTCGTTTGAACCCAAAGCCGTCGACGACGACGACGTTTCACATTCTTAGTTATCCTTTAATATATATGTATTTAGATAACAAACATGATTCATACAAGATGAATGTCTAACACCATAATATTTATAGAGCAAAATAACCTGAAATAAAAAGATTTTTCTCCCTAATATAAACATTTCTGTTCTATATCCTACAGTTAGTCGGTCCGTGGTTACTTTTGTTACCATTTACATCATCGAATCACCATTTTGTGAAATACATTATACATTTTGTTAGAAATGTGGTAAATGATGATTAATTGCAGTTTTTTAAGTACACCTACTTATCTAGAAGTTATAAAAGTATTAATATTTATTCATGTACACCTAAAAAGATTATGAAAGTATGCTCTTGAATTCTCATTCTATGATGAAATATTAAGACATTCTGTTGCCAAATTCCCATCTCATCTTTTGAAGACAGTCGGTCTCGCGTTTTCTGCCGCTTTGTCTGGTTTCCAGTGCGAGAAAATGAAAACAATTTATCGCCCGTCACGGGAATTGAACCCACAACCGCCGCGTGCACAGGCTGTGTCGCTGGCCGCGATGGCCTTATATTTCCCAATGACAGTATTTATCAGTGTGGTTTGCATCTCGTTTCCTCATCCTTTTTTTTCATTTTATTATTAAAACATTATAGTATATGCGTCTCTAAGGTATAGGTATTCCAATTATGATGCAAATTAATAAAAAAATTGTTTAGTATTTATATAAATTAATATAAAAAACCAGACTTGACTGGCAGATTGTGGATGCGATTTTCACTCGCGGAAATTAATATTACTTATTTGTTTCGAGAAAAAGCACGGTGTTGAGTTCTAGAATTCAGCGGAAAGTGGTAGTGTTAAGACACTACGTTCCCTCGGCCTACATTGTTACATGCAGGCTTCAAATACCTGAAAATGGTGTAAAACTTCATTTCCTATTGTATCAAAGTATAATATAATAAGTGAATATTTACATCTGAATTTTGCAGAAACCATCACCTATCTATAGATATTAGAAAAACCGTAAAAACGAATAATATTTTATATACTAAGGAATTATAGCCTTTCAAAATAATTTGTATTATAATATTATGTTACTTTTTCATAGTTTCTTTGAAAAAATCTACATCATCAGTATCCGTTGCAGTAAATATACTTAGCTGCGTATAAGAAAATTCTCAAGAACTCTGCAAATCTAAATATATTTACACATGGAGACAGTCAACAACATATAACAAATATCAAGTCTCAAGATTTCCAATATGGAAAGAAAAAACTACAAATATAGTATTATTTTGTACACAATAATGTTCAACATCGCATTGACCTGTTGGTATAGGTATTGGGAATTGAACCGTTTACAGTCAGATACTGTGATATCGGTGACTTATAAATTGGGAACCTTGTGTTAAGACACAGTTCCCATTAAGATACTTCCGTTCCCTACTTTCATGATATATTCAAACAATCGTACTAATTTAAATAATATTTTAAAAACCTGACAAGGGCGAGTCGGGCTCGCCCACTGAGGATTCCATATAAAAATTACAGGTCTGGAGTTCTGAAATTCAAGTTTAGCTTAACCAGAATCCTTTCATTTGATACCTCACTTGAACTAGCGGCTTTAATTACAAATTTTGCTCCTCTTTTAAGGCTATTAATTTTGGGCTGCATATATAGTTTTCATATTTCTGAACTAATACTACCTGTAGATGCTAGTTGTCAAATTTTATAATTCTATATTGACCGGAAGTATCCTATTAATTTTGATTTCCTTCATAGCGTCTAAATATAGTTGGTCGAATAGAAATAGGGTTTTTTCAGGAAATCAACAGACCCTAGGTCTAAAAACAATTCAATTTCAACTCGATATCTCAAAGCGTGCTAGAGATAAAGGCTCTTGACAGACACAGACAGACACAGACAGACAGACAGACAGACAGACAGACAGACGGACAAAAAAGGAGATCTTATAATGGTTCCATGTTTCCTTAAAAGGTACGGAACCCTAATAATACAAATCATACATATATCACAGTTCATTTTACAGTGATGAGGTACCACAATGGATTTGAATTTAACATGTACTAAATATTTACGTTTTAGTTTTTACTTTATCTTTTTCATATTTTTTTCATATTATATAATATATATATATATATATATATATATATATATATATATATATATATATATATATATATATATATATTATATATATATATATATATATATATATATATATATATATATATATATATATATATATATATATATATATCTACGGATATTTTTTAGCTTACTCTAGCTCTTAGAAGTAAACTGTTACGCAACTGAAATTATTTCATTCAGTGTGCTTACATCGTTGATATTGCAAAAAAGTCATAAAACCACGTGTATTACTGATGAGTGATCCCGTTAAAGTCTTTGTTTTAAATCTAAAAAAAAAAATATAATATATAATTATTTAAATAATATTTTAACTAAACATATTTTAATTGCTTAGAAAAAGACTTTATTACTGACTGTGTAGTGACTGTAAACGCGACAGGTTGTGAATTCGATTCTCACTCGAGGATATGAAATATTTATTACTTTCATTTTCCGCTCAGATGTCGAGGCAAAGCGAAGCAACGCCTCCAGAATTCGACAAAAAATGGGGATCACAGCGTTTGAACACTAGGTTCCCTCTGTCTACCCTGTGTACGTGATACAGTGTGAAGCTGATAAAAAAAATTACAAGCAAGTATCAAATACATTGTCATCAACGCGAACGACAAGGCCATCTGTACTGCGATCGTACAACGATCTCTGACCTAAGAGCACGTATGTAAGTAACGTCGTAAAAAACAATCTCATTTACAAAACATTAATGATTCAACTTAGCGATGACTAATTAAACGCTTTCCATTAAACGCCGTTAAAGGAGTTTTGCAACATGACACTGAACGGAAATCTCCTTTTATTTTATTCCTGTGAGTGTTTTTGGGGGTTCCGTACTTTTTAAGCAAAAAAGGAACCCTTATACTTTGTCGTCCGGTCGTCCGCTTGTCTGTGTGTCAAGAGCCTTTATCTTAGGAACGCTTGGAGATATCGAGTTAAAATTCAAACCATATACTCAGAGCTATGGTCTTATGATTTAATGAAAAAAACGTATTTTTACATTTACTTTCGCCGTTTATATCACAAGAAACACGTATTTGACACCATAAAGAGAATCAAAGTTGATATTAAACTTCGAGTTGACTTACAATTATGAAATTTCTACAGATAGTACTAGTTTTATACATTAATGGTTAAATTCTAAAAAAAATAATAGCATATAGAGGTGTAAAATTTGGTATTATTTTTTTATTTGGGCTAGTTCAAGTGAGGAATCAGATGAAAGGGCTCTAGATAAGCTAAGCTTGAATTTCAGAATAAATTTTGGTTTATGTAGATATATTAAACTAGCAGGTTTACGCTGTATTCCCCGCACACAGCAGAGTAAGCAGAGGAATCTCTCCGTTGCCCACATTGCGCCGAATTCTGGACGCATTGCGTATTGAGTGGTGGAACTCAACTCCGGTGGAGATCGAACCCACAACCAGTCGCGTTTACAGTCACATTTTGTGCGCCTGCGCCACGACTGGCCTGAAGCTATAAATTGATCTTCAAAATTGTTATAAATAACTATTTTACTAAATCGGCTAAGACTTTATTTTTCAATATATTTTACATGAAATGATACATACTATTATTAGAAAAAGATGAAAATTCAGATGAATAAATTAATAATTATGTCTATAGTTCGAGCGGGCGAAGCCGCAAGCGCATCGCTAGTAAAGAATAAAAGAACAATCATGTTTAAGCAATAATATTTATATTATAATCTTATCCAGAGAATCAAATCTGGGATATTTCAATAACAACAACTAGAATAAGCCAGATCACGAACTACTTGTTGATACTGATATGGAAAACCAATATGACTGTGTATACTAAAACCGCCACAGTTGGTCACCTAAATCACTCGATGCAGTAAATAGGTCGTGACCTCGTTACGATTGTGTACTTGTGTGTTTTTGCGTGTGTGTTTGTGTATTTGTGTGTTTTCCTACTATGGCTTCGGTACAAAGTACTTATTTCGTCATATTGGTTTTGTAATAAAGATACGTATGTGTAGCGGATCACTCGTTTCGATTTTGACTTTGACTAGATTTTGTCGTAATATCTAATAGTATTATATCTAATAATATAATATTATATCTAATATTCTGTCGTAATATATATATATGCTTGTACTTTTTTTCATTTAGAGGTCTTTTTTTATTTTTTGTTACTCGTTCTGGTAACGAGGCATAGCCCGGCGTTGATTTCCGTTTCTCAACACGCAATGCCTCCAGAATTCGGTGGAAAATGGGGAATGGAATATCTTAGCACTAGGTTCCTTCTGCCTATCCTGCTGTGTGCGGGTATAGCATGTGGCAAAAAAAATTCTTCACGTTATTCACGCATCTCTTAAAATGTTCTTTGATTTTCACAATTATTACATATTTTAAATGAAACTATTTTTTTTCATAATTTATTTTTTTTAGAAATTAAGAAATCATTGGCGGTAGTTTTGATATAATAATTACGTCAACTGACAGACGAATGCCACATCAGTCTACCCGTGACCACGGACTACTGCAAAGTGTTCGAAACGTCGGGTTTCCCAAAATGTATAAAAATACTAAATATACGCTATAAATCCGGTTAAAATAGTTTCATTTAAAATATTTAGTTAATTAGTTAAAATTATTTGTTAATTTAATAGTATCGTAGCATAGTTGTACGTGATACGTCAATTCCTTTTGGAGCAATATCTTTTATACTTTTATTCATTATCCTGCATATATCAGAGCTTTTGCTTTTGACATTGCCTATTGAATGGCGGAAATCAACGCCGCACTTTGTCTCCTTACCAGCGTGAAGAATTCCCCGCAAAAATAAACTCATCTTATTTGCCTGGACACATAAAGAAAAGCATTAAAGCTCATTACCTAACACGTTATACTATGATTTTTGACTTTTTGTGACTACTGTGGTAGCTTACATTTACAAATGCTTAATACTCCTTTTTAATATTTTATTATAACTTTTTTTTTAAATTACCACAGAAACACAAACATACATACATACATACATACATTAACAAACATACATAAGCACAGATTAGTCCTAAAAAATAATTTATTCTAAAATAAATTTAACAAAAATAACCTAACCCATCTTAAAGGCCGGCAACACACCTGTAGATCCTCTGGTGTTGCACGGGGTCGTGGGCGGCGGTAATCACTTACCACCAGGTGACCCGCACGCTCGTTTGCCGTGACTTTTCCATAAAAAAAAACAAAAAAAACAAAAATAGTATAAATTTTAGTATAGAAAAGATCTAAAAATAAACACAATATTATCAATTTAAACATATTGATTAAAGAGATTTCAATATTTTCTCCCTGAAAAAAGAATAGAGTATTTAAAAAAAATAAATAAAAAAATTACACAAAAGTAACAAAAAAATTAACTTTCTAATAACATATATCATATTACATACGTTATTACATCATAAGCAAAATTAAATAATTCAATAAACATCAAATTATATAATTTAAACTCAGCGTCACAGAGCTTACCTAGCGTATTTTTGCAGGTGCTGAATTCGTCTTATGAATCGATATCGACCCGAATAATTGTAATCTATGTTACACGCGTCTTTATATCGATTATTCGACAATAATCGAGACGAAGCCAGTTGCTAGCTGATCCATTTCTTCGTGTCAGGGACACTGTGTATTGGTCTTAATAACTTCCACATATTGTTGTTATATTATAAGAAACGTATAATGTTATATATTTTTTTTTGTTTTAATAAATGCATAAATTATTATTTTATATACAATATAAGATAATAACAAAGGTTTTGGTTAATCCAAACGCCATTCCTTAATCGCAATTTAGTTTTTCATATTTTCCACAGTCTTTTACGTATTCGTATCTGGAGACCATCTTTGGGCAGTTGCTTGTGATGATGACCGGTGAGAGATGGACCGGTGTTCCCGGGTTCTTTTGAACTCGAGAATGATGAAAGAGAATCATAAGGATTTAGAACAGTCAGTAAGTTCATTATATTGATAGGAAAAAACCCCATTTTACATTCTATTTGATTTGTATATTATGTTGTATTATATGAAAACTAGAGCTAAAATGTGAATTTAAGACATAATATGCAATGCTGAACATAAAAAACTAATTAGGTTTTAAGTTTCTATTTAAAGATAGTAGGAGAGTGTCTGGCTGTAAACTCGCTGGTTATGAGTTCGATTCCTATTTGGAACAAACGAATATTTTCGTTTTAAACGAATTATTTTCATTTCCCCGTTCTGGTAACAAGAGAAGTGTGGTTTTGAGTTCCGCTACACAACATGCTTAAACATTATTCGGAAAAGAGATAACGGATTAAATGAAAAGGGTCACTAGATTAACCCTGCTGTGCGGGAAGAAACAGCAAAACAAAAGAATACTTAATTAGAAAACGTATAAAAATTTGAACGTAGCGGGACTCGAACCCGCGCCTCCTGGAAACCGAACGTATGGCTCAGTGGTCAGAGCACCTGGTCGGTTTCCAAGAGGCGCGGGTTCGAGTCCCGCTACGTTCAAATTTTTATACGTTTTCTAATTAAGTATTTATCTTTCCTAAGTGTGGAATAACACTTTAAAAATGTTTAAAAAAACAAAAGAAGTTGGGGTTTAGTTTTCACAAATTTAAAACAAAATGTAGTTATATAAATATTACTTCACGCTGTATCCCGCACACAGCAGAGTAGGCAGAGGGAACCTAGTGTTAAAGCACTTCGTTCTCCACGTTGTGCCGGATTCTGGAGGGATTGCGTGTAAGAGGCAGAACTGAACGTCGCGATTTGCCTCGACACCAGAGCGAAGAAATGGAAATATAAATTTAAGTAAATATTTAATCTCCTCGAGTGGGGATCGAACCCACAACCAGTCCAGGTTTTACAGTGACACTTTGTGCCGCTGCGCCACGAATTGCCTCAAAACAATATTAAAAAGAAAACCACTTAATTTACTTTGTAAAAATTAATAAGTAACTTTATATCGTGTAATTGACCAGCATCCGAAATTAATATATTTTATTTAAAGTATTATTTACTCAGAATATCTATTTTTATTTAGATATAATTTTGATCACGTGTTAAAATACGGTCACGGTTCACCTAATTCAAACGTGATGGCTTCTATTGTTACTGAGTTCATTATTATTATTATTAACCAATATTCGTATTAAATAAATATAGTACTTATTAAATAAATATTATAAATCAATTCAACCCATTTTGATACCGCGCGCAAATTTTTCTATAAATCAAAACAGCTTCACGTTGTATCCCGCAGACCTCAGGGTCGTCACAGGGAACTTAGTGTTAAGACACTCCGTTTCTCGCTTTTCGCTGAATTTTTCAAGACATTGCGTATTGAGTGGCGAAACTCAACGCCGGGCTTTGACCTGGTGCCAGATCGATAATCGATTCCAACAACCGTCACGTTACAGTCACACCCTTGTGCCCCTGAACCACGAAGGCCTCATATCATGCATAAAATTAAAGTAAAATTCTTAATCTTCTAATATATTCTTAGTCTTTTAATATATATACATATGTATACATGTTAACAGTCATTGTCGATCTTTAATTTTATGTATCATTTTTTTAAGTTGAAATAAAAAAAATATTATTATCTATTATATTATTCCTTTGTCTACCCTGTTGTGTGCGGAATACAGCGTGAAGCTGATTTTACTTTTTATCCTGTGTTTGTGTGTATATAGTTTCTACAAAATGAAACGCCTCGTTCTACGTTTCATCTCAACAAGGGTAAACATTCGTGGTAAACATTGCCTCGTATGAAGATTTATATTATGTAAATAACTTGAGGTTTCAAATTATGATTAAATTTAATTTTATGTGAGGACCGCGGTCAGCCTCGTGAGGCGCTCGTGAGGTAGCATGTGCTACCGATATAACAATATTTATGTATATCGTATATCGTAGTGCGATGTATATGTTTATATGAGAAACTGAATATGATTCTGAGGCCAGTCGTGGCGCAGTGTCGCAAAGTGCGATTGTATAACTGACTGGTTGTGGGTTCGATCTCGGGAAGATGACATATTTACTTAAATTTATATTTCCATTAGAAGGTCTGGTGTCTAGGCAAAACGCGGCGTTGAGTTCTGCCACTCAACTAAATTAATGCCTCCAGAATTCGGCAGAAAGTGGGGAACGGGGTGTCTAAACACTAGGCTCCCTCTGCCTCCTACAGAGTGCGGGATACAGCGTGAAGCTGATTTATTTTAATATGATTCTAAACGTTATACTACTATTGATAAATTTGTATAAACTCTGTTAATATAAGGATGTTTTACTAAAAAATCCTTTTTTTATGTAATATTTCATTGAAATTAGTTCACGGAACGTAGGGAACGGAGTGTTTTTAACACGAGGTTCCCTCTGTGTACCCCGCTATATGCGGGAAACAGCGTGTAATTATAAAAAAATGTCATTGAACATATTAAATTGATGCGTGGACCGTGGTCTGCCTCGTGAGGCGCTCGTGGGGTTACATGTGCCAAAATCTACACACAACAGTCAACTCGTGTCGAATATCGTAGGATTGCATTTTACATGTTTATATGATAAACCGAATATAATTTTAAATGTTAAATATACTAATATATTAATTAATTAATATACACTCTTAAAATAAAGATGTCTGACTGAAAGTTCCTTTTCTAGTGTAATATTTCATTGAAATATTTAATATTTTCATTTCTTCGCTCTGGTAACGAAGTGAACCGCGGCGTTAAGTTCCGCCACTCAACACACAATTCGGAATCCGAATTCTGGAATTCAGTGGCAAGTGGAGAACGGAGTGTTTTTAACTCTAGGTTTCCCCTGGATTTTTTCTATATCCCGCACAAAGCGGAAGCCTACCCCGCACACAGCGTGAAACTAAATAAAAAAATAATTAAATATATTTAATTTTTTTTAACGGTTAAATAATTTACCCACTGGCTTACCAGTTTACTGTTTTAGATCTTAAAGCCATCGGGACTTTTCATTGAGTTAATAATTTACAGTTTTTCCATTATTTGTCACAAGGTTTTGGTCTTGGTTCTTCTGGTTGCAAGATAAATATATTAAAATTAAAACAAGTTACAAAATAATTTCCTAAAATCCTCTTTCCATTCCAGTAGAATGTAACACTATAATATAAAAATAAAAAAAAACCACCGAAATCGTTCGTTTTTCCACTGCAATATTCAAGTCTTAAATTCTTATTTAATTTGCGTAACATATCTTGTAACTTTTGTGCTATAAATGTATTTTATTGTAAGAATACACGTTTCCTTCCTTTTAGTCAACGAATACGAAATATGATTAGATGATATATGACATTACCTATTAATTTTTGATGTTAAGAACGATATTAAGTCTAGGAGGTGTCGGCAATAAATTGATTGTTGCGCTTTTTTTTAAATCTATGAAAAAAATTATTGTCGGCTTAGAGTGTAAACTTGCATACAGTCTTTTAAGTAAATTCTCAGGAGAGGCAAATTTTTTTTTAAAAAAATTTATTACAACCAGAAGTTCCATTTTGATCTGGATTTTCCCGTTTTGTTGCCATTTGATATGGTGTAAATCTTAAATTTGGTCCGTCCGATGATTATCGCGGTACCCCATTGTCGAAAATTAACTGAATGATGCCTAAAAAAACCGAAAGTACTATTTGCTACATGAAAAATAAAAAAAAATAAAAATTTTAACATTTTTAAAGTGTTATTTCACACTTAGGAAAAATACTTATTTATAAAACGTCTAAATATTTTAAAGTAGCGGGACTCAAACCCGCGCCTCCTGGAAACCGACTAGGTGCTCTAACCACTAAGCTTACCTAAGTTAACGTACGTAAGCTTACTAAGCTAACGTATGTACGTACGTTTTCTAAATAAGTATTAATAAAAATATAATTTTTTCATACAAGATAAAAATTGCTAATTGATGATTATATACGCATATTATCAGGTTCTCACAATCCAAAAAATCACTTGTATTCTTTATTACTATATGAAATAAAATAAAGATTGATTTTTGAATTTTTTTTACTGTTTTAAATGTATTATGTAATATATGTATTATTATATGTAATATATGTATTATTAATATAAAATTAATGAATGCATGACGACGAAAAAACTAATTTAGCTGACTTACACTGTAAGCCGACATATTAGTATAATCAAAGGTCTTTTCAGTTTCGTGAATATTAGTTAAGGTGGTTTTAACAAAAAAATAGTACCGGAAGTGTACGTCCGCCGAGTTCAATCTCTAGTAGTTTGCACCGTTTTAACATAATCACTTCCTTATTATGTGAAATAACTCCTTTTTACCTACTGCCTATATAACTCAGTTCCCCATTTACCGCACGAGTTCAGAAACATTGCGCATTGACTGTCGAATCCGCGTTTCGTCTATCAAACCGGAAAATAAAAATAATTTAAATATAATAATTCCTTAAAGTGGAAATTGAACCAACAATCATCTTGTTTACGTTCAAAATCAGCTTCACTTCGCCGCAACGGCCTATTTCAAATAATGTATATATACAAATATCTTGTCAAGAGAATCACTTACAAAGTGTTATGTAATTTCCTCAACACGATATAAAAACTGTCGTGACCGTAATATTCTTAAAATTTTATTGTTCGAAGTTAAAAACCAAAACAAAAGTAAAAATTTTATGTCCTAATTTTAAACTGTTTTTTTTTTCAATGTAAAGCTATTATAGTACTGTAATGACACGTGTAAATCGATATGTGTAAAATTAAAAGAGGATTAAAAGAGTTATTTACGAGGTTTGTTTTGTATGATTTTTTTTGTTTTTTGTAACCTATAAATTAAAAAAAAAATAGAATATTTCGAAAATATATGCATATATAAAAATACATATTTAAAAAAAATTAAATCATGTGATTTTAAAGCGTAACATGTATAATATTAAACCTATTAATAATTAACGAATACTTATCGTTACTTACTATTACATAAATAACTATGAAATAAAAGTAAACAATAATAAAATTACTTTTTACTTACATATTAGATCAAATAATTAATTGCAACATGTTAGAGCCACAATAATAGTTTTAAATCATTTCTATTTAGAAAGACATATATGTAGAATATTTTTATATTGTTTTGCTGTATCCTTTTACGGAGAGAGGTGAATATAAAAATGAATAGCGCTACGTTTGCAAGTCCTGCAGGCGGTATTACATTTCATTTCGAGCTGTGTAATTTTTTTTAGCTTCACATTGTGCCGTGAACATAGCAGGATAGGCGGAGGATCCTGGGACTTAGGGTAAAGTATGGTTGCATAGACTTATTACGACTAGGGGCCACTCGGGCAAATCATGAACTGATGGCGGGCCGGCCGCCAGAAGTTTCGAACATATTTTTTTTGGTTTTATTCTGGAATCGAATTCAATATTTTTCAAATGTACGAGAGTATTATTTTACTGTCGGTGGGCCACCAGTATTCGACCGGTGGGCCGCGGACTGTACAGCAAGGGTGTCATGGTACCCCGCCGGGTGAGAATCAAACCCAGGACCGTCGTCGTGCTTACTTATGGTCAAGGTAGTGTCTTCCTTCTCCTATGGTTTTCACGGTAAAGACAAGAATCTACAGCGTTAACGTTCAAAATATGAAAAAAAAATATTAATAATAACGCTTAAATAAGAATGTGACATCAAGCTCTTGGCCTATATATTTAATTTTTGTAATATATGTTAGCAAAACGTGATTGTATGTAATTACAAACTACTATTTACAAGTATCAAACTACAAATTATTATTTAATTATTTTCTATATATGTCATTAGAAAAAGTACCTACATCTTTAAGTATATAAAACAGTTGAAATTATCAAAATAGCCTTTCAACCAAATATTTAGACCTACCGGAAAAGAACATTAGCTTTAACTCTGAAGGGCTTCCTCAAGACAAAAGACAGTTTAAGGGAAACATTTTGCGATCTAAATATAAAGTTACCAAATTGCAACATATTGTTTTATGTAATCAAATTGAAAATTTACCTAGTGTTTTTTTAGCTTCACGCTGTATCCCGCAAATAGCAGAGGGAACCTGGGAACCTATTGTTAGTCTTGCTGCCTTTTTAAACTACAATTTATATATAAAACAAAGGTTTCAATGATTGTACAATAGTTCCACAAAAGGAATCAGGAAGCTGCCAAAGAATTTCTATAGGTAAGATACAGGTTTAAAAATATTGCATTTATTACAACCTACGTCGCGTCGTAATGTAGTTACGATGTCATTTACATTATCGACATACTACGTGAGGGAAAGACTAAATATGGTGAAAAAAATTGTTTAAAAATCAATTTCACGCTGTATACCGCACACAGTAGGCAGAGGGAACCTTGTGTTAAGACACTCCGTTCCCCACTTCACCACTCTCGCCGACTTATGGAAGCATTGGATGTTGAGTGCAGAACGCAACGCCGCGCTTAGCCTCGACACCAGAGGAAATATAAATTTAAGTAAATATTTTATCTTCTCGAGTGGGGATCGAATCCATAACCAATCGGTTTTACAGTCATACTTCGTGCCACTGCGCCTTATTTATTTAATAGTTTTAACTAATAAAACAGTAAAAAAATTGTAGTTTCACTTTGTATCCCGTAAGTTGATGGATAAGGAGGGGGAGTCTAGTATTATGACACTCCGCTCCCTACTTTTCGCGGAATCTTGAAGACATTGGAATGGCCGAACTCAATGCCGCGTTTTGCTTTTGACACCAGAGCGGAGAAAATAAAAATATTAAATATTCCAAAATGACAATAACATATATATTTAATTATTTTATTTTTCTTTTATTATATGGGACTAACACCATCTCGTGGCTCAGTGGGAGAGCATTTGACTGGAAGCGCAATGGTTACAAGTTTAATTCCCACTTAGAGAAATTAATTATTTAGATACCGCCGTTCCAGTAAGATCCAAGAGCTGCGCTAAGTCTAAGTCTGCGCTACGCTGAAAGGAAAGCAAAGAACGAAGTGTCTTAACACTATTTCTTCCTATTCAGCATAAAGCGTAAAGCTGAATTAAGATCATATTCTGGATAAATCAGGTATCTAATATATCTATAAATGCTATTTAGTATTTTATAGTTGTGAATATATGTTTGTATTATAGTAGTTTATATTTACATAGTAATGTGCCCTTTGGTGAATGATTTGACATAAATTGTAACTTATTCCGTTTATGTACGTCAGATATGAACTGAATTACGTACAGAAAATAAACGTAGGCACAAAATTCAAGCATAATGTGATAAAAATAGAAACTTAAAGATATATATATATATAGGACTTAAATCCGCGCCTATCGATATTCCTCTCGATAACGTTTGGCTTGGTTGGGTGGATCGCCTAGACGCTTGCAGCGGGTTCGAGTCCTGTTGCGTTCAAATTTTAATACGTTTCTAATAATCTCATTTCGTATCCAAGTATGGAGGATATTTCATTATATTGAATTGATTGTAACCAGTTATTATGTGCTTCTTTCTAATATGTTCAATGTAAAACCCTAATTTTTTACTAATTTAATTATATTTTTAAATAGTAGTTAATTTAATTAGCTTACAGTAATCATTGATTGATATTTACAATTAAAAAAAAAATTATAATCTATTCCTTCCTTTTTTAGGGTGCCATATATTTTTAAGGAAAAAAGCTCTTCTAAGATCACTTTGTTGTCCATCTGTCTGTCTATCAAAAGCTTTTATCTAAGGAACGCCTTGATATATAGACTTAAAATTCAATTTATATACTCAGCTCTGCGACCCTATAAATACCTGATAAAATTGTATTTCTACATTTACTTAAAACAAAGATATGGTACCACTTAACAAAAGTTGGCAAACTTAAGTTCTCACTTCGTACCAAAATTTGTGGCGGGGCCCGACGGTCGAAATCCCCCATGATTAGCGTACGCGGGGTATTCCCCTGCGATCGCGAACACTTCACGAGCGCCCTTCAATGCTCGTAATTTCTTCTTCAGGGGCAAGCTACACTCGCCCCTCCCAGCCCGGTGACGCTGTCAAGACCATACCAGGTCAACAGCATTAAGTCCAACAGAAAAAAAACCAAAATGTATAACTTATAGTCACGGGAAATATCCTGTAGGCTATGATTACGCAGCAGATTTTATACTTCTGTATAAAATAATCGATAAATCGCAGCAAAAACAATCGATAAATTCTCGTATCTTTTCATTGTGTTGACTTAGAAGCTTCATTTTTTCTGTACTTCAAAAGACCATACACCTAAATACTTAATATTAATTTTAAGTTGATACCTCCAAGCGACATATATTCTCGACAGACGAACAACAAAATGATCCCATAAAGGTTCCGTTTTGACCTTTTGAGGTACGGAACCCTAATAAATATACCGTTATATTTATTAGTAATACTCAAGTAAAAATGAATGTACATTTCAAAGCTTTTAGGACAAAGTTCAGAGTTCGCGAATCGGTTTTGGAAGATGAATTGAAAACATTTCGTGTGAAGTATAAATAATACCTACATTTTACTTCGAAAATTTCATTTCTCTACATAATTATAATATTCTTTCTAATGAAAGTAGACTTTTTGTAGTAATATATTATTTCCATTTAAGTAGCTATTTTTTTATTTTGGTCAGTCGTGGCGCAGGGGCTCTAACGTATGATCGTGAGAGCAACAGGTTGTGGGTTCGATTCCCATTCGAGGAAATGAAATGTTTCATTTCCTCATTCTAGTAACGAGACAAACGGAAATGTGTTACGGAAATGAAGTTTCTTAACATGAGGTTCCAACGTTTCCTCTGCCTGCCATCCCGCGTGTTTGTGATACACCGTGATGTTAAAAAAAGTAATATATGATGACCGTGATGTTAAATTAAAAAATGAATGAAGTACAGTACCAGAAATAAATATTGTATTAGAAGTAAGCATAATAAATAGGCAATAATAATTCAACCTTTATCAGGATAAGCGAAAAGAAAATAATGTCCAAACACTCCATTCCCCAAATTTGACATAACGTAAATACTTAATTAGAAAACGTATAAAAATTTGAACGTAGCGGGACTCGAACCCGCGCCTCCTGGCCATACGTATGTATGGCTCAGTGGTCAGAGCGCCTGGTCGGTTTCCAGGAGGCGCGGGTTCGAGTCCCGCTACGTTCAAATTTTTAAACGTTTTCTAATTAAGTATTTATCTTTCCTAAGTGTGGATTAACACTTTAAAAATGTTTAAAAATATTGACATAACGTGTTGAGAGCGGGAACCAACGCTGCGCTTTACCAAAACGGAGAAATAGATATAATTACTGATTCCCTTTAGTGGAGACTGAATTCACGACAATCGCGTTTACATGCGTAAACCCTTGCGATGCGATTAAAAGGCGAGTGATAACAAAAAGAACCTACACAGTATGAATATTATAAATCATTTAATATTAAATATTAATAAACAAATATTTTGAATTTAATAATAATTTTATTCTAAAACAACATATACTTAAAAAAGATTAACATTTCATTTTAAATTAATTATTATAATTACTTATTAAACATTAACTTTTTTAATTAATTAACTTTTTTAAAATCAAAATTTTTTATTGACAAATAAATAATTTTTAATGAGGCCAGTCGTGGCGCAGTGTAAAGTGTGACTGTAAAATGTACTGGTTGTGGGTTCGATCCCCACTCGAAGAGATAAAATATTTAACTTAACTTCAAGCTTAATTAGGTATTATTTTTGTGCAAATTAACATTTTGGCATATTGACAAGAACATAAATACATAAAAAAATATTCGAGCGAATTAGAATCCTCTAAAGGTAAATTCAAAAAAGTTTGAAGTCGGTTGAAAAGAAATGAGGAATCTCACTTTTAACACCAATCTTTTTAACAATATTTTTCCTTATAACTATTACAGTATACATAACTATATTATTTACCAATAAAAAAATTGTTTAATTTCAACCAGATTTCATGATCAGAACCTAACCAAATTTTCCCCAAGTCATCCTTAAAGTGTATCCTTTCAAATTAAAAAAGAATCATCGGAATCGGTCGGCGTCATATTGAGTTATTCGTCCATTTGCCGCGCACATACCTAATGCAAATTTAACAATTATGTGATTTTCTAATAGATATATATAGATAGAAAAAGGACGGGAATCGCACAGCTTTTAAATAAAAAAATCATCAAAATCGGTGCACCCAGTCAAAATTTCTGAGGTAATAATATATACATAAAAAAATACAGTTGAATTGATAACCTCCTTCTTTTACATAATTCAGTTAAACATACTATATGCAGATATCACAATCCAGACATACAAAAATGAAGGTGATATTTATTAGGTCGTTTGAGACACCGAATTATGTATAACAAGCTCAATAAGTCGTAATAAATTTATTAACATACAGCAGAATGACGCATTGATCACATTATAAGAAAAAAACATTTTGAACAACTCCATACGAAAAAAAAAATATTAAGAAAAAAACCTATTCAATCGTCTTAAAAACTCGGCAATTATAGTAAAAAAATATTAATTTGTTAAGTTTTTTACTACATTTTTTTTCAGCTTCTAATGTTAAGACTAAATCAAAATATGAATAAATAATAATTAATTCCTATGAGCGAGAATCAAACCCACGAGAATTAAAACCAGTCCTGTTACGACTGGCCTATAAAATTTTTTTATATGATAACTATTTAAATAAAAAATCATATTTAATTTATATTTGCTGTGATATTTATCGTGGATTATAAGTAACTATAGAGATGCCCCAAGTTTCGTAATTGTTGGTTTATTCTAGTACATTTATATTTACGTCATAATTTTTTTTAAGAAACAACGAATTTAAAAGAACTAAATCTAAGATTTAAAATGAATATTCCGCCTTATTTATCAAAATACTCAACCTCACGCTTTACCGCGCACACAGCAGAGTAGGCAGAGCGAACCTAGTGTTAAGACACTCCGTTCTCCACTTTCCGGTGAATTCTGAAGGCATTGCGCGTTCAGTGGCGGATTTCAAAGCCGCGCTTTTGGCTCGACACCAACGCAAATATAAATTTAAATAAATATTTTATCGCCTCGAGTGAATCGAACCCACAACCAGTCAATTTTACAATCACACTTTGGCCCCTGCGCCACGACTTTCCTCAAAATACTTATAGGAAATAAAAATAAAATTCTTTAAATAACACAAAAAAAATCATAATTTTCCTCAAACACGGTACGTCCGCGTCACGGTGACGCACCTGTGACATCAGCAAAAACAAGCTTAGGATGTAAAATTAGGAATGCGTACATTCACGATCAGTTTGAAAATAACAAATCAAATGCTACATATTATGCGTCATTAAGTCCAAACGGTCAGTATTTTTTGACCGACAATATCTTTCGTTTCGTTTGATTATTTTTTTTATCTTTCCATCTCTTCCAAGTTAAGCGAAGAAAACTAGAATACATCCAGTATTCTAGTATCGTATATAATATTTATTTTTTCATATATAGATTATATCGTCGTTGGGGCCAGTCGTGGCGCAGGGGCACAAAGTATGACTGTAAAATCGACTGGTTGTGGGTTCGATCCCCACTAGAGGAAAAGACATATTTATTTACATTTATATTTTCATTTCTTCGCTCTGGTGAGGAGGCAAAGCGCGGCGCGGCGTAAATTTCATTCCCTCGAGTGGAGCTCGAACTCACAACCAGTCTCGTTTACAGTCACACTTTGTGCCACTGCGCCACGATGGGCCTCAACCTACCATGTACACTGGGCATTACATGACTCACTGGCAGTATTATATCATTTGATGAATAATATTGGGGAACGGAGTGCCTTAACCCTAGGTTCCCTCTGCCTACCCTACTGTGTGCGGAATACAGCATGAAGCTGATTTATTTAAAATTTAAAATTAAGTAATATATTATTTATTGCCTAAAAAAATTTTTCATCACAAGTCTTTTTCACACTGTATGTAAAATAATCAGTCATACGCTTGTACCACTGCGCCACGACAGCCAGAATCTACTCTAATCGAGAATCTATTTACAAGAAAAATATTTATTTACTAAAATATATGATTTTTTTACGAGATCATCAAAAAAGCGCAAAGAGCAATTTAAACACAAAAAAAAGCGAACTGGCCGTTATTTAAGCACTTGTCATCCAATGTCGATATAATAAACAGGGGTCCAATTTCGTCGCCACCACAAGAATACGAAACCTTACAAATTCTATATAAGACCTAATTGTTGTTTCCTATCTACAATATTAGGTCATAAATGCCTTTAAATAGAAGCTAAATTCGCTTATCGTTGGATTTAATCAAAGGTCTATCGTATTTAGAAGGATTTTACGCATGCACTTGGCTGCAAGGTGACGTGCAGGTAGGCTCGCTTCGGTCGGATAAATTATAATAACTAAGTCAAAGATTATTTATTATGGTTTTCAATCTTATTAGGTTTGTTTTTCAGCTTCACGCTGTATCCCGCATGTGGCAGTGTAGGCAGTGGGAGCTTAGTGTTAGGACACTCCGCTTCCCGCTTTCCGCCGAATTCTGAAGGCATTGCGTGTTGAGTGGAGGAACTCAACGCCGCACTTTGCCACCAGAGTGAAGGAACTGTAATTAAAAATCGGGAATCGAACCCACAACCTGTCATGTTTACTTTCACGCTTTGCCTCGTATTATTGAGTTTTTATTGTTTCAAACGCGATGTTTCGACATTCTTACTGGTTCTATGTTTTATAAACGAAGTAAGCGAAATAGGTCGTGCCTCGTACCTACTAATTATAATAGAAGATAATGATATTTTCCTTGAAGCTATGTATCGATTGCATAAATTAAATTTTATTTTCACAAAAACTTCCAACGATTATTAAGAAACTCAATATATTTTAAAAATATTTAAATAAATTATTATAAATCTATAAAACAGTAATATTTACGTATATATTTCAATTCAACGCCTACATATTAAAAGATAGTCCCTAAGTATTTATTTTATTGTTAATATTTAAAATACTTAGTCCCATTTATTTTCAAACATTTTTAAAATGTTATTCCACATTTTCCAAAGAAAAATACCTAAAAAGAAGAATAAAAAGGATTTGAACCCGCACCTCCTTGAACGTATGGCTTCAGAGCAGATCAGAGCCTTGGACCGTTTCCAAAGAGTTGCGGGTTCAAATACCGCTACGTTCAATTTTTTATACGTTTTCTTAATAAGTATTAGTGCCATCTACGTAAAATAATCTTTGCCCAAGCCACGCCCACCTGACTCATGGGTCAACGACCCCATCTATATTTAAGAATTTTCCAAATAACCCACATAAAAGATTTTAATCTAATTTCACCAATTAAATGACAACTCTAATTGCTTGAGTTTTCCAAAAGGAAAATTAACAAATGTATGAGGAATACATTTTGTTGAATTAAAAAAAAACTCATCTTAACTTTAGATTCACTTTATTTCTTTTTCTTCTTTATTTTCTATATGGTTTTTTTCTTCAGGAATATTGTGTTCTTATATTATTTATTTGTTATTAAAACTGGATTTAGATAATAAAAATGTTTCTTTTTTTTAATTTGTATATATTTTTAAATTGAGAATTTTTATCATGTTTTAACATTTTTATCATCTGAATTTATTTCGTAGCTTTTCTATCTTTTTTTATTTATAAGGTTACTCTAAGGTTACCCTAAGGTTAAGGTTACTCTCAAAAGAAAAAAAATACTCTAACTTAACACAATGCCCTATAATGTAGGAATTGTATTCTTTAGTGATTCATTTCTTGAGCATGTTACTTTAGAGGGTTTTATGTTAATTTAAAATACAATGTAAAGATATGTAAGCTTACTGTTTCAACACTAGGTTCCCAGGTGTTTTGCCTTCCCTCTGACAGAAATATTAATAGATACATATACGCACAAATTGTAGACCGGTATAGGGAATTCCAATTTCTCACGTGGAAGTATGAAAAGTAACTCTGCTAGCAAAACTTTTCGTTTATATATATTAATAAAATCAAATGAATATTAAATAATCTAAGTTTGTATTTTTTTTAATCATGTGTTATTTTTCGCCAGTGATTTAAAAGCAAGTGCTAAGTGCTGTTTATCATTTTATGTAGGTACATATAAGTCATATAAAAGTTCCCAGGGTACGCATTCAACAAATAAACTCGTTTTATATAAAAAAGTAAAGACCGACCGCTGAGACCTTCGTGGTACAGTGGTACAAATCTGTAAATGCAACGGTTCTGGGTTCGATTGAGTGACTTGATGAACTATTATTTATTAATATTTTCATTTCCTCGCTCTGGTAGCAAGGCAAAGCGCGGCGTTGAATGAATTCCGCTCTCAAAACGCAACACTCCATCCGGCAGAAAGTGGGGAACAAAGTGTCTTAACACTACGTTTCCTTTCATTTACAATAGCAGGAATACAGACTTAAGCTGAAAAAAATGTTAGTACTTAAATACATACAACGTTATATAGCTATCTACAGTTATAGTCAAGTCAGTCAGCCTTATAGTATGAATCATGATGACAAACCGACATTATATAAGAAATATTTTGTTCTAAAATTAATAAGTATTACTTATGAGGTTACAGATATTATTAGCATACGCTACAGTTTTACACAAATATATGATTAGTATATTTATTTATTGATTTTCTTATTTGTAGTATTACTTGACAAGTACTCGTTAAGTTATTATGTGAGACTCAAACGCGGCTTCCCCGCTTAAAATATTTTCTGTTATATAGCCAAAGGATAATAATTATTTTTAAAATATATTAATAATAAATATCCTATGTCCTTTCTAATACCTCTAGAATTGTGTGTGCAAAGTTTCATGATGGTCTTTTAAGCAGTTTTTGTGTGAAAGCGTAACACACAAACTTACATTCACATTTGCAATATTAGTATGAAATGGTAGAATATTATATGATTATTTATCTTATGTAACAACTTTTCCTGTTAATGACAGTTAACAACCAACGTGTTATCAGAGCGTGTCTAGTTTACTTAGTACCTAGTACACATACATATTCTAACCTGTAAAATAGCCTAGACTGTTTGAAGATGACTAAAACTTTTACTTTACTTTTTTAAGTTTTTAAAATTTATTTGAGGCCAGCCGTGGCGCAGGGGCACAGAGTGCGACTGTAAAATCGACTGGTTGTGGGCTCGATCCCCACTCGATATAAAATATTTATATTTTCATTTCTTCGTTCTGGTGTCGAGGTTTGCCTCGACACCAGAAGTTTGCCGAGGTTTGCCTCGAGGTTTACCTCAAGTGGCGTTGAGTTCCGTCATTCAACACGCAATGCCTCCATAACTCAGCGGAAAATGATGAACGTCTTAACTAGGTTCTCTCTCCGTACCCTGCTGTGTGCGGATACAGTGTGAAGATGATTTTTTTTATTTTAGATATGAATAAAAATACATATTTTTAACATTTAAAAAAAAATCCACACAACAAAAAAATTGATTATCATTTTCATTCTCTCATTAAAGTAAACAGAGTGCGGTGTTAAGTTGCATCCCACGCAATGCAATGTCTCGAAGTCGAGTAGAAAATGAGAAATGGAATATCTTGGCATTCCCTCTACTTACCGTTTGCTATATGCGGTAACTAAAAAAACAGCCTTTTCTATTCCTTTCATAACTCTGTTTATTATTCATGATTAGTCGAACGTTTAGTTTAGAGGGTAACTTAATAGTTACCTATTTCTACCCCTGCTTTTTGTTCTATAAATTAAAGTGGTGTTCCCCTGCTCGAATAAGCTAAATATTTAAACGATATCAAAAATTGTATGTAATTTTTTAATGTATACTTCACATGCTTGTTTCTTCATTTTTTTTTAAATATTCTTAAATATATTCCATAAAAATACATGTAATTTGATTATTAAGCAGGATATGAACCTCGAATGTCATGATTAATAGGTACTATAACCCATTAAAGAATATTATATAACTATATAAAAAATCTTAAGAAAGGTATTGGAGAAGGTGATAATGTGGCCCCCGCAGGTCTTTTTAGAGACCCCCTAATATTTGTCATAAAGAACTTTTTTTTAAATTGAATATTAATATGGCAATTGAATATTAAAATATACAAAAAACCTCAAAGAAGGCAGCGCAATTCTATGTTGAAATTGTGCAAATCTTTGCTATCAGAAAAAAAATGTGAAATCGCAACAGCTGAGTTGATATAGAGGATTTCGCTAGCAGCTGGAGCAGCTCCAATAATGAAAAAGTCATAGAATTCGTCTGAATGTGATTAAAAAAGGCCGTTCTCGCCTGAGGACTCAGGTATATTCTGTATACTATGTGGTACCAGTTATTCTAACAAGAGCTGGAAAAAGTTGAGAAAAGTTGATTTGAAAAAGATTACCAAATTTATTTTTTACTGAACTCATAGCATCACTTCATCTTGCTACCAGATCTTGAAAATAAAAATAATTTATTCCCCCGAGCGGGAATCGAACTCATATTCATTTTGCGCGTCCAGTGATTTCGAATGCGTTTGCAATCAAAATAATATATATATATATATATATATATATATATATATATATATATATATATATATATATATATATATATATATATATATAATAAGTATTATAATATTTTAATTTTTTTTTCAGCTTCACGCTATATTCCGCGCACAGCTGGGTAGGCAGAGGGAACTCTTTGTAAAGACACCCCACTTTCCACCGAATGCCAGAAGCATTGTGTGTTGAAAGGCAGAACTCAACGCCGCTGCCTTTACACCAGAGCAAACAAAAGAAAATATTAAATACTTCATTTCCTCGAGTGGAAATCGAATCTACAACCTGTCGCGCTTACACCCACACGCTTGTGCCACTGCACCACGACTGGCCTTATATAATATAAAGGTAAAATATAAATCTACAAACAAGGACTCACTCTGCTAATCAAAGAGCTTCTCTTTGTTGATTTATCATTTCGATAGTTTCCACATCCACAATGGCCAATGTAAACTTATATATTAAAATATATGACTAAATATAATGAAATTATAAATGCAATTAGTTCATATTTAATAGTAAATGCTTTAATCTATTATTTAAATATTATGTTTTAATTTTTTTTATATTTATGTTTGGATATTTTGGTTTCCATTTTAGGTTCACGCAAGGTGGGAAAAGGAACCCTGGTGTTAAGTTGTTGTTGTAATAATATTATGGCTCTAGCAACGTAAGGAAGTTAAGTTAAGTTAATGATAAGCATTGAATTGCGCCACTCATCACATAAAGCCTCAAGGAAGTGTCTTAGCACTCCTTTCTCTCTTTTTAATATACTCTCTCACGTAATTTCTTCTTGCTACTATATTCTCTCTGCCTATAATGGCTATAGGGATGCCGAAAAAACAATAAATATAATATAATTCACAAAATGTGTAAGAAATATTTATGAATTTCCTATATATAAGAAATTTCGGAGAGATTTCAAAAGGAACCCTATAAATTTTTACGGGAATATAAAAAAAAAACGACATTTTATGTATGTACGTCTCTCGTAAAATCCACTGAAACGAAGTCGCGAACTCTTATTACTAGAATGTAAAGAAAAAGCTCATAGAACCTCATCCTGGATTTGAATCTAAACTTAAAAATTATTTTCGCTGATCACCCATGTACTTAACAACTTAGCAACAACGAGTCAGCAGGTGTTTGTTCTTACACAGTAAGTTGCATATCGCGTTACTTAGTATAGTGTAACGTCTCCGTAAACAGACACCATACGCGAGGAGCATCTCTAGGAACTTCCTTATCTTTTTTTCTTTTTGGCCTCACGTTTTATCCCGGATATAACATTGTGTTTTCAGTTGCGGAACTCAACGCTGTGCTTTGCCTTGTTACAAGCTTCTCGCTGTATCCCACACACAGCCGGGTAGGGAACCTAGTGTTAGGACACTCTGTTCCCCACTTTCTGCCGAATTCTGGAGGCATTGCGTGTTGAGTGGCAGAACTCAACGTCGCACTTAGCCTCGACACCAGAGCGAAGAAATGGAAATGTAAATTTAAGTAAATGCTATTCATCTCCTCGAGTGGGGATTTGAACCCAAAACCAGTCGTTTTATAGTCACACTTTGTGCCCCTGCGCCACCACTCGTCTGTAGAAAAAACAAAATCTATATCTATTTATTTCTTACTAATTGTTTTCAATGTTGTATATTCATAAAACAAATAACGTTTTTATCTCTTACCCCAATTAATATGCAAAAAAATATATGTTATCTTGTTGAAGCCCCACTCGTGCGATATGATAGTCATAATCAGTTTCACTGTTTACTTAACAGACATATGTAGATAGTGGGTTCTCTTCCTGAAACTGAAATTATTATTGTCAAATATATAATATAATAATATGATAATATAACGAAAAAAAATATTGAAGTTATATGTAGCACACACACACAGTAGGGGTACAAGTGTTTGAATACAAACGCGACGGGTTGTGTGTTCAATTCCCATTTAAGGAAAATTTCCATTATCCATCGTTCTCCAAAGAAGGAAAGCGCGGTGTTGAATTCCGCCACTCAATGCCTTCAGAATTCGGCGGAAAACGGGGAACGGAGTATCTTAACACTAGGTTCCCTTTGCCTACCCTGTTATATACGTAATACAGCGTGACGCTAAAAATAACATACATAACAAGAAAATGAACACTCTGTTGTTTGTTTCAAGTTTGTCTGATTGAACGCACAAATCTCCAGAATTACTGGTACATATTATATTTTTGTCTGTTTTACGTCATTAAAACTAAACGTAATGGGAACGTAGTATTGAAATAAACTGATAATAACCTCCATTCATCAAAACAAATAAATCAGTAGTACAAATAGTGTTTATAGTATAAACTATCAACACTATGTTTACTACCGTTATCTACGTTGGGTTGAGTGGCTGACGTAAGACCGCGCCCCTGCCTTATCGCGATATTACCAGTTCATTACATTCACATTTTGTTGCTAATGTATTGTATTATAAAATGGATGATGTGATCGATCTGAATCATATTCTTATAATAAATTGATATGTCAAGGGTGTGACTGTAAACGAGATGGTTGTGGGTTCCATTCGGACTTGCGGGAATATATTTAATATTTTCATTTCCTCGCTCTTCGCTCTGATACAATTGCGTATCGGGGCGTTGAGTTTCGCCAATCAGCATGCAATGCCTTGAGAATTCAGAGGAAAGTGGGATACGGAATATTTTAACACTAAGTTTCCTCTGCCTAGCCTACTACATGGATATGGATACCATACTATGGATACAGCGTGAAGCTGAAAAAAAACCAATTATATTACAGTCATAGTGTCGATTTTGAACTCACTCATTCACATAATTATCGTACAAACTCATAGGTCAAGTTTACCATATCGATGTTAACGATATTTATTATGTTTTTCCATAAATAAGTAGGTAACACGAAACTCTTTATGCTAGAATGTTAACATTAGACTTTATAATTATTTTTACAATGTAGATACTCGTTATTTAAATTAATTTAAATTAAATTTTGCAATAAAAATGTTAAATACCGAAACTAGACGTAAAAATTATAATAATATTCAAATCCGAATCACTAAACTGCCGGAATTCCTACCCGCTTTGTCTTATCACATAAAGAAATAAGTTTATACGCTTCCGCCTCTTAATTTACTAAATATCCTAATGTACAAGCAAAAAGTACATACAGGTCTTAATATAAACATAAAATATCAATACTTAAATGGTTTTTGAGATTTTCTAAAAATATTTTTTTTGGGATTTCCAATAAAACCTTTTTAGGGTTACGTGCCTCAAAAGGAAAAAAAGGAAACCTTATTGGATGTCTTTCATGTCCGTTTGTCTTGACAAAAGGTTTCCGTTTTTGAGATAAATGCTCTTGAGCATTTTTCTCAAGATCGCGTGGATCGTAACAATGTTAAATTAATAACAAATATTCAAGCCCTTTTTCCCTTGAAGCACAAAAAAAATCTAACTGTTAAGTAAACGCAATCACAAGATACGAGCCTTTATGGATCGTTTCTGTTACATTTTGTATGAAATTCGCCGCGTATTCAAAACCTGTAGGGTACTTCCCGTGAACCTACAATTATGAAGTTTGGCAAAAAGTTAGAACTTATACTACTAACAAAGAAAAAAATTTCAAAGTTACAACTCCATTTACATAATGTTACATAATGCATTTCATGCAAAATGAATGCATACGTCCGCAAACTTAAGTTTGCCAATTTTTTTTTTATAAATTGTTTTTCCTTTTGACATACAATCCTGAAATTAGCAAGGAACTCTCAGTATGCGAGTTTGACTCGTATTTAATTGGATTTATTTTCATTAGTATGTTTACAACTACAATTTGCAATGTGAATTGTCCGATACAACAGGACAAACTATATTTTTAACTTAACCATTAACAAAAACATTTAAGTTATTAAAAGGTTAAAAATAGATAATTTTTGCAAACAATAATTATAATAATTAAGTCCAGTGCGGCCAGTCGTGGCGCAGAGGTATAAAGTGTGACTGTGACACCGACTGGTTGTAGGTTCGATCCCCACTCGAGGAGATGAAATATTTACTTAAATTTATATTTCCATTTCTTCGCTCTGGTGTCGAGGGAAAAGCGCGGTATTGAGTTCTGCCACTCAACACGCAATACCTCCAGAATTCGGCAGAAAGTGGGGAACGGAGTGTCTTATGATACTACGTTCCCTCTGCCTACCCTGCTGTGTGTGGGTTGTACCCCGCGTGAAGCTGAATAATTAAATCTTTCGAAAGTCTTCTCTCAAGAAGTCAGTCCTTGCTACTCCAAATGTTGCTGGTACTCCAAATTTGCAAAATCTTGATGAACCGGTGTGTTGTTATTATTATTGTTATGTAGGTTGTACGGAAGGTATGGTTTAGCCAGTTAAATTTTTTATAAAACATGTATTTTTGTTGCCACTGTAACAACAAATACTAAAAAACAGAATAAAATCAATATTTAATTTGGTTGCCATACAGCAAAAAATAAAAAAAATATAAATAATTGTACGGAACCATCCTTCTCTCCCTTGGGCAGTTTAATATTAATAACCTCTATATAATATATATAAATCTAAATGTTACTCTATGTAATAATCATGTATGACACAGATACGTAATAAATAGATAAGACAACATACTCGTACATTTGTGTTGGGAATCACCTCTAGCGCCGCTATTCAATCATTTTAATAAAGGATTCATTACAATAATAATAATTATCACAAATTCTTTATTCTTTAGATATGAGGCCGGTCGAGGCGCAGTGACACAAAGCGTGACTGTAAAACCGACTGGTTGCGAGTTCGATTCTCACTCGAGGAGATTAAATATTTACTTATAATTTATATTTCCATCTCTTCGCTCTGGTTTCAATTCAAAGCGCGGCGTTGAGTTCTACCACTCAACATGTCTGCCACTTAATGTCTTCAGAATTCGGCGGAAATTGAGGGGTGGAGTATAACGCTAGGTTCCCTCTGCCTACCTTTTTTTTTAATATCAAGTAGCCTCTCCTGTTTCCAATATCTCACATACTTGCACGTCTTCTTTTCTTCACGTTTTTTTTTTCAATTATATCTATTCGTCTACAATTGGTATAAAATACATTCTAATATATATGCTTAAGGCGGTAAGCGGTATTGGTCTAACCAAAGATAAAGGACGTAGAAAACATAAATTTGGGGTCTAAACTGTTTTGGCGAATGTAGTTTTTTTACCTTAACACTGCATCCCGTAGGATAGGAGGGACATCCCGTAGGATAAAGGGAACCTAATGTAAGTACACTTCGTTTTTTACGTGTGTTGGGTGTCAACGCCAACTAAATAATACTAAATATTTCATTTCGTCGAATGGGAATCGAACCCATAACCTGTCGTTTACACTGTCACAAGCTTGTGTGTGTGTTGTGTAGATTGTGAAAAACTTTTACTTATTTAAGTCATCAAGGCGTGTGTTGAGGGACCCAGGCGCTGATATAAGAACTATATTAGTTGAGCGAACGTAAAAAAAAAAATTATTTCTCTATCGTAAAATTATGTAAAATTAACATTGGTAATTAGGTAAACATTAATTTACAGTATAATATATTAAGGTTAAGGGGTCACAGAAAAATATATAGTATTGACAATTTATATAAATAATTGCTGTAATATAACACAGGTATTAAATTTATTATAGAGGTACCTATAGTATACAATTAATTCCAGGAATACAAACGATGGGTCAAAGTTCAACAATATATATTTTTTTATATTATTATGTTTTATATGGTCTGTGTGACTGTAAATGCGACAGATTGTGGGTTCCACTCCCACTCGAAAAAATTAAATGATTAATATTTTCGCTCTGCTGCCGAGTTAAAACGGCGGCGCAATTCAACACGCAATATCACCAGAATTCGACGGAAAGTGGAGAACGGAGTGTCTTAACACTAGGCTTCCTCTGCGTATCCCTCTATATGCGGAAGCTAGAAAATAATTTTTATGTATGAGGAAAAATTATCATCATTGTCGTCACCATCATTATCATCATCAGTCTGTCGTCGTCTACTTCTAGACGACAACGAGCTAATAGTATTCTACGACAATAGTAAATATATTTATAAGTACCTATGGAGTAGTAGCTGGATACAATCCAATAGGTATTTGTAATTTCAAAATTATTATAATTTTTTTAACAATTTTTATAGACAGACAAATCTACTGTACATTGGTAAATATGTAGATATATAGCAAACGCGACAGGTAGTGCGTTCGATTCCCACTCGTGTAAATGAAATATTTAATATTTTCCTTTCTTCGCTCTGGTGTCGAGGCAAAGACGCGGCGTTGAGCTCCGCCACTCCTCGTGCGGCGGAAAGTAGGAAACAGAGTGTTAGTACTAGGCTCCCCCTGCCTATCCTGCTACATGCGGGATACAGCGTGAAGTTGGATACATGGCAAGAAAACTAAATCCAAAAAATTTATCCATAATTGAAGTAAATTGAGTTCGTTTTTGTTATTCGTTACATTTATATTTTTATAATACAAATACGCACTAATATAAAGTAAATAAGAGTCCAATACAAACAGTAAATATTATTTACATCTTGTTTATTGTAATAAAATGATAAACATGTAATATTACATAAATATTAAGATGCTTGAGACGGTAACGCGACGGTTGTAGGTTCGAACCCCATTCGGGGAAATTAATTATTGTTTATTAATATTTTCATTTATTCGCCCTGGCACCAAGGTAAAAAGCCTGGTGTTGAGTTCCGTTACTCAACAAGTAATGCCTCGAAAAAATCCGCAGAAAGTCTAGATATAGCGTGAAATTGAATAAAAAATTGTTCCCAAATTGACGTGATGTTCATACGTCTGACAGTTCGACGAGTTTTGAAGACAAAAAATTATTTAGTAAATATTATGTTCAACCTCTAACTTGGCCCTTGGTGTTATCAAAACGGGAAAACATCGCTATCGTAATTATTCCCCCTAAATGGGTATTAAACCTATTATCATCGAGTATATTTTAATTTATTTCAATTGTGTTGCAATAGTGATTTAGATTTATAGTTTAACAAGTCCCAGTCACTGCTTCTAACTCAAGAATAATAGATATTTGCTGTAAATTAGCGAATTATTTATTTACTTAGTATCCTGCACATAACAGAGAAGCAGTGGGAACTTTTAGAGGCATTAGGTGTTGAACGGCGGATCTCAACGCCACGCTTTGCCTCGTTACCAGAGCCCACTTAAGGAATGAGAATGGAACTACCTGTCGCTATTACAATCGCAGGCGTATGCTGCGCCACGACTGGCCTCATAATATAATAATTTAAATTAAATCACAAAAATAATCCAAGCTGATTTCAAAGACAACCTTCAGTATCCCTCAACGGATGTGCCATCTGATACAAGTTAATATTTAACTCAACGAGACGGAAACCGAAAGACAAATTTATTTCGTCTTCTTTGTTTCTGAAGTATTATTAATAATTCAATTTATTATGAAATAAATTGTTTACACTACGGTTTTACGCATGACGTCTCTGTGAGTTAAATATTATGTATTTACCCGACGACAATATTTATTTAGTTTGTTTCGAGACCTATATGGCCAGTTACGATGTAAATTATATGTGTATATATATATATATATATATATATATATATATATATATATATGTATATATAGATATATATATATATATATATATATATATATATATATATATATATATATATATATATATATATATATATATATATATATATATATATATATATTTAAACTTCACTCTGCATCCCCGACACAGTAGGGTAAACTAGTGCTAAGACTCTCCGCTACGCACTTTCGAAAGAATTCTAAAGGTATTGTATGTTGAGTGGCGGAACTCAACGACGGGCTTTAGCCAGAGCGAAGCAACTAAAATATTAAATATTTCATTTTCTTGAATGACAATCGAACTCACGACCTGTTGCGTTTACAGTCAGTGGCTTGTGCTGCTGCGCCATGCTGTTTTATTTATTAAAAACGAATTTATAAATCGTTAGAAATAACTTCTATTGAAACTCGTGCAAGCAAGTTTTCATATACGTCGACATATTAAGGAAAAAAATATATGATTTTATGAGACCAGTCGTGGCGCGTGTTGAGTAGCAATACTCAACGCCGCGCTTAGCCTCGACACCAGAGAGAAGAAATGAAAATATAAATTTAAATAAATATTTCCTCGAGTGGGGATCGAACCCACAATCAGTCGATTTTACAGTCACCCTTTGTGCCCCTGCAGCATGACTGGTCTAAATATAATCTTCATGGAATCCTAAAAATAAAAGCTACATTTGTTTTGGTATAGGATATAGGAAATTCCAAAAGTATGAGTAACTCTTTCTGATCGCGTACTAAACGCAAGCAAACATTAAAACGAAATTATAATTTTTTCGCTTATGAGGTGACTAGATGAGCAGAACGTTCACCGGGTGATAATATAAAGTCTCCCTTTCGTGAATGTTAATTCAGGTAAAACTCTCTGTGGTCATATAATCTACAAAGATATCTGAGTTGGTGCCAGATGTGGCAGCAGCATGAGGATGTGACTGTAAATGTGACATTTGTCAGTTCGATTACCAATCGAGGAACTGAAATATTATTTTTTTTTTTATTTCTCCGCTCTAGGGCAAGAACAAGATAAAGCGCTGCGCTGAGACCACTCAAGACGGAATGTCTCCAGAATTCGGTGGCAAATGGAAAACGTAGTGTTTTACCACTAGGTTCCCTCTGCCTGCTTTGTAGTGTGCCGGATAAAACGTGAAGCTGTCACTCAATAATCGCTGCCTTAACTTCTAAAGATAGATAAGGCAGCAGTGATTAATGACAAAAGTTTTTATGTCAACCGCTCTTAGTAACATTTATTAGTTTTCCTTTTAAACTCTTAAATCTTCTTTTTTCACAATTTATTACTTTCAAGATTGTTTTCACGATTATTACAGTATTAAAATAAAACTTACTGTGATTATTTACACTATTAAACCATAGAACGAGCCTACTCCTTAACCACGGACTGCTCCAAAATGTTCGAAACGTCAGGTATTTTTCAACTCCACGCTATATCTAATATGTAACAATCAGAGAAGGCAGTGAGAGTCTAGTGTTCAAACAGTCCGCTCCCTTTACTTTCCGCCGAATTCCGTAGGTATTGCATGTTGAGAGGCGGAACTCAACGCCGCCACAATTACAATGCCCCTGCGCCTAGATTAATCTCAACTTATTAAGAAAAATATTTAAAAAAAACAGGTTTTTCATTTCGCCTCTTTGGAAACCTTCCAAAGAGGCGCGAGTTCAAATTCCGCTACGTCCAAGTTTTTATACGTTTTCTTAGTAAGTATTTTTCTTTATTAAGTGTGGAATAACACTTAAAAATGTTCAAAAAAAATTGTTGACTTATTTCTAATAGAGATTTCTACCAGAACCAGAAACTCTTGAATGTAGGAGATGTCTTTACACTAGGTTTCCTCTACCTACCCTGCTGTGTCCGGTATACAGCGTGAAGTTGATTTAATTTAATTTTAATTTATTTAATTACTCAACAGGTTTATTTATACACAAAACCGGTACAAATTTTAAGGTTATTTTAAGATATGTTGTGATTAAAGTCGATAAGTTACAACGACATATTTTTTCCGTTGGAAATTTCCGCATGGGGTCATTGTATGTATCTTTGAAATAAAACTAATGTTCATATATAGAGTATATTAAATGTTAGACTTATATGTATATTTAATTCTATTTGTTCCATTTCTGTTGTGTTCTGCCACTCAAGGCGGAATTGAAAACGGAGTGTCTTAACACTAGGTTCCCTCTACCTACCCTGCTGTGTGCGCGATTCAGCGTGAAACTAAAAAAAAATTATTTAAATGAATCCATTAATCAGAAGAAATATTTTTCCTTTTTCTTAAATTCTTCTTATTATTTTTAAACGCACAAATACATGAGTAAGTAGGTATAACAAAAATGTATAAATTGTCTATATCGTCATACTAATATAAATATAAGTTTGTTTGTTACGCTTTCACGCGACAACTACTTAACGGATTATCATAAAACTTTTTATACATATCCTTAAATTTATTGGAAAGGATACTACTTATAAAAAAAATATTATCCTATACAAAAATAAATTTAGGGGAACGAAGCTGCGTTTCTAGTATGATATATTCTTCAACATCCTATATTAGGAACGAAAGCTTCACGCGACCGACAAATTGCGAGTAAAATAATCAATATAAAACTAAATATTCACTATTTACTCAAATGCAATATGTGAAGTAATAAAAAAAATCATCCATCCCCTAGACCTCCCTATATTATTCTTCCAGCTTCATACTGTAACCTCGCATATAGCAGCGTAGGCAGTGGTAACCTAGTATTAGAACACTCCGTTCTCCACTTTCCGTTAAATGTTCGAGGCATTGCGCGTTGCGGGTTAGAACTCAACGCCGTGCTTTGCACTGTTAGCAGAACGAAGAAATGAAAATATTAATAAACAATAATTCATTTCCCACGAGTGAAAATCGAAGCCACAACCATAGCGCTTATATAGTCCACAAGTTTGTACCCCTACACCACGACGTCCTCTAAATGCAAATATATTTTGTACATTAACATAAATCTTAATGTTTCTTTTTTCTTATAAGTAAAACAAGAAGCGCCAGTCCACATTAATTATTATTGATTAAAATTGATGTTGTTATCCTTCAATGCTAATAAACCTCAAATTTTATACTTTGGCCTACTAACTAAGATAATATCGTCAATATCTTCAGAAAATTAACTTTGCTTGACCCAAATTAGAAGATACCCATCAAACTGTATAGGAATTAGGTAAATACTTCCATTTATTATGAAAAAAGGTATTTTTCATAATAAATTCGGGTCTTCGATATAATTATAGGATTTTTTAGAGGCCATCGTGGCGCAGCGGCGTGGCATCTAATGGTAAGCATGACGCTTGTAGGAGCCATTCCCACTTCGTGGAAATGATTATGTGTTAATTTTCTTCTTCTGGTAATAAGACAAAGATCACCAAGATCCGCTACTAAACATGAATTGTTTCGAAAACAGCCGCCCTGTTACTTGGATAACGGAGTGCTTAACACTAGGTTCCTTCTGTCTACTCTGCTACATGCGGGACACAGAATTAAGCTGACCTACGTACGTGGACTTTGCGTGCTTCATTGGCAGAGAGAACCTGGGATATAGCAGGGTAGGCAGAGGAAGCCTAATATCAAGCCACTTCATTCCCCACTTTTCGCCAAATTCTGAAACATTGCGCCTTGAGTGGTGGAACCCAACTTGTATAGCTTCTTTTTACGCGGCGAATTTCATAAAAAATGCAGCAAAAGCAAAAACAAAACATAAACGTTAACTAAGTTGTTCTCTGTGTTCCAACTTCTAAGAGACCGTAGACTTGAATATTTGATATTAATTTCAGATCGATATCCACGCGATCTCTACATAATGATCCTATAAGGGTTTAGGTTTTTTCCATTTGGCGTACGGAACCCTAATAATACCACAATAGCAAAATAAAAATAAAAAACCATTAACAAGATCTAATTAGTCATAATTTAGGCAATATTTTTGCCTATAATAGATCAAACATCGATTATAAATATTCTACTATCAATCGAGATATATTTAATGTTTCTATTTAACAATAACGTTGCAAAATCGATATCTCGTATCGAGCATCTTAAGGCGTGCTTTGTGCAACACACTGCGTAACCACACCGAGTAATGGCAGTTGTTGTAATAAAAGAACGTTGGTATTATATCTAAACTTACCTTTATATGGTTAAAAGATTTTTTTTTGCATCTTCACGCTGTATCCCGATTTGCGTGTTGAGTGGCCGGACTCATTGTCCTTTGGCTCGACACCAGACTGAACAAATGACAATATAAATGTAAATAAATATTTCATCTTCTCGAGTGGGCATCGAACCCATAACCAGTCGAGTTTACAGTCACACTGTGTGCCCCTGCACCACGACTGGCCTCAGTATGAAAATATTAAATATTTTACTTCCTCTAGTGAAAGAACAAAGAAGATTATCTCTAGAGTCTTCTAGCATATGATTTATAAGACTTAATTTTTATATTCAGCATGTTGTAGAGTCCTATTGTATATCACATTTCTTCTTATTACTAATCAAAATCGTGTGAACCGATAATTTGCCTTCAACTAAACGAAGAAATCGTTTCCTTTTAACGCAATTCGATTGCGTAGTTCAATAAGAAATAAATCATTAAGTATTTATATACGTATATACTTGTATTGCGGCTGTTGTGGCGTAGGGGCTCAGGCGTGCGACAGGTTGTGGGTTCGAATCCCATTCGAGTAAACGAAATATTATTATTTTTCGATTCTTCGTCCTGGCCAAGGCGAAAACGCGGAGTTGAGTTCCCCACGCAAAAGCTCAAATTTCGAAGTCTAACGTAATATATATAAAATGCAGCTTATAAAAGATAAATTTATTAAAGATAATTATGTTGAAAGGCCAGTCGATGCACAAGGGCACAAAGTGTGACTGTAGAACCGACTGGTTGTGGGTTCGATCCACACTCGAAGAAATGAAATATTTATTTACATTTATTTTATCATTTCCTCGCTGTGATGTCGAGGCAAGGCGAAGCGTTGAGCCATTCAACACGCAATGCACAAAATCCAGTAGTCGGCGGAAGGTGGGCAACGGAGTGTCTTTACACTAGGTTGCTTGGTACGGGATACAGCGTGAAGCTGGTTTTGATTAATTTATTTCTTCAAAGCAACCCGCGGCGCTGAGTTCCTTACTCAAAATTCACTCTGCCTATTCTGTAATATGCGGGATGCAGCGTGAAGCCGAAAAAAATTTTCTACTCGACTGGTTTTTATCACTATAATCTTGTTATAGTTGGCCTAGTCTATGATCATAAATGACTAGACTGGAAGACTTTTTATTATAAAAGTTTAGTCAGTAAGGTCATTCTCCTTTTTATATTATAAAAAAGGATTTTTAGAACTTAATATAAAATTTTACTGGATCTTGAATAAAAATAAATTAAGCTTAATAAAAGAATGGTGAAACTTAAATTTTTTTTGAAGAATATTAAACTCTTGAAAAAATAAAAAAAAATTGCGATGGTGTCTTAGCTAAAACCTATGTTCACTATTTGTGTAATTTATGGATTCTATTTTTACTAACGCTTCCCGAACATAGCAAGGTAGGTAAAGGGAATCTGGGAACCTAGTGTCAAGACATTTCATTTCCATTAAGGCACTTACTTACGTTAGTTACGTGCCGCTGAATTTTTCAGGCATTACCTGTTGAAGGGCTGATATCAACGCCGCATCTTGTCTACTTACCAGAGCAAGCAAATGTACATAATTCATTATTCCGATTGAGAATCGAATTCAGAATTCAGGGGAAAGTGAGCAACAGAAATATTTTAATAAGAACGGAGGGTCAGAACACTAGATTCACAGGTTGCCTCTACCCACCCCGCTATGTGCGGGAAACAGAATGAAAGTAAAAAAGAAATATATAAAAAAAAAATCGATGACACTGCATTCGTTTTCAAATATTCGAAAAAAAAACTAGAAGTGTCTACAATGATAAAACCAGCTATTCAAGTACCACTCTAGCTGACGTTAATCTTCAATCGGATAATGTTCTTTTAGTACGAGCGGCGCCGCTATAACGCAGTGGAAATTTGTCCCTTAACTTAGCTTCACACTGTATTCCTAGCGGGGTAGTCAGAGAGAACGGAGCGCCAAACGCTACGGTCTCTACATACCTCTTTCGCCTCGTCCACTGTCATCAACCTCTTCATACATGCCCTCCGGGGGGTCCTCATGCTTTTTACGTGACCTTCCTCCAGTATCCTTGATACTGTGTTTTCGAAGGTCAACCGAGGTCGCCCCCTACCTCTCTTACACTTTTGCGTCATAAATATTTTTTGTCCCACTTTTTTAAAATACAAACATTTTCAATGTAGTGAGTGAGAATTTCAACATTTCATATATCTCCAATTTATTCAATTCAATATAAATTAATAAAAACACGTGATGTTAAGACATTTCTGTTCTCCACTTTTATTTTGAAAACATTGCGTGATGAGTGGCGAAACTTAACGCCGCGCTTTGTCTTTTAATAGGGCGGTGAAATGAACATATATATTTCTTTACCCCGAGTGGGAAGCAAACCCACAAGTGTCGTGTTTGCTGTCAAATTTTCTTAGTTATCATAAAATTTCGCTAGTTTTAATCATCAGTAAACGTAGGTCATATTATACTGGATGAAACTACGTAATACTTGAACGGCCCCCTAGCAGAATTGCGGGATGAAGCGTGAAAGAAAGAAAAAAATAAAATGATTGGAGTAGATTGTGAATATTTTGTCTAAGTGCATAATCGTCGGCAACGGAGTGTTAGCGTCGGTGAGGCCAATGTCTTAATCGAAAGTTTAAAAAAAAGGTCAATGTCTTATATCCTCCAGGATCGATCAGGGAAAAACGAAGCGTTGATACATCTCAAACATCTTTCGACACTTTGGATTTATTACTATTTGTATAAATTGGAACATTATGTTTCACGCCGCCATATTTAATTAATCAATTCTGGTAAATATTGACATTTCTAAAATATTAGTTAGTACTATAAAATTTCAATTATGTTGGAGAATAAAGTATAATAAAATATATCCAATATCTCGTTGTGGGTTCGATTCGCACTCGAGGAGTTATTTAATATCTTCATTTCTTCGCCCTTGTATCGAGAAAAATTGCGGCGTTCTGTTCCACTATTCAACACGCAATGCCTTCAGAATTTAGCGGAAAGTAGGGAGCAGAGTCTCTTAACACTAGATTCCTTCTGCCTACCCCGCTCCATGCGGGATACAGCGTGAAGCTGAAAAAAACATGCTTATCTTTAAAAAATAAATATAAAATGAATTAGTGGAGGTTGTATTTCTTTTGATATATTACTAGCTGTCAATGTTTTTCAACGTCATCTGGCTTCATGATTTGCAGGAAATATGATGAGGTGGTGTACTGTTTTTAAAGATGGTTCTTCGGTCAGGTTATTGAACTGTCTGTATGAAGTATTTCTGTGAAATAAGACGAAAAATGAAATACTTCATTTATATGATTATATTTTTTTTAAATTGTAAATTTAATAACGTGAAGCAGCTTTTTTTTCAATATATTTCTTTTTTATTTTAATGAAAATGAAATCTTAATTGTTAAAAAGCACGAAAAGGAATCATTCATTTTCCAACCAATTTTAAAGATCAGAAAATAAATAAAATATTAGAGGCCAGTCGCCAGAATAAACGCGGCTGGTTGTGGGTTCAATCCCCACTCGAGGAAAGAAATATTTATTTGAATTTATATTTCCATTTTTTGGCTCTAGTGTCCAGGAAGACGGTGGAAAGTGGGGAACAAGGAAGGAATATCTTAACACAAGGTTCCCTCTGCCTACCCTGCTGTGTGCGGGATACAGCATGAAGCTGATTTATTTTATTTCAAATTAATAAACATACTTTATTTGATTTATTCCCGAGAGTGGACATCGAATCTACAACCATCTCGCTAACAAACACTGTTCCACTCCACGACGACGGTTTTCACATACATACGTATATACTAATACATTTTACTCCTTCACCAGGAGAGTGCCCATTGTCCTCCACGTCAATCCGTTATTGTTACCGGGTGAGATACCGATAAATATTTCGCTAAAAGCTTGAAACGTTCTCATTGCCACTGCTAGACATAATGCACTAGCGTTTATTTATGATGCCAGTCAGCGTCAGTCAGTAGCGAAGCGGCACAAGTGTGACTGTAAAACCGGCTGGTGGTGGGTTCGATCCCCATTCGAGGAGATGAAATATTTACTTAAATTTATATTTTCCATTTCTTCGCTCTGGTGTCGAGGCAATGCGCGGCGTTGAGTTCTCAAACCGCAATGCCTCCAGAATTCGGCAGAATTTGGGGAACGGAGTGTCTTAACACTAGGTTCCCTCTGCCTACTGAAGCTGTTTATTTATGATGCCACTCGTGGCGCAGTGGCACAAGCGTGAGTATGTAAACGCGGCAGGTTGTGGGTTCGATTTTCACTCGAGGAAATGAAATTTTAATATTGTCTTTGTACTAGAATTTATTTTTTATTGCCTTTGTAGTGCTGTAGTACAAGCGCGCGACTGTAAATATGGCAGGTTGTGGGTTTGATTCTCACTCGAGAAAATATATATGTGATATATTTTTTTCTTTTTTTAGCTTTACACTGTATCCCGAACAATAGGGTAGGAGGGAAACCTAGTGTTAAAAGACTCTGTTCCCCACTTTCCGCCAAGTTCTGGTGGTATTGCGTGTTGAATGGCGGACGACAGGGCCGCACAGAATTCGGCAGAAAATGGGGAATGGAAGTGTCTTAATGGGAACGGAGTCACTTAACACTAAGTTCCCAGGTTCCCACTAAAGAAGAGGAATTTTATTTATGTACAGATATAATGTAAGAGTGATAGCCAATTGATTTATATGAATTTTGATAGACAAATATGCAAAGCGAATTCAATGTTACACTCGAGTGAAAAGATAAATAATACAATAATTTATCTTAGTATTAGAAGTGATAAATATAACGTATAAGTGATTTCCGAATAGAAAATTTATGTTTCAAATTTATATTTAACTAATAAAAGAATAATTGATATTTGAGTATTGGTGCAGTGGTAAAAAGTGTGACTGATTGTGGGTTCGATCCCTACTCGAAGGAATGAAATATTTACTTAAATTTATATTTCCATTTCCTCGCTCTGGTGTGAAGGCAAAGAGCAGCGTTGAGTTCTGCCACTCAACACGCAATGCCTCCAAATTTCGGCATAAAATGGGGAACGGAGTGTCTTAACACTAGGTTCCCTCTGCCTACCCTGCTGTGTGCAATTTATATTTTTTGATTTTTATAATCATTATATGTAAAAGTTATGAAAGCGAAATCCATTTCCCATAGATACTTTCTATGGGAAGAAGCGAAACTCAACGCCGAAGGCCAAAATTTTAATAAATTTCATTTAATTATAATTTTCAAAAATATACAATTATGGCTCAGAAATCAGAATGGCGTCATAAAATAGTTCTATTTAATTAACAAATCCGAGGCCAGTGAGGGTGAGTGTAAACGCGACTGGTTGTGGGTTCGATCCCCACTCGAGGAAATGAAATATTCATATAAACGTATATTTCAAATTCTTCGCTCTAGTGTCGAGGCAAAGTGAGTTCCGTTACTCAACACGCAATGCCTACATCATTCAGCTGAGAGTGGAGAAAAAACTGTCTTAACACTAAGTTCTCTCAGCCTACTCTGCTGTGTGCGGGATACTGCGTGAAGCTGATTTTTTTTTAATTTTTAATGAATACGTTTCTTATATCACACATACAGGTACCAGTATATAACAGAAGTTTTCACCTTATCCGTTGCCAATAGCGATACAAAGGCAGACTGACGCGACTACAATGCTTATTGTGCTATGGCTATTTATGTAATACGAGGTAAGTATCTGTGATATTGTACTTAATTTCAGTGCCTTTCATTTTTGTAAAGCTCCATATTCTTTTTTTTAGCCTCACTCAGGGTAGACAGAAAAAACCTAGTGTTAGGACACAGGACCGGCGAGGCATTGCGTGTTGAGTGGCGGACATCAACGCCGCGCCTTATATCATTTTCACGAGTGGGAAGCGAACCCACAACCTGTCGCGTTTACACTAACACTAACTCTATATAATCTCTATTAAAGTTTATTTAAAAAAGTGTTGCATTGAATAATCGTTTCGTATATACGTTGTATCTATCTAGTCAATTCTTATTATATTTTCCACCCAATTTTTGAGACAGGCAACTCAACGCTGCGCTTGGTCTTACAAAATCAAAGAAATTAAGATAATATTTAATAGTAAAGTCCATACTTTACCAGGAAGGAGGAAAAAAGGTAGTCGTTATATGTTTTACAATAAATATGTGTTTCGTATTGAGTAAACGTCTTTCAAATTTTCAGTATATTTTTAATATGTTTTTTTTTTCAACTATACGTATAAACACACATTTACATGTAGCTGGATAGGCTCCAATTCGATAGGAGAACCAACTCCTGTTGGTTCTCCTAAAAATATCCTTAATTTCAATCTTTACTAGATAAGGCTGTTTAATAATTTTAAAACCATTAAAAAAAGATAACTAAAGTTAAAAGTACCTTAGACTTTGAACGCTCTTGAACCTTATATCTGATAAAATGTAACCAACTTTTAAGGTTATTGTTACATAGATAAGAATAACATAAAAAAATATGATGTACCATATTTTTTTCCATTTTCGATTGTTATCAGCAACAGTAGCAAGTTTATGTGCGGAGTAAGCTGTTTTATATATCTTATAGTCTATAAAATCAAAAATCAAATCAGCTTCACGCTTTATCCCGCACACAGCAAGGGAAGGCAGAGGGAACCTAGTGTTACGTAAGATTCTCCGTTTCCTACTTTCCGCCGAGTTCTAGAGGCATTGCGTGTTGAGTAGCGGAACTCAGTAGCGGAGCGTCGCGCTTTTCCTCGAAATCAGAGAGTAAACATAAATGTTTCTCTTCCCCGTGTGAGGATCGAACCCACAAACAATCGATTTTACAGTCACACCTTGTGCCCCTGCGCCACGACTGGCCTCTATGATATTATAGTTAAACTTTAATTACATTTTGGCAGTAAAAAGAAAATGTCTCAAGAAATCAGAGAAAATTATAGAACGGATTGCTTAACACTGGGTTCCCTCTGTCTATCCTGCTGTGTGCGGGATACAGCGTGAAGCTGATTTATTTATTTACTTTAATATCGAAGTATCAACAATATAAAATATAAAATGTGCGGCCAGAGTTCATACAGGTCGACCAATAGTTAGCCAAGGTTAAGATAATAAATTATCATTGAGGTTTAACACGCGATCCCTGACAAGCTTCAGCGGTTTATTGTTGTTTCAAATGCTATAAAATTATTTTTTTTAATTTCACGCTGTATCCCGCACACAATAGAGTAGACAGAAGGCCCACAGTGTTAGGCTATCCGTTCCCAACTATCCTCTGTTTTCTGGAGATTCATTGCGTACTGAGTGCGGAAACTAACTATATTCTAAATAAATAGGATTGGCTAGGGTGAGGGAGTTTAGTGTTAAGGCACTCTGTTCTCCTGTCTAATTTTTGAGACATTGCGTGTTAACTGACGGAACTCAACTATTGAACCCGCACACAGCAATGTAGGCAGAGGGAAGCTAGTGTTATGACACTCCGTCCTCCACTTTTCGCCGAATTCTAGAGGCATAGCATGTTGAGTGTAAGAGGCGGAACTGAACGCCGTTCTTTGGAGTTTTAATTTAATCAAACATATCGTGACGCGAATAGAAAGCAAAAAGCTTATTTGGCTTTAGATAATAATGAAAGATTCCTTTTATAAGTATAAATAAAGTAACTCTTGAATGTCGCACTGGCTGCTGCTGCTCTTGAATTGCCTTCCAAGTCGCTCCTGCGGGTTCGACGACGCTGACACGTGACAATGTAATTTTTAATTTATTTTAAAGATATTCTACGAATAGGCGAAAAAATCTTTTTGAAAATGTATAAGAATTTGAACATAAAATTCTTCTTAGTAAGCGTTAGTCTTTTCTTTTTCACAAAGACATAAAAATAGTTTTTTTTTAATCTTGAAAAAAAAGGATCATTTTCATTTCACATCATTTAGGATGTGTGGTATTTCAGTGATTTTTAGGTACCTTAGTATTATTAAATTAAGCTCTTTTCTTCGATAGCATTTGTAATAAGTGACATTCAAATGTAACCTTTAAGTGTATTTTAATTTATTTTTAATGGCAATTGTACATTTTGCACTTCTTATAACCTTGATATCATTTGATATTATCAATCACGACATATTAAACAAAAGATCTGACTAAGATATTATTGTATGTAACTATTATATTGTGCAATATTTATATATAAAATTTCATAATATTCATAATGAGGCTAGTAGTCGCGCAGAGGCGCAAAGTGGGACTGCAAAATCGGCTGGTTGTGGGTTCGATCTCCAATCGAGGAGATGAAATATTTATTTAAATTTATATTTCAATTTGTTTCGCTCTGGTGTCGGGGCAAAGCGCGGTGTTGAGTTCCGCCACTCAACACGCAATACCTCCAGAACTCGGCGGAAAGTGGGGAACGGAGTGTCTTGACACTAGGTTCTCTCGCGGATTTATAATTTAAAAGTAATAACATATTATAGTAAAACTTAATTACTCAAACTTCATATTTATTCAAAAGGCAAGGAAAAAAAATACAAAATAATTTCAATATGATTTTTATTTCATACATTTATAATCAGGTAATAAAAATCGTCCGCTTAGCGGAAAGGTACATGGACACAATAATAAATTATCTTACGCTAAATCAGTCTAACGGTCGCGCCGGACGCGGTTCGTCTTAATCTAGTATCACAGATGAGCAGAGCGGTGGGTCGAGAGCGAGAGGCAAAGCGCACCCGCGAGGGCACGCCTCTCGCGAGGTGTCACTCCTCTGACGCAGAGGACAGTTGTGTGCTGCCGCCGGAGCTGAAGGAGCTGCGGCAGACCCCGGTTTCGGTCTCGTTTCCAGGACCTGAATTTATCTCTCCGCTCTCTCCTCCGTCGCCGGGCGTTAGCGTTCTAAGTAAATCTAATGCGGCGCGCGCGCGTTGACCGTCGACTGCGGCGGATGAAGCCGCGCTCGAAGCTCGATCCCACGCACTCTTCTCTGGCAATAGGAGCCTTCGGGCCTCACGCTGTACGCGACGTGAGCGTAGTGCGAATAAGAACGGCGACACCGCTGACGCCAGCAATAGTAGAGCTAGCGCAGGGGTCCGGACGCTCGCTGCCAGTCCCGGCACCGCGGCTGACACTACCGCGGCCACTGCGTGAGGCACATGCAACATCACTAACGCACCCGTTAATAGTCCAACTCTTGCTGCACGAGATTCTTCTCTATAACGAAATAGTGAAGCATTCGAGATTCTACATCGGATAGAAGTTATTCTGGAACCACTGTTCGATGGTGCCGGAGTACGAGACTGTACGGCAAGTAATGGTGCTGCGAGAGACGGTGCAGAGCTCACCGCTGGCAAGCCTCTTCGGAGATCTTCATTTGATTTGCCCTCTTTACGAGCATTCCTTAAACTAGCTACGGAGGGGCACCGCACAGGACGTTCCGGTGGCAACAGGAATGGTCCAAATTTGCGGTCATTTTCATTTATGGTCTCTGGGACATCAATTTTTAATGTAAGACCCTCACCCTCTTCTATCAGATCTGGTAAGTTAACTTGGGGCTCGTGAAGCTGAAGAGCACTCGCACCGTTGGCGCGCGCTCGCAGACCCGACGAGCGTGCAGCGCGATATATTCGCGCGTACATGACGCACACTACGGTCACTGGGGCGACGACACCGACAATCAAATACGACACGTAATACGCCAACTCGACTTCCTGGACAGCGGACTCGAGCGGGTAGAAGTGACGAAATACAGCGATGGTGGCGCGTCCTGTAGCTGCTAAAGCGGCGACGAGCCAGGTGGCCGCGCAGAGAGCTGCCGGCCGACGTTGTAGCAGCCGCGTGTGGCAACGAAGTGGATCGGTCACCGCGTGGTGCTGGTCAACAGCGATCAACGTGACCGCCAACAAGGCTGCCAGGCTGCAGGCTGAAGCTGCGGCGTCACCCGCCTCTATCCACCCGGCATCTGCAGCAGCTGTGTGCTCACCGAAGAGTGCGGGGGCGAGCAGCGAGGTTGTCACCAAATTCGTCGCTAGTAGGTTAATAACGAACCTAGAACAAAAGAAAACCATCATGAGTATACAATTAACGACAAAACCAAACGAGGTCGTTTAGTAACGGCCTGTTTGTTAACTTCAAGTACATATTGCAAAATACGAGTTACCTAAAAGTAAGTACTCAGATCTAATCTATCTAACGACGATGTGGCAAACATTGAAATCAACCATCTGTCAATTATTATATTTACAGTCACAATTTGTTGAATCGATACACCGAAAATAGCAGCCGTATGTTTAACCTTAAGTAACGAGAATGCACCACACGACTTCTCGCGACCTTTGAGGGGGCGTTCGGTCGCACCTATATGTACATATTTTCGAAGGAAATAAGGTATAGATTACATCAGCTATTTGATTGTCCTGTTGTGTCGTAAATTGGATACGGTGGAATATGACAGAACTTTCGTAAGGAACTGCAACGTGACCGTATTGTACTGTTCACGTACTATTTACTATTCCGGTCTCAATTACAAATGCTGCACTGCGTGTCAGAAAACTATGGATTGAGGATTGGTTTCAAGATGATTAAAGCACAAAAGTCGAACAATAAGCTATATTGTATTCGAATACGGACTAAAAACAACATGTGTAGAGGACAAATGAACGAATAATGCTAGGTAATATCAAATATTTTAATAAATGAAACATCGACGAATGTACGCTTAGATTATGGTAACAAATTTGAAGTATGGTATAAAATATGAGAGAATTCTTATTGATTTACTATAGATAATTTACTAAAATTATTAAAAAATCTAAAATCAGCTTCACGCTGAATCCCGCACGAAGCAAGGTAGACAATTTGAATCTAGTGTTAAGACACTACTAAAATTCTTAAGAGATTATTTTATTTGAATAAAAATATATGCTGCTGATCATTTTAGTGATATAAAAACGGAAGATTTCAAGGTGTTACATATTTATATATTAGAATATATTTTAATACACATTTTCGAAGACGATATCATTATTATTTATTAATATTAAATAACATTTTTATATCATGTGTTCAAGGGAAGGTTACACTGAAAACTGAAACAAATAAACATAACCTTTGAAGTGAGAACTGACAATGATCTGAGCTCGCGATCAAAATAGTATCAAGAAAGGAATAATTTTCCTAACATGTTTGGATTTTCTTTAGAATATAAATAATAATCATTTATCCGAAATATAATAATGCGTCTATTAAATCGGATTAGTTTTTATTTGGTTGAACGCGCTAATATCAGGAACTGCTGGTTTTAATTGAAAAATTCTTGTCGTTTTAGCTAGTCCTTTAATTGGGGCTATATTTATTATTATATTAAATCACTTTTATCGTTTTGATGTAAATATACCAGCGATCAACGTTACCTCGGATACGTTAAAATATCTTGGATCCCAACTCCAAGTTTTTAAGATGTGGAGGACGGGGGCGAGGTCGTAGATAACAGCTCGTACATTATATAAATATTCTGTATATTCTTCCGTAATGAATACTATTTTTAAAGTATGTTTTTACAAACAAAACATCATTATAAGCAAATGTATCACTAGTCGGTTATAAATATGGAGTGTAGAAAAAAAATCTTAATATATTTACATTTTTAAAACCTATAAACATCAAAGGTCACTTTCGTTAAAAAAATATTGGCAAAGTTTTGGACAGTGAAGTATTATAAATTAATTTGACTATTAGTTTTATATTTCAATATTTTTATTTTTTAGCTTCACGCTTTATCACGCATATGGTAAAGTAGGAAGCGATAATGCGTGTGAAATTGCGTGTTACGTGGCGGAACTCAACGCCCCGTGTAGTTTTTTCAAACAATTATTTGACATTATGCACCAGTTATAGCTAACTTGCACATAATGTAAGAATTTTTATTCTGAGCTTCACGAACATAGTAGGTTATGCAGAAGTAAAAAAAAAAATTTAGTGTTAAAACTCTCCGTTCTCATTAACACACTTCCGTTCCCCATGTTCCACCAAGTTCTAGAGGCATAGCGTGTTGGGTGACAGAACTCAACGACGACTTTGCCCCTGCGCCACGGCTGGCCTATCAGACATTTTGATCACCAATCAAAGCTGACTGACCTATTTACCTATCTAAAACATAGCAACCCAGTTCTTCCAGATAGTTCCTTATTTCCATATTCAGGATAGCTGCCCTTGTATGTGATATAATGACATTGACGACACCGTGGCCCTCGCGGACGGTGGCTTTATTTGAAAAACAAATGATATATTTAAGATTACATATATGCAACACCCATACATTTAATATATAGGCGGAATCGGATTCGAATCCATGAATAAATCTGTTGCCAAGGATGTTAATACCTTTATATAATGTACTTAACAGAAATGTCGCGTATGTATTAGAAATTATTATTGTTATTGATTAATTTTAATTTGGCCGTGTTTTTTTTAACAGTAAGTTAAATTCGTGTGGTATTGTTTTTTTTTTAGAAGAAGACGAAAGAAGAAGATAGGCAAAAGGAATCTACAGTTAAGCCATCTGCCCAATTATCGAGACATTGCCGTGTGAGTTTGATCTTATTGTCACAAAATAAAATATTCATTCGCTGAGTTGGATTGAAACCCGCAACCACCGCGTTTTAACTTTAAATATATATATCGTGAGCAGGTTAAACAAACATAATTTTGAACATACATGGTGATTGAAGACAATACAAGGCGCATACAACTATGTCGAGGGCAAGAACGACTTTTGATGGAATTACACAAGGATTATCTTTTAATTATCTTCTTAAATGATCGCTCTGGTAGACAAAGCACGGCATTACGTTCCCACAACTCCACAGAATGTCTTGAAAATTGGACGGAAAGTGGGGAATGGAATGTCTTAAATAACATTATCCCCAATATTTTTAGTCTGGATCCTTTTACAAAAATCAACCTAAAGGTGAAAGAAGACATTGTTATAGCGTCACCCGTTTCGCTCACTGTAACCACGATACTGACGATATGGATAAAATATAAATATGTATACTTGAAATTCGTCCAAGGATTGTTAAAAATATGAATTCTTTCATTATTTATCTAGTTTGCCATTTTTCTTTAATATAAACGGATGTGTTTTCCCCAAATATTTTTTTATTTAAAACGCAATAATATAATATTAACTAGCCAGTGAGCCTAAGTGTGTCAAATGGTCTTCGGGTTATTTGAAGATTTCTTAGTATTTTATGTTTTTATGACGTCTGATAATATAAATCGGTATTAGAGTCAATGTCAAGTCTAACTTTTGGCAAAATAATTGATTTATATGACGGTTTTTTTAGCTTCACTCTTTATTCTGCATGTAGCGGGTATAGGGAGCCTAGTGATAAGACACTCCGTTTCCCACTTTTCGCCGAATTCTGAACGTATTGCTGAAACTATTAAATTTTTCTTTACCTCTAGTGGGAATCGAACCCGCAATCTATAGCGTTTTCATTTATGACTATATATGACTGTTTAAATATAATATTTCTAACCATTACGAATTCATTAAATAAATGGATTAAGACATTTACTTAAAACATAATTATATGCGACGTAATTAGGTGGAATTTTAAGAAAACATAATTAAATATATTGGCAAATAGGTAAACGAAATCATTTGACACTATTAGACCTAAATACTATTAATAATAACGAGGGAACCTGTGAACCTAGCGTTAAGACACTTCCGTTCTCCACTGTCGCTCTTTTGTTTTATATAAAAACAATATTATTCGAGGCCAGTCGTGTGACTGTAAAACCGGCTGGTTGCGGGTTCGATCCCCACTCGAGGAGATGAAATATTTACTAAAATTTATATTTCCATTTCTTCGCTCTGGTGTCGAGGTTAAGCGCGGCGTTGAGTTCTGCCACTCAACACGCAATGCCTCCAGAATTCGACAGAAAGTGGGGAACGGAGTGTCCTTAACACTAGGTTCCCCCTGCATACCCAGCTGTGTGCGGGATACAGTGTGAAGTCCATTTTTTTATTTGAATATTATTATAGAACACTAATTGTTCAATATTTTTTTGAGTCGTGTTTCTAGATAATAAATCATTACAAGGGCGGGGAAACCCATCTAATAACATTGTCAAAACAAAAGCGTAATAACATATATAATATTCAAATGGTTTCTCGCCTACACGATATTGCTGTTTTAGTGCTATTATTTTACAAATATACCTACAGCTAACCAGTTGTGGCGCAGGGGCACAAGCATAGGGACTGTAAGCGCGAAGTTGTGAGTTCGATTAGCATTCGAAGAAATGAAATATTTCATATTTTTAGTTCCTCGCTGTGTTGTCGAGGCACAGCGTGAGACTCAACACGAAATTCGATGGAAAACGTGAAGCTGTATATGTATGTATGTGAACAGTGTACAGATCATTGAAAAAAAAAATAAAACGACTAAATTGCAATTTTATTTCATCAACTAGTTTGTTTTCTGTCCATATTGTTTTTATTTCTTTAATATATTTATTATAATAATAATTAAAGCACTCAATTTTCAAATCTATAATAAATACTGGTACAAAGACACGTCACTGACCCATTGTTGACGTATGAAATAAACCAACAAACAAACTAGAAAATACAAATAAAATACTTGTTAGTCACAAGTATCTCACATAAATATTATTCAATAGAAATAAATAAAAATAAATCAGCTTCATACTGTATCCCACACACAGAATGGTAGGCAGGGAACCTAGTTAAGTTAAGACACTCCGTTCCCCACTTTCTGCCGAATTTTGGAGGCATTGAGTGTTGAGTGGCAGAACTCAATGCCGCGCTTAACCTCGACACCACAGCGAAGAAATGGAAATATAAATTTAAGTAAATATTTCATCTCCTCGAGCGGGGATCGAACCCACAACCAGTCGTTTTTACAGTCACACTTCGTGCCGCTGCGCCACGACCGGCCTCAATCAAATATATTGTCCAATTAATAAAAAATAAAAAAAATTGTTACGTTTCTGATTATGCCACAAGATTATTTATTTTTTAGTAGAATTCGTACTAACACCTTGTTACCGCAAATATGTATCAAGCAACGATTTTTTTTTAGAATTTCTTATCTAAGTAAAGGGAATTACCGATAATTTAGGAATTAAATCAATGCGTATGTGATTAGACAAAAAACTATAAATTAATATTTATATACTACTTTTAAAAATATTATTTTCAAATCTTTTTGGCTTTCTTAAAAAGATTTCGATTATTTGAACGTTGTATGTAACCTATATATGTAACAGGATAGGGAATCGATCCCACAACCTATCGCGTTTACAGTCACACGCTTGCGCTACTGCGCCACGACTGGCATCAATGGACTGGAGAGCACTATTAATTTGTAATGGCCCATTACTGCGAAAATTTTAACCTGATGTCACTAATCGTCCTTTCATGAAATGTTTTCGAGGTCTCCCTTAATGGTGCTTCAAAGGTTACGGCAGTCGAGGTTGATGTATCATATGGATACTATGGAGTGACTCCTGTTCAATTTCCGCCTTGGACTAATATATGTTGCCAATCTCGTAATATGCTAAACGACTTGTTAATATGAATATTTATATTATTTTTATGATATCTTGTAGGTTTTTATTAAGTATTTCTAATATGAAATTTAAAAATAATTTAAGAAAAATATAAGAATAATCGTTTATGAAATCGCAAATATAAATAAGTTCAGTAGTAAAATAGAATATCTTAATTTCATTCATATATTTTGTAAGTGGCTGCAATTTCTAACCACTATTACAAACCACAACATCAAAACTCAATAAAATTGTGATTTCCTACTGCGCTCTTTGAAACATATTAGGGATTTAAAAAATCATTTTAAATATAATGAGGCCAGTCGTGGCGCAGAGGCACAAGTGTGTGACTGTAAGCTCGATTGGTTGTAGGTTCGATTTACTCGAGAATGAACTCGAAAATGAAATATTTGTTTAAGTTTATATTTTCATTTCTTTGCTTTAATGTCGAGGCAAAGCGCGACATTGTGTTCAACCAATCAGAACGCAATGCCTCGCATCTGTAATTTTTATACTGTGGCTCTGTGACATTTATTAGTAAATTTTCCATACATTTATTCATATTATTTATTATTTCATCCGTATCTTCAACACTTAATCATAATTAAAGTTCTTAATCGTAATTAATTACTTCATTGTAATACTATAATAGCAGCCACCGTCGGGAAGTATGTATCTGTCGTTACATAGTAATGTATTATTAACCATACAAAGGAAACAAGAACGACATTCGTTTTGTCTAATTATATTGTTCAAGATTAATTGCGCGGACGCAGGTTCTATATCCGAAACGAATATTTAATATATACTCTTCGTTTTTGTTCCTTGATTTAATATTTCTGAAGCTGACGTTATACATTGTTTTAATAGCCATTTATTATCATTATTAATTTTTAACAAAAAATATTTAATATAAAGTAAAAAGTATTTTGATTTTGTTATACAAAAAAAAATATTTTGAAGAGACGACCTCAACGTATATAAACCAAAATAACTTGAGTTAATTTAGTTTAGTTTTAAGTATATAGATTTATAGTCTAGTATACATTGTTATTGTATTTATTAACTATTTAAAAAAATCTCTATTGTAGTTATTTAATTTATATATCGTTTAAGTTTGCTTGAGAATTGCTGTTGCCATAAGAACAATAACTATTTATTATACATTGTTATTTCAACTAACATACTAACATAAATACATAAAATAACTTTTATTACTGATACGGCTGGAGTAACCATTTTTATTGTCATTTTATTGTTTTCTCTCTAAATATTGAAGTTTCAATACTCTATTATATATTTTTGAAATGATTATATGATAGTTATTTAGAAAACGTGTACAAAATTGAACGCAGCGGGACTCGAATCCGCGCCTCCTGGAAACCGACCAAGTCGTCCCCTTCGTTCAAATTTTTATTAGGTTTTCTAAATAAGTATTTTTCTTTCTTAAGTGTGGAATAACACTTTTAAAATGTTGAAATATAAATTTATAATTTTAAAACGCAGAGAAAAAAGCGTGTGACTGTAAAAGCTTTAGGATATGGGTTCGTTTCGCACTCGAAGAAATATATATAGTTAATAATTTTGCTTTTTTGCTCCGATGTCGAGGCAAAAGCGCGGCGTTGAGTTCCGCCACTCAACACGCAATGCTTTCAGAATTCGGCGGAATGTGGGGAAAGCTGTGTTACGGTTCCAACTGCGTATCCTGCTATATGCAGGATACAACGTGAAGCTAAAGAAAAAAGTTACCATTAAATATGTAATGATTCATCTATTCTTAGTGATATTGATTCATATTATTGAGTTCTGCCACTCAACATGCAATGCCTCCAGGATTCGGCAGAAAGTGGAGAACAGAGTGTCTTAACACTAGGCTCCCTCTGCCTACCCCGCGGTGTGCGGGATACAGCGTGAAGTTGATTTATTTATTTATCTATTTTATTTATTTAAAAGTTTCGCCTATTCCTCTAAAACCTTCAATTCTCTTTTAGGTTTGAATTCAATCAAACGATACTTATGAATGATGCATAAATCGTACGAACAGACCCAACCACAGATTTTAACAATACATCAAGAAAACAATGACAATGACGCATGCATTTAATGATTGTTATTAAAAAAAAAGGTTCACGTGACGGCGAAAGGAGGTTGAATAGGAAGTGGATCTGACAATTGTGTAAATAAATAAATTGGTTTAAGGCCAGTCGTGGTTCAGGGGCTCAAGCGTATGATTGTAGAAACGATAGGTTGTGAGTTCGATTCCCACTGGAGAAAATTACATATTTAATATTATCATTTCCTAAATGTGGTAACGAGGTAAAGCTCGGATTTGAATTCCGCCACTAAAAACATATAAACACTAATAACAACAATGTCTTTAATATTCGTCAGAAAGAGTGTCTTAAAACTAGGTTACCAGGTTCCCTGTGGCTATTTTGCTATATGTGTAATAGAGTGTGAAGCTAAAAAAAAATATAATAATTGTTCCCACTTAACTCAAAATGACACCATATGGTTCCGCTAACAGGGACTTTTCCTTAATCTTAATTAAATAAATTTTAATCGATATTTACTTGACATTTAAAATGTGATAGTGGCTAATGTGTAAGCCGATTAACTATCTGTAACATCCGGGACAGTGGGTAAATATTTTTGAATTTATTTAAAAAAAAAGTTCATTTTATTGTATTTTATTCAGTTTTGAATACTGTATATAAAGCTCGGTTGGGTTGCTTCCACTGAACATGCCTCCACAATTCATCGGAATGTGGAGAACGGAAATAGAAACGGAGTGTCTTAACAATAAGTTCTCTCAGACTATCATACTATGTGCGAGATACAGCCAGAATCTAAAAAAAATATTAATTAATTTTTTTTCTCATAAGATCTCCCAAATTTTTAAGAATTTAAAACAGAGAGAAACTCTCCGCTTCTATCACTACCCCAGGAAATTTAAATAAAAGATGCAAAAATAAAAATAATAATATAATATATAAGTATATAAAAAACTAATCATTTGTCGCAACGTTACAATTTTAATCTGTGCAAAGTAAATGTTATCTCCTTTAAAGGTTTTATGTAACGGTAGTATTTAGTAATAGCCATATTTAGCGATCTTAAGTAGCTAGTTTCTCCAATTCTCCCGCTTTCGTCTTACTTAACATTGGGTCCCATTTCTCCCGCTTTCCTCTTACTTAACATTGGGTCCCATTTCACTGTTAAATTAAACATGCAAAAGAACTGAGGGCCCTTCTCTAAATTCAAGATATAACTTTAATTTAATCCTATATATAGTATATATAGTATCTATGTATTTAAATTAATACATATAATATAAAATACGGCAGCGTTGAGTTGCGCTACTCAATTCAATGCTTCAAGAATAGAGCGGATTGTGAGGAACGAAGTGGCTTAATACTAGGTTCCCAGATTCCCTCTGCCTATCCTGCTATGAGTATGACACAGCCTGAAGCTAAAATAACGTAGCGTAGCTAAATACGTTTAATTTTAATAATAGAAGCAACAAGAAAATTAATAACGTATATTTTATAAAATTATAATTTATTACATAAAATCTTTGAAAATTAATATTGATACTGGTTTTATGCTTATTATAATGAAATTATTGATTATAATAATTAAAACGTCAAACTAAAAGTTATGAGACAAAAAAAAAGATTTAACTCTATAATACATTATTCATATAAATGGTTTTCATTATATATTCTTTAATTTTCTTTTAATTATTCCTTATTTAAGTATTAAAATATAAAATTGACGCATTTTGCTTCTTATTATAATAATAATAATGTCAGTGACTTTTGAACACAAATCATGAACATTTAATAAAAGGTCAAAGGATCTGGGAGAAATTTATAAGGTCTTTCACCTCTCTAACATTTATTTACTATGTAATTACGAAAATGTGTGAAGTTTCCCCGTTTTCGACCCCTTTATTCAGTCAGAATATAACTCGTGAAGAATCGAAGTTACAATCGAGTTAAGCAAGTTAGTCTTGAGATATCGTTGTTGAGGAACAAGAGTAACTAACTGACTGACAGTAATATAATTGTATTCAACAACTTTTTTTTGTGTTCGGATATTTGTAGCAAAATAACGCAAGAATAAACAAACGATTTAGAAGAGATGATATTTGTTTATATTTGAATTTTATGCTAATTTTCAAGCTTCACGCTCCAATTCCCACATATCGCAGATCGGGTAGGCAGAGGGAACCTGGGAACCTAGTGCTAGCTTTCGTATTTTTTATGTTACTTAAAAGAATATTGATTGTTAAACCAAAATTAAATCAGTCTATGATCCTTAAAAGTACCAATAGTGACTAAACGACCTACGCGGAAACAAAAACAACATTTTTAAATGAAATAAAATATTTTAATGAAGTTTCACAAAATCATACGCTAGTCCTTTGTTTGACAGTTTCATACAATATATCGCGCTCTGAATACAAATCATTTTTGAATAATCATTCAACCTTCAATAGGGTTCCAAGCTCAATATGGTTTCACCAATTGTCTGAATAAAACATTATTTAATTTGTCGTACATACGAGACAGTCGTGAGACAGGAGCACTGAAGCCCTGAATGCCTAAATCTGCCCGACAGTCTGTAGGTTCGATTCCCACTCGAGGAAATTGAATATTAAATCGCGAATAGGAAATCAGAATCGGAATATCAGTATCGATGATTATAAAAATCATAATTATAACTAACGTATTATTACTAACCAAGTTATATATCTAAAATAGAAAAATTATATACTACGTATTTCTCATAAGGCGTTTATAAAAAGTAAGTATATATATATATATATATATATATATATATATATATATATATATATATATATATATATATATATATATATATATATATATATATATATATAATATACATATATACGTCATAACAGAACTATAGCAACAGCAAACGAACAATACAATTTTAATGAATCTATATTAAAAATGTCTATATTTGCACAACGTGACGTCACCACTTGTCAGTGTGACGTTATTCAGCTGTAGTATAATGGAAGAGTACGAACAAATACCTACTTATTCACTGGTTCAAAGTGATCAACGGCGAATCATATCCGTCATTTTTCGTCCCACATACGTATCGTATGTTCAGATTTTAAATAAAAAGTAAACAGTTTTGTATATAAATCAGCTTCACGCTGTATCCCGCTTATAACAGAGTGGGCAGACGGAATCTAGTGTTAAGACACTCCGTTTCCCATTTTCTGTTGAATATTTCGAAGCATTGTGTGTTGGTAATAGAGCGAAGAAATGAAAATAATAATAAATAACAATTTGTTCCCCCGAGTGGGAATCGAACCCACAACCGTCGCCATTGTGCACTTTGCGCCACGACGGCCTTTATTGTGTAATAATAGTCGCCTTCAACTATTATTACACAATAAAAACGTTACACATACAGTTATCAAGGGAAACTCAATGAGCATCATAAAATTGCATAAAATATTTCCATGCTTGTATTTTTCCAGCAATTTCAATTAAACTTTGTAATATTAATATATATAAAATCAAATAAATCAACTTCACGCTGTATCCCGCACATAGCAGGGGTAAGCATTTCAATACAAATAATATTAACGTGTTCCTTGATTTAATAGAGGAAAGACAACTAGCAGCGTTAATGAGCAAACACCATGAGTCAAGGCGCGAGGTGGTCACCGTTGATGGACATTACGAGGAGTTGTGGACGCGCTGTCATTATACTTTACAACATTTCCGTATGACCCGTACTAAAACTTATAGCCTATAAAATTCATATGCAAGTCAAACCGAGAAACAAATTATAATATATCATCAGCTTCACGTTGTATCCTGCACTCGGAGCTTAGTGTCAAGACGCTTTATTCCTCCCTTCCTGTCGAATTCTGGAAGAATTGCGTGTTGAGTGGCGGAAGTCAACGCCGTGCTTGGGCCTCTACATCAGAGCGAAGAATGAAAATATTAAATATTTAATTTCCTCGAGTGTGACACGAACTCACTACCTTTCGCGTAACGCCAGCTTATGCTCCTGCACCACTACTGGCTTCTTATTAATATTTATAATTATCTCTTAAAAAAAATCTAATCCTAGCAACACCATATTGATATATTTGGATTCAAAAATTCCTCAGAATCGTTACTTTTAATTATTAGAAACAAGCAAAATATTTAGAGCGTATTGCATATTTCAACGATGGTGTACAAAGATGGCTATTGTTTAAGTTCCATTGTTCCGCGAGAAACTAAACACGTCTCAAATATCTTAGTACAGTACGGTCAACGAGTCGTGGCCGCCCTGAATTAAGCTGTAATTGGCTGCGCAGATATGATTTTACGAATTTTCTTGCTTGTGATTATTTTCTTATCGAGTGGACAATGCGCTCAATAGCTCAGAAAACCTAACTTTAGGGTGGCCACGACTTATTGAGCGTACTGTACTCGAAAAGGAACCTAATTACCCAACATTAAAACTGTTATCTAACGTGAAAGAATAAACTCTGTAATTTGAAAAAGCCATAATTAATCTTACGCTTATAAGGGTTATAGATATAGAGGCAAATAATATTCTTTATAATAACCGGTAAAAATAATAAATCGTTGGTTTTTTTAAATATATACTATGTTGACAAGAATATATTTGTAAAGTGTGTACTATATATAAAAAAAAATACTAAATAGAAAATATACTTTGTTAAAAGTTAAAGTATTTAATTTAAAAATATAAAGTATTTAACATTTTATATGTGGAGAAAATTAATATATTATATGAATAATTCATTTCAAGAAAAACGTTCTCGAATCATTCGGATACGCGGACCGAAAAATAATGTTTTATCTATATATCTATCTATATATTTAACTGTGAAACTTTTTTTCTATCTTGGTAAAATCCGATCTCTTAGGCTCAGGAAACAGACCATAAAAATACCGTCTGTACATAAACATTCGTACTAAGTTAGGATTGACCTTAGTCATATTAAATAGAAAAATATCACTTATGTAAATTTCATACGAAAAATCTAAATAGGATTGGATAAATTAATTAATATCTCCTTTAAAAGTTTTACGCTATATCACATATATAATATATGTGATATCACAACGGGAGCCTGGTGTTTAGACTCACCGTTCCTATTAAGACACTACCATTATCAACTTTCGGAGTGGCTTAACTCGACGCCACAGCTTGCTTCTTTATCTAGTAAAGTAAATAGAGCGCGGAAACGAAATTATAAAATATTTCGTTTCCGAGAGTGGGAATAGAACCTACAACCTGTCGCGTTTACAGACCCTGCGCCACGACTAATCTCTAGCCCTTTATTTTCTATTTAGTAAATATTTTTGTATATAATACCCTACACTTTACAAATATATTCTTGTAAATATCGAAGATCAATATCAATCCTTAAGAAATCGGACTATTATAAATACTATAAATATTCAGTGTGACCCTATCAATATGTACGCGGTACAAGATGCATTGACCTTAACCTGAAAACGAGCGTGTAAGGTGCCTATTTACACACAGGTGACCTAATTTACAAGTAAACCGAGATGAGGTAACTTTATTATATATTCGAAGAAAAGTTTCTATATTGTATATAGTTATTTATTAAATAAATAAATCAAATCAGCTTCACGCCGTGTTCCGCACACAGCAGGGTAGGCAGAGGGAACCTAGTGTTAAGACACATGGTTCCCCACTTTCTACCGAATTCTGGAAGTATTGCTTGTTGAGTAGCAGAACTCAACGCTTCAGTTATTTATTATGTATTCATATTTACATTTTGTAGAGTTTTGAATAAAAAAGTCCGAAATAATTTAATTTTTACGAAATATGTAATATTTTTGCTCTATAAGAGAAGAGAAAGAGAGAGAGAGAGTCTTAACACTAGGTTCCCTCTGCCTACCCTGCTGTGTGCGGGATACAGCGTGAAGCTAATTTATTTATTTTTATTTTAAGAGAAGAGAACTGATCCTAAAAAATATATTAACAAACGTATTTAATGTACTAATTATATTTTGATTTTCCTGACGTTCAAATAAATTTCACAAACGACCAGTAATAATAATTTTGAAATGACAGTAAACAGAAAATGATAAACAGATGGCTTGGTTTGCCCCATTTTCTACATTCTATATACCTACATACTATAATAGAAAATAGGAGTAGCTATACAGGAACACTACGACGGACGATTTAAATCATCTTGATGGCAGTTTTATGGGAAAAAATCGTAAATTTTCTATTATATGAACATTTTTTGCTATCAACTATGTATCTAATATTAATAAGCACATCACTATGCGGTGGGAAAAAATTAAGTGAGACCACAAGTGAAGTGAAGTGAAGAAGTAAATTTGGCTCGAATATAGTATTATTATATGAGAAAAACAGAGTGCTATTTTATTATTTCGCATTTATACAGAGCTGGCAAATCAATAGAAAATGTCACTACTGGTAATAATAAAGAAAGATATTCAAAGAAATTTGTTCCTTAATTTTTATACGATTGATAGTTAAAAAGTATTAAACATATATATTTATCAGTTTCACGCTGTATCCCGCACAGAAATGTTATATGTACAATATTTTTTTTTATATACATACATACAATGTGTTTTTTATATACATAGATTTAAAAACATTAACAAACATACAACCATATAAGAATATAGGAAAGAAAGTACTGGCATGGTACTGAATTCATTATATTTCATATTTTCCGGATAATGAGAATTAAATATTCACTTTCATAATTTTCGTTGTGTATGAACATGCAGAGCCTTATAGGGTTATAGCACGTCAGCTTGTTAAGTAATCGCTGGTCAAACACGATATAACAATATAATACTATGGTAATAGCGGTCTTGTTTAGACTAGGTGAGAGCTCTAATATTCCTGTTTATATTCTTTTTTTATTTTCACGCTGTATCCCGCATATAGTGTTAAAACACAGTGTTTGCTACTTCCTAAGCGAGTTCCGCGATGTTAGCGGAAACGCCTTGAGTTTATTGAGTAGGTAAACAAAAAAAATCATCCCCCAAGTGGCGATTGAACTCACAACTCCCGTTTACAGACAGTCTCTGTCTTATTGCGCTAGAAAGGCCTCATTTAAGAATTAAAATTTTAATGTATGTTCTTCTATTATCAGAACGTTCGAGTTAAATAAAACGCTGAAATTTTATATTACATATATTCAAATGATTTAAAAAGAATACCTATTAATACAATTATCTCTAATCGCTGGCACGTTTCATTTGTATATAACAAGAACATAACTAGGTATTACCATTGTTTTATAATTTTATAATAAAAAAACGAAAAGAAAATTACTATAATAGTGAGATAACTGCTATTCATTATGACATACACACACACGCACACTCACCTACACATAAACATATATATATATACATACACTCATACATATATAAAAATATATGCTAAGTTCTCGGAAGAATAAATTATTAAGCGGATTCATTTTACGAGGTACTTTGCTTGATATAGTTTGTCAAATATATTTACTTTTTGTTTCGAAATTGGTAGTTTTGTATGAAGGATTGGAATGTTGATGAAAATCGGTGTCGATAGTGGTTCGGTTCGTTTCCAGTCGATCGATGCGGAAAATAACTTCAAAGAGTATAAAAAATAAAAAATCAGCTGCACGATGTATCCCGCACACAGCAGAGTAGACAGAGGGAATCCTAGTGTTACGACACTCCGTTACCACTTTCCGCCGAGTTCTGGAGTTATTGCGTGTTGAGTGGCGGAACTCAACGCCGCCGTTTGCCTCGACACTATAGCGAAAAAATGATAATTTAAATGTAGATAATTTTTATGTAACTATTTCATATAAATCCATGACATCAGTTTATAGGAGACCAAGATCCATATCATGTGTGTATTGAATGACACCATCGTCAGTGCGAAGTGCGACTGCGAAATTCAAGGAAATGTCAGAACAAACAAACATAATAAATATTCATAATTTTAGCTTAGCTGGAATTGAACTCGCGCCTCTTGGCCAGATATATATTTTTATAGCTTCACTCCACGCTAATTTGCGCATATAATTAAGGGTTAATTCCTGCCCATAACTTAGTGTTTAGACACTCCGTTCCCCATTAAGACACATAAAATAAATCTTTTCCTAGAATAAGAATCGAATCCACAACCAGTCGCGTTAACAGTCCCACGCTTGTGCCCCTGCGCCACGACTGGCCTCACTTTTATATAAAACGTACAATAATTATTTTAACGTAGCGGAATTCGAACCCGCGCCCCTTGGCCATTTATTTTCTCTACTTGCGAAATGCTTAAAGTATACAATAAATATTACTTGATAGTTAAAGGAAAAGTCTTAGAAGATTATTAAAATAAACGAGCGGACGCGTCGCGTCGTTCGCCATTCTGGTATTTGTCTTGCCTTATTACGATTTATTCCATTTGATTAAAATGTTATTGATGGGTTCTGTTCGTTGGGCCATTTTGTTCAGAGATTAGCCAATCTGACTGCTAAAACCAAGGTTCTTTACTATATTTAGAAAGCAGCTTCGCGTTCTATCACGCTTTTTCCCGCATTCCCGCATTTAAACTTGCCACCCAATCGTGAAGGTTTTTCTAAAATTGGGTACCTAGTGTTAAGATAAACCGTTTCATTTCCTCGAATGGGCATCAAACTCACAACCGGTCGCCTTTGCAGTTGCACGCTAGTACGTTCTAATGCGCCACGACTGGCATTAATCGAGTTTTTTAATTTAATTGGAAGCAACTCTAAAGCAGTGCTTTGTCTTGTTCCAAGAGCGAGAAAAAAATAAACTGTTGAAAGAAAAATACTTATTTAGACGCAGGTCGGTTTCCAGGAGGTGTGGGTTCGAATCCTGCTACGTTCAAATTTTCATACGTTCTATAAATAAGTAAAATTTAACCAATTTATTTTCCCGAGCGGGAATCGAGCCCACACACATTGTTTACAGTCGAGCTTTGAGCTGCTACGCGAACGCCCTCAATTTAATAGTGAACGAAAACAGCATTTTCAAATATATTACTTTTGATGGACAGACACAAGGTATAATAGCAAATTATTTTGTATGTATGGTGGTATGTAATGTTTATATATAAACTCTGGAGTTTTAGTGTAATATTAGATGTGAAGTACTGCATACAATTAATCTAAAAAGCCAATTTCTTTAAAAAATCTGAAGTCTTTAAAAAATGATTTTTATGATAAAAAATAATAAAAAAATAGTGCAAAATATAATTGACATGACGTTAGTTGGTATTTCCTTTAGATAACAGAAAAGAATGATGTTATTTTAAGATATGTTTATATCATTTTAATTTAATTATTTTTAATTATTAGTTACATGTATTCTAAACACATAATTTGAAACATCGTATATATTCGACTCTTATTCATAGCCAAAATTAATCAAAAATATAGTATTAAAAGAATATTAAGAGTTTGTTTAGTTAAACGGGTTAATCTCAGAAACTATTAGGTTGGATTTGAAAATTTATTTATGTTTTGAATAGTCCATTTTAGGTTATTTTTCTTTTATAATTTTAATATATTTTTTTTTCAATTATTTCATTTCCCCACAGGAACTCACAGGAACGAGCTAGGAACATTATCTTGAACTGTTATCACTTAAAAATATAACGCAAATATTTTTTTATACTATAATAATATACGCAAATTTTAATCATCTACTTAATACAAATATTAAAAAAAATATTAATATTTAAAATTTAAATAAGCTATTAGAGTGATAAAAAATAATTAAAATTCATAGTACAATACATAAACATACATACAGACCTCCTTTATTAGTTATAATATATTTAAATATATATAAAAGTATTTTTAAGTTATATATTATTATTATTTCATGTTAAACTGGATAAACTACATCGTTTTCTTTTTTTATATAAAAAAAATAAAATTCATCGTACAATATATATACAGACCTGATTTATTACTTATAATAATATAAATAAAAATATTCTTAAATTATTATTGTTTATTATTATTAATTTATTATTGTTAGGCTTCATACTTTATTCCGTATATATTATAGAGAATAATTTTAGAAAATTCTTTTCTTAGCAGAGTAGGCAGAGGAAAACTTGAAAACTAGCGTTCTCACTTTTCCGTTCCGTTCTTTCCGCGGAATTCTTAATTGAGTGTTCAGAGACGGAACTCAACGCCGCGCTTTTCTCAATAGTAAAGCAAGTAAAATTTTAAAAGAATTCTCTATCAGATTTTAAGCCTACAAATCTAGAAATATTTCAAAAAAACAAATAAAACCCAAGTTCGAAAAATAATTCTTTTCGTGCCTTAGAACTATTAAACGCAATAGACGTGTTTTATAATGAAATTGTCTGTCGAGATAATTACAAACTTCCTACGTTACCACAATTCATGGTCACCGTTACCTTAACAATTATACAAGGTATGTATTACTGTTGATTTGTTTCTTTTTCTTTTGAGACTTGCATTTGCTGTCGTGGCCCAGTGGAACGCGACGGTTGTGAGTTCGGTTCCACTCGAGGGAATGAATTATTGTTTCTTAATATTTTCATTTCCTCGCTCTGGCACGAAAGCAAAAGCCTAGAGTTGAACTCCGCCACTTTACACGCAATGCCTCGAAACAACGCCCCTGCTGTGCGGGATACAGCGTGAAGCTGACGTGTTTATATTGGTTTTGCATGTAAATTTTTAAGTTTTCATTTTGTATTGATTTTTCAATTAAAACAAACACACTAGGTTTCCACATTTCTCTTAATCATCGAGACACTGCAGCACTGCAGTTGAGCAGCGAAACTCAGCTCAGTAAAAAATAAAATATTCATTCACTCGGCTGGAAATAGAACCCACAACCTGTCACGTATACAGTCACATTTCGAACCACAAAAAGATTACATAAAAGATTATATCATTCATTTAAGCCTCAGTAAATAAGATATAATGAAAAGCTGTCTAGATAAATATTATAAATAATCATGTTGTCACCTCTTTAAATTTATTATAACAACAGTTCATTCATAATTATAAATACATTAATTTTCAATAATTGTCTGTTTTTTTTGTATTTCACGTTCATTTCCTACACGATTCGGCTGTGCCAAGTGAACTTTGGCAAGAGTAAGCGAGGTGTTGTCCTCATGGGAGTATCGTATTTACGTACTATATGACAAATTGATTTTTTAAATAGACTAAACAAAAACAGCTTCACGCTGTATCCCCGCACGCGGCAGGGTAGGCAGAGAGAACCTAATGTTAAGACACACTGTTCCCCACTTTCCGCCAAATTCTGGAGGCATTACGTGTTGAGTGGCGGAACCCAACGCCGCGCTTTGCGCAGATCGAAGAAATGAAAATAAAAATATAACTAAATATTTTATTTCCTCGAGTTGGGATCGAACTCACAAACAGTCGATTTTACAGTCACACTCTGTGCCCCTGCGCCACGACTGGCCTCAATAAATAAACTAATAAATATTTACTGTTTTGCTTTTTATATTTATATACATATGTATAAAAATATAGTTTTTTTTTTTTTATGGAAAAGACACGGCAAACGAGCGTGCGGGTCACCTGATGGTAAGTGATTACCGCCGCCCACGGCCCCGTGCAACCCCAGAGGAGCTACAGGTGCGTTGCCGGCCTTTAAGATGGCGCCGGGGCCCGGCATTACCTGATGCGAAACGCAGTGGCATAAAGCCACTACTTCACGCCGGTTTTAAATGCCGGGGGTGGTAAAGATCCGGTCGAGTCTGCCCATGCGTGTTACCATTGCTGGCGACGTGACTCTACCACACGTAGAGTAGTTGTAATTTAACAGCCACTCTAAACTCATGCACAGGAGAATGAATAATTTTTACTTTCTCCCTCAGGTAATAAGATTGCGTTGAGTTCCACCATGCCATATCTCGAAAATTGTGCGGAAAGAGAGAAACATAATGTCTTAACACTGATCTCCCTCTATCTTCTCTGCTTTTCGGGAACAAGCATGAGAATGGGTTTTTTTAAATTAAATAAACAAACTTTTTTATTTTTAAACCAATTTCAACTCTATTCAACTCTAATTACGCTTTTTTTATGTTAATTTCTTGATACACTTCAATTTATATTCATAAGGTGTATGTATAGTGTATAAATAACGTAGCATTACATGTAAAAACACCGATTGTTTTATCATTTAGTTATATTGGTCCAATTATTTATAATACAAGGCCCATTGGCTCAAGGATGTGATCGTACCGCAACGGTTGTAGGTTCGATCCCCACTCGAGGGACTGAATTATTATTTATTAATATTTTGATTCCTTCCCTCTAGTACCAAGGCAAATTTCCGCAGACCCAAAGCCTGGAAAAATTCGGCGAAAAGTGAGGAACTAAGTGTTTTAACACTAGTTTCCCTCTGCCTCACCTGCTGGATGCAGGAAACAGCATAATTTTAATTTAAATATTTATTTTTCTTTATAACCTTTACCGGAAGGCCACACGCCGGAGTAAATTTATTTTATTAACAATAAAACAAAAAGGAGATTGTAAATCAATTAATATTTACAACTTAAACTCACTTTGTCCTTTATCGAGCCACCTTTCATATTTATGGTTATAAAAATATATATTTAATTTTGAATGTATGTAAATTACTATTAACCGTGTCGTTAAAATTAGTTGACATCTCATCGCCTTTGAAACTGTGGAGAGAGTGCATCCTAAATTTGTGTTTTTCTCTTTCCACCATGCTATGCTTGCTTTATTTTGTGTTTTTTTGCGACTCATCTTTCTTTATAGAGAGAGAGTAATAAGCCTAGTGTCGAAAAACTCCGTTCTCCTAAGTGACAGTAACTTGTGAAGCTAGCAAATATAATATATAGATAATGTTTGAACTTTCATAGAATATAAACATTTTTATTAACCAAAAAAAATTGAAGTCGTGACAACGCAGGGGTATGCCTAATTGGTACTAGTAAATATTACGCTTGTAAATTCGATTCTCGGTCGGTGTAATTAATTATTCTCACTTTCTCGCAGTGGTAACGAAACAAAATATTGAGTTCGATCGCTCAACACGCATTTAAAATGAAACGAAATGTTTCTGAACTAGTACTGAACATCTCTACCTACTTTATTATATGCGGGATACAGCGTGAAGCTCAAAAAAAAAACAATTTTCGGAGATTCCCATCAGGTTAAAAGTGCAAAACGGAGTCAAGATCAAATCGCCTAACTCGCTTCCGCTGTTTTCAAATGCAAATCACGACGAAAAATATTCATAAACAACGAAGATAACCTCTGCGAAATAAATATTTAATGATGCGTCAAATTTTAACAGGATATTGTTATATCTTAAATACATAAGAAATATTATAACTTCCTATGGTATTATGTATTTGGGTTATAATTATAATTAATTATTTATAACTAAGTTTGGTCGTATCTAGTAATCTAGATATTTCTCGGGAGAGACTGGTTCTTGTAAACATGGTTTTTTTTTTTAATTTTTCGGGTTCAACTTTTTGTTGGTAAAATTTCTGGGCTGGACACGGACCCTACGCCTATGAGTTTGGTAATCTTGAAACAAAATATTAAAAATAAGGCAATCGCTTCACTTCTAATACTAATATATCGTTATTAATAATTTATCATATCGTATTAACGTGTCAAAGTGAGGTCAATCTTGGCGCAAGGGCACGAGCGTGTGACTGTGTAAAGGCGACAGATTGCGGGTTCAATTCCCTTAATAGGTGATGAAATATTTAATATTTTCTTTTATCCACTCTGGTATCGAGGCAGAATTCGACGGGATGTAAGCGGAGTGTCTTAACTCTAGGTTCTCTCTACATACTCTGTTACGTATTACAGTGTGAAGAGGAAGAGGAAGGAAGTGTCAAATTGATGAAAATACATTATCCTTTGATTTAAAATCTATTTTGATTTATTGTTGTTATAAATGTCCGACTTCTAAAATTATTAAAACGAACAAATACTTCTCATATCTATAGAGATAACAAACAGATTTTGCAAGGACCTAAATTAATAATTTTATTGTACGGATAAAACTTCTTATATATAATTATAGTAACGAAAAAATATAATATCTTTACTGTAACTGAACTAGTATGTAACGGTTAAAATGTATAAATATCCTCAGAATTAAATCTATATATATTTTTTAGCTTCACGCTGTATCCCGCACACAGCAGGGTAGGCAGAGGAAACTTAGTGTTAAGACACTCCCCAATTTCCGTCGAATTTTTTAACATATTGAGTGGCGGAACCTAACACCTTGGCTTAAGATTTTTCTTTTTTGCTTGTTTACTGTCTTTTCTAATAAATAAACAATTTTATTTTTCACACAACATTTAACAATGATGTCTTTTTGGGTATATTGTGAGTCAGAAATTTAAAAAACTAAACTAATATCTCAAACATCTTATTGAAGTAAGAGTTATAAACACGTGCTTTCAAGCAAAGCACGCGGCATGAAAGTTGCATAGTATTTCTAAGAAAGTAGCATCATTTATCAATATAACGGAACTTGTCATAGATAAATAAGAAATGTTGCCAGCTAATGCCAAAAATTTAATAATCTGTATTAAATCTTTATTTGTACTTTGCATATTCTGTGGTGATAGAATAAAAATATTATTCAACACGAAGTTAATATCATAAAATATATATTCATAGATATTTTAATAGCATAATTTCTTTCTCATATTTTATTTTTTATGTATATTTTTGTTGTTTCTATTCAGTTTAAAGTAGAAACCCGGCCAAATGAGATTAATATTACATGATTTGCAAACGATAGTATTACAAAGAACTCAGATATACTCACCTTGTTGTGCTTTTTTTAAAAGTCATGGCTGTCATGGCGCAATACACTAGCCCTTTCTTCTTGAGCAAAAGTACCAAGTTCGACGCCGACATATTTAAAAGTTGCGTCAATCAAATATATTGATATAAAGTTATGTTGTGAATACGCCTAGGTTTGCAATATTTATATTTATTTTATAAATAATTATATTTTTAACCTATTGTAAATATGAATAATAAATTATAGTTTCACGATATCCAAGACAAACCGACATGGATAGGTATAACAATTATCATTTTAATATTAATATATAATATTCTTTATAGAAATAGGCAACGACAAGTTCAATTGTCGTTAATATATTATTATATAATAATAATATATTGATCTATTAAACTGTTTCGTTAACGATCGTCAGCCCGCGCCCACGGCCACGTTGAGATGAGTCACTCACTTTAGATCTACGGCCTCGTGTTTCGGCTAAGACGCGCTTTATTTATATTATAATTATAAAGTTACTATAATTTCTATAAAAAAAAAAACAAAAAAAATAAAGGTGGCACGTGTTAATGTAAGCGCGACGGTTGTAAGTTCAATTCTTCGTAATATCTTGAAAATTCGACGGAAAGTGAAGAACGGAGTGTTTAACACTACGCTCTCTGCTTACCCTGCTATATGCGGGATAAAGCGTGAATCTTTTCACACACTTCAAATATTTTTTTAGAACAGGTATATTTTTAAAACACGTTAATGCGGGATGTAAATGATAAATCATCGACTCATCTTTACATTGGAATGTATTTGAGTTTTATTGATGTAGTGATGTACCAGTGTTGTGTAACCAAATGATTTATATATTTGTAACTTAGATTCTTAGTATAAGAATATTTCTTATTTGAATTTTAAAACTTATAGAAAATTGTTAACTTAAATGTAATGTAAGTTCTTATATTTAATAACAACAAGCAAAGGTTTATAAATAATATAAGCACGATGTTTTACCTTTCGTTTTTATGTCCAAAGTTCATGTAGCCATTGAATTAAATTTTAGAAAACGTACCGTAAAGTTGATCGCAAAAGTTAATTAAAATTAGCATCTTAATATTTAAAGTATCATTATAAGCAATTAATTTAATTATAAAACATTATAATGCAAGGTAACTTTACAGCAATAAGTTCCTTATTTACATATACGATGTAATTAATTAATAATGACAAAATGTTTTGGTAAAAGTGAAATATTTAATATGACAAATATATAGTATTATAAAATATTAGATATCTATTGAAAATATATAAAGTTTTTTTTATAAATCATAGATTTATTAACATATAATGAAATTAACTACAAATTATAAAAAGTCATTGTTCTTTTTCTTCGAATAAATTTTTCCATGAACTTGACTATTAATAAATCGTTCCGTGACTTCACTTAGTACATAATTTGCAATATTTAAATAACTAATTTTAATTTAATAATTTATTTTAATTATCGTCGTCTTCTAACATCTCAATCGTAAGAAAAAATTTAAGACCAAACATTAACGAATTATTTTAGTGGACTAATTGCCTATATTTCAAGATATCTAGCGATATGATAGCTCTTGACATAGTTTGAATAAATACTATTCACTATTCAGTACGGTCTGTCTGTGAAGCGTCTATGTCAAGGAGTTTTTTACTTATAAAATTTTTAATAACAAAAATATACTTGTATTCTTGTTATGTTTATTACTCTATTTTAATAATATTTTAGTCAATAACTAAGCCCAATCTTAAATAAAATATAATATAATAATAGGAAAAATATGTAAAAAAAAAACAATACACAAAACCATAGTTCTATTATTATCTGTATAAAATTAAATGTATAATTACTATTTAATCTGTCGCCCCAATTCGGGTCGACCTCAACTCGTTTAACATCGGGTGGAAAATTTTCGCGCCAAACTGGCGCTCGCGACTTTATTTTATATGTGAAATAACTTTCTCTGTGCGGTATGCAGACATAATATATTATTCTTTTCAAATACCAATTTTTGTGTTATAATTAATATCCGTCATGTTTAGATATATCTGTTTTATTGCTTGAGAAACTAAATATTTTATTGTTTTGTTGAAAATTGGAACTGCTATAAGTATTATCCATGTAAGTGATAAAATTTGTAATATAGCAAAATGTTACAAATGGAATTTGATTCCATCAATACTATTATTTTTATATAAGTACACTTTAATGACTATGGATAATTATATATCTATTTTAAGACAAGAAAATCTGTTTCAATGAGAACTCTAATAAACATTTCAAATCGATCAAATTCATATTAAGATAGATAAACATGTTTAGAGTCCAAAACTAATATGCCAGGGTTAGAAGTTAATCGATGTGGTAATATCGTGATATCTTTAAGTTCATAGACCTTTAATGTTGATTTATATTAGAATTATTATTAAAGAAAAATATTTTAAAACTTACTTCCTAATATTTAAATATTTTTAATGGATTTAATTTATATTAATATAAACTGATATTGCCATTTTTATAAATATTCTATTATTATAGTTGGACACAATTTACTTTTAAAAAAAATATAATTTTATTAACGCTTGATCCATGATCTCCTTACGCGTATTAATTAATTTGCAATTTGTATATTCATTTATTATGAAAATGGAGAAAACGATAAAAATTGCACTTGAATTTGTATGTCAAGATTAACTAAGTTATTTGTTACATCTTCCTTTTATAGACTTATGATATTGCTCATTAATATTAAAATAAAGTATTGTTCGAGTAAAAAGTATATTAATAAAATAAAAGACCATCGTTGCGCAGGGGCAACGGGGTGTCACTGCAACGCGACGGTTGTGGGTTCGATCCCACTCGGAGTAATGAATTATAAATACTTTCATTTATTCTTTATATTAATAAATTAATTTATTATTTAACAACTAAATGCTCACATAAGATTTAAATATATTTCTTTTCCTAAATATTTATTAACAAAAAAAACAATTGGTTCGTAACGTTCTCAAAGAATGGTTCCTACATTAAATTAGATCAATTATTTTCTAGAAAGGCTGAATGATAGTGTTTACAAGAAGGTGAGGCTAGCTGATAAAACCAGGATTAACTCGAAGCCATGACACCGTGATGTGTTCATATAGAGTGGGTTATTCCATTAACTATAGAAAATATTTTTTTTATAATAATTATAATCTTAGTAACTCTTTAGCATCATATCTGATTAAATGAACAGTAAATTTAAAATTTGCTTAATTTATGATCATGATTAATAAGCATATTTTAATATCATATAAATAAAATATTGAAACCGGAATTGAACCCGCATTTTTGGAAACTTCAATAACTCAAATGCATGAATAGTGATAACTAAAACAAACAAAAATAAACAAAGAAATATTAAACTAGCACATTTTTTCAAATTAATGCCATAAAAATGTTAATCCTATACTTTAACGAATCATTAAAATGATAAAAGGATTACTAGGTAGGTATACATATATTATGAGGACAGTCGTGTCGCAGGGGCACAAAGTGGAATGAAAACGCGGTTGTGGATTCAAACCCCATTCAAAAGGAAATAAAATATTTTCTTCGCTCTGTTGACGAGACAAAGCACACCCTAGAATTGCGCCACTCACCACGCAATGCCTCCAGAATTCGGCGGAAAGTGAGGAAAGGGGGTATTTTATTACTAGGTTTCCTGTATCTATCCTGCTGTAAGCGGGATACAGCCTGAAGCTGAATTTGATTTGATTTTAAGTATATAGTAACAAAACGTGAAATTTACAGACAATTTCGTTGAATGGAATTCATAGCAATAACAAGTATTCTTCCACAAGATAAGATTATGAATTGATCAATAAAAAGCACATTCTTATGTCTGCCTGACGTGATTAAACACTAATTATGAAACGTAACTATCGTAATTTTGTACAAATTAAAAAATATATATTAAGAAACAGATAAACGGGTCATAGTAGTTACTAAATAATTGGTTGAACAACGCTGGAGCTAACAATTGGCCAAGTTTTGAAGTTTTATTACTAACTAACTGTTAGTTGTTGGGTAGGCAAGTTGTTGTAATCAAAATTGTTACCAAAAAAAAAAGGTTTGGTAAAATGTTACCAAATTACCTAAATGTATTATAAAAGAGTAATCGAATATTCTAGCTGTGGTTGATAGGGTGATATGTTGCAGCAAAAATGTCTATATATAATAAATCAAATCAGGTTCACGCTGTAACCCGCACACAGCAAGGTATGCAGAGGGAACCTAGTGTTAAGACACTTCATTCCCCACTTTCTGTCGAATTCTGGAGATATTGCATGTTGAGTGGCAGAACTCAACGCCGAACTTTGCCTCGACACTATGTATAATAAATACTATGTAATCCTTCCAGGTAGTATACATGGTATCTACTTACATTACGTATTATTAAAAATAATAACACATAAATAATGGTGCAATTTTACCTTATAAATCTATATTATGTAATAGTTCAAACATATATAGCTTCACGATTCATTCTATATATAGCTGGGACCTACCCAGCTATATACACATAGAAATATAGTGTCAAGACTCTATTTTCAAACACATTGAGTGGCGCAACTGAGCACCACAATTTTTAAATAAAATATAACATTATAGTAAACTACTATTACTATTTCTATTTCAACATATTTTGTTCGATTAAACAGCTGGTGCGACCTTTCTAAAGAATCCAAATAATCTAAAGTAACCGCAGGGTTAACTAAAACTGTTAAGAAATGATTCAACAATCTATTTCTTTGTATTTTAGTAGAAAATAAATATTTTGATAAATCATAACGTACTGATAACTACTAGTCATTTCAAGAATGTTGTGTCAAATGTGATAAAAATAGAAGTACTATAAATACAAACGTATGAATGATTTTATTTTATTATTGGCCTTATATTGCTATTGATATGATTGAGTGTGACGTAGATTATGGAATATTTATATTATTTATAACTTTTAATTGTTTTCACATGCTACGTATATATTTTTTTTACTAAATTACCAAAGGAAAAAAATGCTACTTTTTTTTATTTTCCGCATTAAAATTAAATTTGATTTGATTTAATATTTTCTAAAATAAACTAATTTCATCTAATCACTTGTATCTACGGCTGTCAAAAAATGGTTTCATTTCAAATTATTTAAAAGACATTTTGTCTCATCACTACTAAGTATCTATGGCAGTTAAGAAAATGGCGTCTTTAAAAAAAAAGTATTCGAAAGACATATTGACAGATAATCATAAATTCATTTAAAAACTTGGCAAGTCCTCATGTTAGTAAATGTTTAATTATCATGCTATTTATATCAATTGTTTGATGGGGCCGGATGAAATCGAAAATGGTCTACCCACGGCTGTAGTCAATTGCCGTGTTACTGCTAGGGACAGGACACTGACTCAGTGTTCAGGATTAATGAAAAAAAAATCAGCTACACGTTCTATCCCGCACACAGCGGGGTAGGCAGAGGGAACCTTGTGTTAAGACACTTCGCTCCCTACTTTCCGCGGAATTCTGGAGGCATTGCGTGTTGAGTGGCGGAATTTCGCGTTTTGCCTCTACACTAGAGCCAAGAAATGAAAATATAAATATAAATATTTCATTTCCTCGAGTGCGGATCGAATGGTGGGGGTGCCCCTGCGCCACGACTGGTCTCACGTCGAGGATAAATTACCATTTTAATCTCGGTAAACTATATCTATAGAAAAAGTAGTTAGTTTGTTTTTTAATAGCAACGATAGTTTATTACATAGTAAATTGATTTATATAGTATTTTATTGTATTAGATCTTTAGAATTTATTATTTAATTGGAAATCGCAATTGTGTAATGTCTGCACGTTATGGCACAGTTATTTTAATATAAATATTTCGTTTTCTAAAAATTAAATAAGTGCTTCAAAGGTTTAGAAGCGATTTTCCATTTTTTGTTAAAATCTGATAATTTGAATTTTTTCTATGTAGTGCTGTGGAAGCGAACTAACCGACGACATGTTTTCTAATGAAACAGTGACGTCATATATGAGTAAAAACATTTTTTGAAGGGATATTTGAACTCACAACCACCGCGATGGCCTCACCCGCCCCAACTTCACCATGACCACGTCTTTCAATCGTAGCAAAATGAAACATTAAAATACTTAATCAAAAGTTCAAAGACCTGTGACATAGAAAGAAAAATAACAATGCTTATTACATATATTCATTATATGATAATATTATGTCATCGGGGCAATTACTCTGGGAATAGAAACATATCTACATACATATTTTTATTAATTTTTTTTTGGGCACTTTCACTTAATTTCTCTACATTCTTTTACATTTCTTGCGCAGAAATCGAATGTGCTACCTTCGTTTTTAAATATTTGAACACTTTATAAATGTCTTGTTTATTTTTGTTTTAAATTTAGGACGTCCAGTAGTACAAGCGTGTTGTAAACACGACGGTTGTGAAGTACGATTCCCACACGGAGGAATGAATTATTAATTGTTAATATTCTCGTAATCGCTGTAGTACCAAGGCAAATTGCGGCGTTGAGTTCTGCCACTAAACACGCAATGCTTCAAAAAATCTGCGGAACGTGTGTGGGGAACGAAGTGTTTAAACAGTAGGTTCCTTCTGCGTACCCAAACACTGCGTACACAAAGCGTGAAGTTGTATTATTATAATATATTATTAACATATAAATGCGGGGTAAAGGCCTGTTCGATGTTATTTTCCACACCGATAGTCATTCAAGATCACTTACTGCCGTCTTGTTGATTATGGGTCGATTCATGTTATTGTAAATAAGTTTTAGATTCTAATAAATAGTAGAGAATTTAATTTAAAAAAATGTTTCTATTATATGATTTAAGAAATAATGGAAAATACCTTTTTTATACCATAAAGTATTTGACTACTAAGAAATTAAAGCGCCTTATTTGAAAAACTGTGCTTAAGAGAATATTGAAATATATAATATATTGATAAGTATATAATTTTTGTTACCAAAGAAATATAATACCAGAATAAATGATATTTTAGTACTTAGTAGTACATTTATTTATTATTGAAATGGACGTCATATACTATATTTTTACCCTACAAATATTATTAAACTAATTTTATATCCTTTAATTTCTTTTCCTGGCTCGCTAGTAACAAGACAAACGCGGCGTTGAGAACCGCCATTGAACACGCAATGGAAGAGTCTTAACACTATATTCCGTTCACTACAATATGTGGGATACAGCGTGAAGCTAAACAGAAATACGTTGTGACCGTTTTCTCAATATTTTAGTTAAAAAAAATGGCAAAAACCAATTTGTATAGTTAATAGACTGTTTTATTTTACTGTGTGTAATTGAGTAGCGGACGCTATGTGGGACATCTAACTCTCCTCTGATCTTTCGGTCGCCACAACCATAAATTGATGTTGCAAATCGTTAAATGGCTGAGAATATTTGCTAGATATTTACTATACTCTTCTTTAAAATCTATAATTTATCTATATTACATCTAAGGTGAACTTGCAAAATGTATTTGTTTGAAATTATATTTTGAATTCTGATTCAATATTTTTTTTCTATATATACTAGAACTATATACTAGGACCCGTAACGTTGTGTACGTGGATTTTTAGAAGTAAAAACTAAAAACTGATTATTTTCCGTTCTCTTAGAAATTACTAGAAATCCTTGTTAGTTTTTTTTACTCATCATTTGAATTTTGACTCCAAGAAGACTTTAAAGAATAAGAACCATTAATTTATTTAATTTATTGAGTTGAGTAAAAACGTTTAAACAAGTTTGTTTAAAAAAAATCAAAATTTAATAATAATGTAGAGCTTAAGAGTTTCTGGAATCATTTATAATAAATTCTTTATGTATGATAATTTTATGATAATAGTAGCGATTAAGATTAGTTAAACTGATGAATCATTCTAGCTCTTAGTATAGAAGCTTTAAAAGGATTATCTTCTTCATAAAAAGAACATCCTATATCACCCAATTGACGTATTATACATAGAATGTATTGAAATTTTTATCATATTTCATATTACAAAACACAATTTACCAAAAAACCATTAAAAAAAAATGATACATTTATAGTTTTTAAGTATTAAGATTGCAGTTTATAATTTAACTTTACAGTTAGTTTAATAGGTACTTATTTGGTATCTTATAATGGAGCGGACGATGAGCGCGACCTTCTCGATTCTGACGAAATAAGTTGAGCATTTGCAAGTTTTTTTTTAACTTACTATTGTGATATTTTAATATTGCCTTACTAACTCGTACATACATAAATCATGTATTACAGAAGAACGTAAAACAAACACAAAGAGAATAGGTAGACGAACTGACCGACACTAATGATCTAATAATAATATGAGGTTTGGCTGCAACCCAAATACTAGGGATGTTACTTACAAAAAAAATCGACAATCTTTAAACATATTATAAACGTATCGTAATATTTATGTCTTATCACTTAAGATGTCACTTCTTAATGTCTTATAATATTATTTGATTTTGTTTTAGCAGTGCGTTTCCTTTTTATATATTTTATATGTTTCCTTTTAAATATATAAAGTTAAATATCAATCCAAAACCAATAAATCTTTAAATCGCTTTTAACCTACAACGCGCACAAGCTATATAACTTTTCATTTATTCGAAATATATAAGTTATCGTTGAGCTACTCTCTCTTATTTACGGTCGATTTCAATGTTGCCATCTGTACGTACGTGGACGAATAGTGCATTTGAAGGATCTTTAAAGGTATGCATTATTTGGTAACTTGTCCACCTTGATGGATGGAGTATTGTAAATAATATATCCTGATTGAATTGTAAACTTACCGATTTGATATAGTCCTAAGCCCGGGTCGTCGGCAAAACACCAACAGGGCGAGCGAGTTGCCCGCAGTGGACACCAAAAACAGTACGAGGAGGACCACCTCCTCCACAAGCCGGTCCTTAGCTTCCATCCCCTCTGACATCAACGCTCGTCCAGGAGACAAAGCAGACTGTTCCATACAAATATCATCACTAACACTAGCACTTTGCACGCAATCTAACACTTAGTTCGCAAGCAACTGCAAAGTTGCGTGAAGTTTTGAGAACACGCTGGTCTAGCGGCCGCGTCTTTCTCGTTGCGCTGTCGGTTGACAACTGACTGTGGAGCGGGTCTCGGCGAGCGGCAACGCGTGGCATCCCCTCTACCATCTCTACCACAGCGTAAAGCTTACGCTCTACCGTTCAAAACTCATCCGTTAATTTAAACTTTTAAACTTAGAACTGGAACACAACACTTGTTTTTATTTATATTGGCTTTTTAAATCTAATTTTAAAGCAGAAAGTTTTAACTAAAATTTTTTATTTCTCATAATTAATAATTGTATAAGGATTTTGTAATCAATTAACTCTATGTATAATATTGTTGTAATCAACTTTTCCTATTATTTATTTATGTAGCGTTCAAAAATTGTCCTTGTGATTATATCATTTTCACGTATTGGCTTTGACCCAGAAACGTTTCGGTTTACGTTGATGTCAGTAATCTAAATGAAATATAGCTTAGTCTTTGTAAAGATATAATAAAAATAAATATGTTAAACTGTTTTTTTGCAAATGCAAAAAGAACAAAATTATATTAACGTCATAAATTTTAATTGCCTTTGTTTATCTTACTATGTCTATCTCCGACACTGATTTGTGTTGAAAAAGAAATTGTATATATTATATTTTTATTAATCTTTTATTACTCGTTGTCGTTCAGTTACAAGAAAGCTTTTTAAAATACATGATTATAATTCTTTCATTTTTACCCGCAGAAATTTCCATTTTTGAATAATATAAATGTTTAAGGTTGTATGTCTAAGTAAAACTTACCGAACTTTTAATGATCACAATGTTATCATTTAAGCTATTATATATTTTAGCTTGACGTAATAAAGAAACGTATTAAAATTATGGTCACAGGTTCAAATTCTTCGCTTTGAAATCATGAATAAGTTTAAATACTTAATTTGCTTTATTTAAAACACAATTAACATTTTTAAAACATTAATAGATATATAATAAATGCTTAAAATTTAAGTGCTTGTAACATTCGCCAGATTTAATAAATGATTTGATTATTCAGTGATTAACCTTGAAAACAGGAAAATATTAACAGAACACGGTAAAGAAATAGAATGAGAAATGGACATTTTAAATAAATGGAAAAGAAATAGAATGAGGCCACAGTGGCGCAGGAGCAAAAGCTTACGACTGTAAACCCGATAATTTTGGGTTCAATTCGCATACGCGGTAATGAAATTTTATTATTTTCATTTGTTTTCGTAACATCACTACACAACACGCACTGCCTCCTGGATTCGTCCGAAAGTTATAGATGGAAGTGTCTTAATGGGAACGGAATGTCTTAACACTAGGTTTCGAAGCTCCCTCTGCTTCCTTTGCTACTCGCCGAATACGGCATGAAAAAATGATAACCGTTTTATTTAGGCACTTTTTCCCGACTGCTAAGGAACGTTTATGTTTTTAGCGCGTATCTTGTATGTATGTATGTATTATTCTTTATTACCTCATATCTCCAGAACCGCTAAACGAATTTACATATTTGGGGTATCCTTAGATTTGTATTAACAGCCCAAGTGTTCTTAGATAGGTGGCCTTAAATAAAACAATCATGGCAGTTGTGGGACGCCATTGGACTTAGTGTAAAAAAAATATTTCGTTTTGAATACCACAATATGGGTATCAAATTCAAGAGCTCAATATGAGAATTTAAAAAAGGTATATCATGACTATCTCTACAAAAAAGTAAAAAATTAAAAAAATATTTGTAAAAACAAAAACTCCAACAGCAGAAAACTCAAATGATAATAAACAAGCCCAATAATAGGATTAACAGTGGGGATCTATAAGTAATTCTTCAATCAATAAAAACATTACCAGGAACCCCGCTTATTCATAGAGGTCTCGACTGTTAATCCTTATAAACTATTGGGCGCGTTTATTGGGCTTGTTTATTGGGCTTTTTAGTTTTCTGCAGTCGGGGTTTGTGTTTTTACAAATATTGTTTTTCATTATCCTATTTTTAACATCTATATTTGTACGACAGACGTTATCTTTTGTACCACGTCGGTCTCTTCTACGATAACAAATAAAAAATAACAATAATCAAAACTTTCTACATTTTTTTATGGATTTTTAAAATTGGAACCCGCCATTTTGTTACGGCGGCCATTTTGAAACTGAAGTCGTGTCCAGATTCCAGTTCAATCGGACACTGGGAAATGGCTCAAATTTAGTTCACAATATTATAGACAAAACACATACCACCATAAAAATATTTCTACGATGCGATTGCGCACGCTATACTTATTTGGTATAAAGCATAACGCAAAACTATTAACTTATTAAATATCTTATATAGTTAGCTCTTAAGCTAACGTAATTTCTTCATAAAGTTACCGCATTTAAATAATTATAGAATGGAAACTGATGTTTTGACATACATGGTGTCAAATAATATTTTCTTCTAAATGTAGAAGTTTCTTAGTAATTGTATACTATAGATGTAGAGTCAAATCGTTAGTGGCTAAAAAATAAATTGTTAACGTCATAGTGACGTATTTTCATTGATTATATTGTTGGTTATCGATAAGAGTACCACTATGTCCAATTTTATTTAATAAATAAATAAAAAAATCAGCTTCACGCTGTATCCCGCACACAGTCTCTTTGCCGTAGGGTAAGTAGCTTACCCTACGGCAAAGAGCACCTAGTATTAAGACAGTCCGTTCCCTATTTTCCACTTGTTTCTGGAGGCATTGCGTGTTGATTGGCAGCACTCACCACCACGCTTTACTTAAACAATCGAATTAAAAAATCAGCTTCAAGATGTATCCCGTATACAGCAACCCTGCTGTTAGGAACCTAATGTTAAGACATTCCGTTCTCCATTTTCAGGAGGCATTGCTTGTTGAGTGGCAGAAATCAACGCCGCGCTTTGTTCATCTCTATATATAATAAGACAGTAAAAATATTTTGTCTGTACATTTAGTAATTTTGACTAAAATATATAGAGGGACACTTAAAAAGAATAATAGAAAGCAAAAATATTATTTTTGTATTTCTTGTCTGTCTATCTCTCTGTCGATATTTTTTTGTCAGCATATTTCTCTGAAAGTACTGAACTGATTTACTTAATAGTTTCACCAATTGCTTTGCTTTAACTCAACTTAACTACTAAAGTTGATTCATCAAAATCGGTTCATTAAAAAAAAAGTTATCGTCATTTCAATGAACTGAAGGCATTAGTTTGCCTGCGAATGTTATATAGCTATCGAGCTGGTAAGATTTCTGGCTAAAGAATGACATTTGAAACGTTTTGGTTATATGACTGTTGATAAAAATATATATTTTTGAAGGTTTATTACACAATATTTTATACAACAAAGTAAACAACATTACAAAGAATATTATGAATCCTTCAAATCAATAATTTAACATTTAAGGCTGTTTCTGAAGGAGTAAATTAAATTATTTACTGACATCAGCAAATTTAACAGAGTTTTAAAATTATGATGAGACGTACATTACATACGTAATAAGAAATAAAAAATAGCTTTATGTATATTTTATAAATATTTCACATTGGTCGTATTTTTTAATTCAAAACATCACAAAAATCATATAAGAAGTCATTATAATTTCAATCAATTATGTTTATTAAATAAATAATCATGTATTTTAAGCGGGCGAAGCCGCGAGCGGGCCGCTAGTATATAATATTTTACATCTCCTCGAGTGGGGATTGTACCCACAACCAGTCGGTTTTATAGTCACACTTTGTGTTCCTGCGCCACAACTTTTTATTAAATAACATTTAATTTTGAATTCCCATTAGTCATCCTTAACACAACAACAACGTTTCTATTAGAATACGAACGCAAATTAGTGTCTTTACTAAATTATCCTGATATTCCGAAGCCAACCTAGTTAGGCCAGTCGTGGCGTAGGGGCACAATGTGTGACTGTAAAATCGACTGGTTGTGGGTTCGATCCCCATGTGAGAAAATGAAATATTTACTTACATTTATATTTCCATTTCTTCGCTCTGTTGAGTTCCTCCACCCAACACGCAACCTCTCCAGAACTCGGCGGAAAGTGGGGAACGGAATTGTTAACACTAGGTTCACTAGGATACAGCGTGAAGCTGACTTTAACGTAACGTAACGACTTAAACGTTTTACAAAAAAGTATAGTTTTAACGATTTCAGATATATTGTTTTCTTGAATCTATCGATAAAATAGTATTTTTAAAGTATATACTAGTCTTGCCATGGCGGAGGAATGGGAATAATTTAACCTTCGAGCCACAATCGAATCTTTCGTACTACGCCACGATGGCTTTACTATACCTATACTAAACTTTCATGAATTGGTTTAAAATATAAGACATATGTAGGTACTAAAAAGGATATAATTTACGAGTATGATATGTTAAAAAAAATATATAATACTAATATTAATAAAAAAATTGGTATCGCTTCGACTGTTTCCAATAACCAAATTAATAATGAGAATTATCGAAACTTTTGAATACGTTTATAATGAACGTAAAACTGTGTAAAACTTATTGTAACATAAAGAAATTACAGTCATTATCATCAAGTTTAACTTCATCAACGAAGATCGAACCAACGACCTACATTTACACGGTTTGATTGACTAACTAAAAATAAATAATTATTTTTTTATTGTAAATTGTCACATTTTACAAAGCATTGAAAAATATTAAGCGAACTGTAATATTATTTGATGTAAGTCACAGATTAATTTCCAAATACTGTCATAATTTCATGTCCTTTCTAATATAATATATTTTTTAGCTTCACTCTGTATCCTACACATAGCGAGGTAGTGAGAGGAAATCTAAGAATCTAGTGTAAAGATACTTCGTTCCCGCTCAACACGTAATGCCTCCAAAATTCAGCTGAAAGTGGAGAGCGGAGTGTTTTAACACTCGGTTCCCAATGCCTACCCTGCTACTTGCGGTATACAGCATGAAGCTTTGCTGATTAACATGCTATATTCTTAAGTTCTCTGTTCAACAAAATTGCCACAAAATAACGATTTATTATAATAATGTGCTGGCTGAAACTTTAGTTTTCAATATATGCATATTGTCTTTAAAAAAACCAAAAAAAAAACGATATAAAAAACGAAAACAATTTAAATAATTGTATAATGCTGGCGAAATAAAATCTGAACACGTGGAGAACCTGAGACAGTAAAGTGAAGCATTACATAAACACACCTAGAAGAGATTTCATTTGTTTGAAACCAATGGGATTAAACAACGTAAGACTAAAAGCATATTAAACTAGTTTGAGGGTGACTAGAAAAAGCTACCTGGAAACCGTTTAAGAAAAAAAATGTACTATAAGAATTTTAAATAATTACAAAATCCGCCCAACCCACCATAAAAGCAACGCACCTGTAGCTCCTCTGGGGTTGCACGGGGCCGTGGGCGGCGGTAATCACTTACCATCAGGTGACCCGAACGCTCGTTTGTCGTGTCTTTCTTTACCAAAAAAAAATGCAAAGTGTGACTTACGTACGTATAACTATGTGACTAGGTTGCGGGTTCGATTATCACTCACGGAAATGAAATATTTAATATTCACGTGCAAAAGCACGGCGTTGAGTTTCGCCACTCAATACGCAATGCTTTCAGAATTCAGGTGATAATGAGAACGGATTTCTTTTCCTTTTACAGCGAGATACAGCGTGACGCCTAAAAAATTACGAATTTTGTTAGCTCTATGCATTTCACGCATTTAACAGAGGGTACTTAGTAATAAGGCTCTTTATTCCGTCTTTCTAAATACAAACGAACCATTGGAACCAACGCCTTCATTTAACTTATCATATAGATACATAATAATAATATAAACAATAACTTGGTATGACGTCTAAAAAAGACCGAACCTACTACTACTAAATACACTACTGTACCATGATAGCGTTCGTAGTTATCAATATGTCTCGAATATCGTCGTTGCAAAATTTTTAAATATGGATGTCTACTTTAAGATTTAGTTCGAATTTTAAAAATAATAAAAAAAATGTTCTATTTAAATTCACGTTGACTGTTACTGAGTTTTAAATTAATGTCTTTCATGTTCAATAAAATATGTTTAATTTTTATTAACACTATTTATTAACAAGTCTAACATATTTGAATACTTAATACTTAATTACATATTTTTTTATAATCAGAGGGAATCTAATGTTAAAACACCTTTTCAGCGTAGCCAGAGCCCTTTCATCTGCTTACCTCACTTTAACTAGCGGCTTTAATATAAAATTTTAATATTTTTAGATTTTATCACAAATTTATATAGTTTGCAGATTTTTCCTAGACTTATAGATAGATGACAGCTGCCGAATTTAATGATTCTAAGTCAACCGGAAGTAACCTTTTAATTTTGATTCCCCTAATAGTGTCGAATTATACGATTTTTTTAATATAAACGGCCATATCTGTTTTTTAGTAAATATAGTAATACGTTTTCTTTTAAGAAAATCATGGGGTTGTAGATTACCTAAATTAGTACCTAAATGCTTAGTACCTAATATGTATAGTATTATGATTAGTTCCTAAATGGTTTGAATTTCAACACGATATCTCCAAGCGTTCCTGAGATAAAGGCTCTTCGAACGTACTTACATATAAACATACCTACTATATATAATAGAAATATAATAAAAATAACAATACAATGTTCGATAAGTATTTATGCATCATTCAAAAATAAAGTCATTGTTTTATGGTATAAAAATAAATCATCACTTGTAATTCACCACTGTAAGGAAATCTGACTCACTGATGATTATATTAGAGCATAAGGATGAATCATGGAATATACCAATATATATAAATTAAATAGGACTTCAATATTCGAAATAAGTCAAGAAATAATATACTTGTCGGTCGTGGTGGAGCGGCACGAAGTGTGACTGTAAAACCGACTGGTTGTGGATTCGATCCCCACTCGAGGAGATGAAATATTTACTTAAATTTATATTGACATTTCTTCGCTCTGGTGTTGAGGCAAAGCGCGGCGTTGAGTTCTGCCACTTAACACGCAATGCTTCTAGAATTCGGCAGAAAATGGGCACTGGACTCGACACTAGGTTCCCTCTGCCCGTACTGCTGTGTGCGGTATACAGCGTAAAGCTGATTTATTTGATTTTTTATTTATTTTTAAAATAACATACTGTATCTCGTAAAAAAACAGAAAATACTATAAGCGAAACATACCTACCGATAATAAAAATATACCTAATCCTGAAATACCTTATTGTAAACATATTGATCGTCTCATATAAAATTTAAGAAAAAAAATCCTAAACAATCTTCCTTCCAAATAACTTTTTTGTTCTTTTATTATATTGTAAGAAATCGGAAGCGGTTATAGTTTTTAAAATACACGATAAATACACACATCATCTATATGTTTTTAAACTATTTGGAAAGGGATACCACGTAATTGCAATAAGTGATATGTATCACCTACTAACAATACTTCACACTAGTTTCCTTCCAATAGGGACCGTCGCTTACACGCAACTGTCCCCCGATTGACACAATTCCACTGCTTTTATAATTATTAAAACCTAAATCTACCCTCTTTTACACGAGTTCGCTAACAGTATATAAAATATCACTTAGCTCAAGTGAAAAGAATAGAAAAATATGCATTTTCTCTACACAGAAAAGATATCATTCTGTGCGTCATTCGTATTTATTCGAAATCAGCAGTTAGAAGTAACGTTTGAATGCTTAATATTCCTTTTTTAGATTAAGACATTAGGCCAAGGTTATCCTATTAAATAGAAAGCACAAATTAGTCTGTATAAAAATCAAAAAAGTTATTTTTGTTTCTTAAAATATGCTTTATTTAAATCTTAAATTTTTATTTTTTAATAAATATTTGCTTATTTATATCGAAGGATTTTCTATATGATCTGTAACAATATGTACTCGTATATACATACACGGCTAAGACCCACTTGAAATTTTTTTTAGATACAAGAACCGTTTCGCCCTGCTTGTTCGTATGTTATTTCAATGATATTGACATTCCGTCTTTAGTAACTTTAAAAAGTAGTTTTTGAATTGCAAAAATTAAATATGGCAGTAAACGATAATAAACAAAAAAAATATTTCATGCGAGCGAATTGGCTGGGATTTGATGAATTATTTTTTATTTAATGTGTTCATTTCTTCGCTCTGCGGACCGGCGTTCTGTTCCGCCATTCAACACACAGTGCCTCGAAAAGTTCAGCGGAAAGTGAGGAATGGGGTATCTTAACACTAGGTTCCCTCTGCCTACCCTGCTATTTACGAGATATTAGGCAGCGAAAAGCTGATTAAATTTTTTTTCTAAGCTTTTAATAAATATACTTTTGGTACAAGCCACTCGTGCGAAATATCTGGAACAATCCATTGTTAAACATGTAAAGAAATAAAGGACTACCTTAGATTAATGAATAAAATACAGGGGAAGTGAAAGACCTCCTAACAATACCTTTAAAAATTCTAAAAAACAAGTTGAATGAACTTTTTTAGGGGCGCCCTAAAACGAATTGGTTGGACGACCTCTCTAGAGCCGCCCAGAGCACTGATATTTACTTCTCAAAAATATGTTGAAAGGTTGTAAAGTTTATTTATTGTAGATTTGTCAGCTTCACCTATTGTCCCGCAGTTTTTCACTTTTCATTTGAATTCGAGACATGTATGATGTTAAGTTGCGAAAATCCAATACTAAAAATTATTTATTCCCCTCAGGGAATCTAATTCAACCCCACAACCATTGCGCTTACAGTCGGACCCTGACTCAATGAAGCCACGGTGGCCTCTCAAATTTTTTTATTATCAAAATAACTCATTATCAGAAAATACATTTGTATCATTTTAAAGAACCTACAAGAATTAACGTGAATCACTAACAAGACTACTAAAACTACTAAAGGAACTGATTCTCAAAGTGAGAAGGTACAGAATAATTCAATTTATTTATTAATTTATTGTTAGGTGTCGAGCCTTTCATAGTTACCCATTATAAAATTAGTAGGTATATACAATATATACCTACGTATATACAGTAACGTATAACGATTGTCTATGGGCAGTGGACCTCAGTACCTATTCATTTCACCCCTATGTACTCGTATGTTAGATTTTTTTTCAGTGGTTCGACAAATATTTCAGAATTTGGGATTTTTTAGAAAAAATATTCTCGAATTCTTGAAGAAAATTTCCAAATACAGCCCGACTTTCGAGCCCGAGTTCGCTACGCTCATGATTTTTTTTTCTGAATATAGCTCAATATTAGGCCTTTTGTATAATGTAATATTTTATTATATATTTTAATTTCACACGCTGTAGTATGTAATTTTTTTTATTGTACCTTCTATTTTAAGAAATATAAATGCATTAAAATACACTTTGTGCCCCTGGGCCACTGGCCTCTATCATAATAAATAATATTTTTAAATATTTAAATTTATCACCATTTAATTTATCATAAGTAATTAAATGTTTTTATTAAAACTATAAACAATATAACTATTTAATAGTTGTTTTATAATAAAATATATACCTACATATCCATATTATATTATATATATTAGACTAAAATGTGGCGTCAGTTATACAAACTTTGAATCATATGAACGTGAGCTAATAGTCTAAAACATCAACCCAAGATCCCAGGGCTTCCAGACCTACGACATTTTAGCTAAGCTGAAACTTTCAGGACAATATTTTTTTTTTTTTTAATGGAAGAGACACGTCGAACGAGGGTGCGGGTCACCTGATGGTAAGTGATTACCGCCGTCCACGACCCCGTGCAACACCAGAGGAGCTACAGGTGCGTTACCGGCCTTTAAGATGGGTTGGGCGCCGGGGCCCGGCATTACCTGATGCGAAACGCAGTGGCATAAAGCCACTACTTCACGCCGGTTTTGAATGCCGGGGGTGGTAATGATCCGCTCGAGTCTGCCCATGCGTGTTGCCATTGCTGGCGACGTGACTCTACCACACGTACTTTAGTCGCCTCTTACAACGCCACCAGTACCAGGATGATCCTATTCTAGACCGGGGTCACACGGCACAATATGTAGTTTTAGTCAAATATGAAGTTAAGACAGTATGCGTACTCACTAAATTTAACGTGTTACCAAAGGTAGCGCCCAATAAAGGTAAAATCTATGTCTAGGAGGATGATTGAGCCATTTGATATAAATATTATTTTTATTATAAATTTAAATTACCATTTCTTCGCTCTGGTGTCGAGGCTAAGCGCGGCGTTGAGTTCTGCCACTCAATACGCAATGCCTCCAAAATTCGGCAGAAAGTGGAGGATGGAGTGTCTTAACACTGGGTTCCCTCTGCCTACCCTGCTGTGTGCGGGATACAGCGTGAAGCTGATTTAATCATAATACCTAGGTCTTATATAATTAATCACTTTAAATCTAGGTTTATTTATATTTCTTTATTGTACAATAATATCTACATTATAGATATGAAACGGTAAAAATTATAAATGATAGATATAACTGATAAGATAAGTGAAATTCAAAAGAAACGAGAATATCTTATAGATCATAATTTTGTAGAGTGGAAATCAAACCTACAACCTGTCGCATCTAGAGAATCATGGTTATGACCCTGCGCCACGACTGGCCTCTTTGAATAGGCTATAGATGAAAAAAAAGTCATAAATAAAAATATAATATAATATCGGACTACTGGAATGCTATTTATAAAGTCCAAAACATTGCTATTTCTATAATAATATTATTATTTAAATAAATGTTTCCAATGGCAGCGCTGTCTTTGTACTTCAAATATGAATATAATTGAATCTAAACTTTTAAGTTTTTATTATACTTTAAAGTTCTAAAAAAAATCTTTACTGCATCATTTAATGATTATAATATTTATTATGATTAGAATAAAAATTAATTACTTAGGCGTTCTTCCGTTGGGCTTGAAACTGGATCACCTCAGGAAAGAAAAAAATATTTTTTAGTAACCATATCTATATAAGATTTGAACGTAGCGGCCTTGAGCCTGCGCTTCTAGGAACCCGTCCAAACAATCTACACCACGAAGCCATACGTTCAATAATAAAGTTTAATGGTCAGAGCGCTAAAATGTAATTCATAAAGAAACAATTTTTCTTGTCTATATGTGGAATAGCTTCAAACACGCTAAGAATAGATTCTTTCAGCCCACCCAATACTCGGAATACAATGTAAAACAACAAAAAAGAATCAATCAATCAAAAAAACATGAATCATATCAACTATTTATAAATTATATTAACGTCATAAATGACAATAGTACCTACAATTTACCATAATACTTGGCAAGTGCAACGGAGGATGAAACGAGAGAATAAGAAGATGAAATCTAAAAATACTAGCACAAAAGACCTGGAACGAATATAATAATATGATATTTCGAAATGGATGTTACTCATTTCAATATATCTATTTCTAATACTATTGTTAATATAATTGTAATATTTTTTAAGTTACACTCTACTCCACAAATGGCAGGATAGGGCAAAGGAAAGCTAGTGTTAAGACACTCCGTTGCCTTCTTTCCGCTGAAATCTCGCGCTTCGCCTCCAAACTCATAACCGTCGAGATTATAGTTACACAAGCCTCGTTAATCACTGTTTCATATATTCTAATATGTTGGCCAAAATTGTGACGCAGTTGGAACGTGTATCACAGTAGTTTCGTTTTATAGGGTTTATAGGGTTTGAATATAATGTACTATAAGGGTATAAGGTGTATACAATAAATTAGATAATATTAGTGAATACCCTAAATTAGATTATATGACGCCAGTCGTGGTGCAGGGCGACTGTGAACGCGATAGGTTGAAATAATATTTTGATTTCTCTGCTCTGGTACCAAGGCAAAGCGCGGCGTTGAGTTCCGTCACTTCACGTGCAATTCCTCAAAAGCTCGACGAAAAGTGAGGAATAGAGTGTCTTAACACTAGGTTCCCTCGCCAATTCTGCTGCATGCGGGATACAGGTTAATACATTAGTAAACTCGTAAAAAAAACCACAGTTCTTCTCTTAACCATCTCTCATAAGCGTAATTCTCTCTCATAAGCGTTAATCGCTTAATCGTTAAATGTTTAATTTGATAATTTTATTGTTTATCGCTTTATTTATAGTTTTTAGATATTTGCATACAGATATTCCGGCTGTCTTGACACAGTGACAGTGTGTCACTGTAAAACATTCAAGATTGTGAGTTCAACTCTTGGAACCAGACTCGGACGGGGAATACTTGATGAAATTTGTAATAAAAAAGACAAAGATAAAACAGATTCAATTATAAAATGTCAAATTTCGGTGTTAAGTGGAGAACCAAAGATAAGTATCAATAAAAAACGTTGTGTAGCCAGAAATTAAAACTATATAGATCTCCCTCCTCTCCATCTCTCTGTCTCTCTTTCTCCTTGTAGTACTCCAGCACTATAAACTAAGTAACCACACGATCGCACGTGACAGTAGTCCCAGTATATTGATAACAACAAGTGTCTAGACGATAAATAACGATTCTGATGTGTTCACTCCAATCGAACCGCACAAAACGGAAAACCCTTATCGCTTTGTATATTTTATGGAACATTCCTTATATGCTGGTACTAATTTCCTTGTTTTAAGACTGGGCTACACAGGATTTTTTGGTCAATGTACGCTATCTGATCCAAGGCTAGGCAAAATAGAAATAGCGGAGTGTACCAATTTTCATCAATAAACGTTACTTCAAGTTATTGAGATTTGTTTTTATTTCTTTTTTTTCTGTCGTCTTTAAATTGAAACAAAGGTTCTGGTACTTGAAAAAATTAAGAAAGGGCTAAATTCAAGATCAGTGTCAGCTTAGCTGATCGAATCCGCAATGAACAGATGCACAAAATGACAGGTTCTAGCCATGATGTCATGGTGAGAATGAAGAATGAAGTGCTCAGCCCGTTTGGGCACGTCTAACGGACGAGTGATGAAAGGATGAGTGATGCCAAAGAACATTAAGAACGAAAAAGTGAGCGGTAAGAGAGGTAGGGGGAGACTTCGGTTGACCTTCGAAAACACAGTAATGGATCAAAGATAATGGAGGAAGGATGTGTACAAAGTATGAGGAGTCCCTGGAGGCCTCCTATGTATGAAGAGGATGATGACAGTAGACGAGGCGAAAGAGATATATAGAGTTCGTAGCGTTCGGCGTTCCATTTTTCTGACTACTCCGCTAGGGATACAGCGTGAAGCTAAGTAAAATTAAGTCTGTCGTCTTTCCCTACATTGCAGTGTAAATAAAAAGAATATAGTGATGATTTACTCAGTTTATCTACTTTTTGCTCAGTTTTCAGTTCTCAATTTGCTTTTCTTCTTAAGTGATAATTCCTTTTACATTTTACATAAGACATTTCATTTTAACTATATATTTTACCCGGTATAAAGCGGTGTTGCGGGCTTTCGTTGCAGCGGTATTGCTTTTTCCCACATGAAGCGAATAAATTACGAGTTAAGTGGGTGGGAGGCTCAACGCCGCACTTTGTCTACTATGTCTATTGAAATTAATTTCAATTAGACGCTGAATTCATTCAGTTAGACGCTGTCTTTACATACGTTTTTAACGTACGTATTTAACGTAATTCGTTTTCTACAATTTAGTATAAGCCAAGTTTTACTTTCGTTTTCAACTTTCTTATCTATGAATATCTAATTTTATTTGCTTCGCGCCAACACGCCTCTTTGTCCACATAATAAATACAATATCTCATTTATTTTATTCCTGTTATGATTAAATTATTGTTGTACTATTCCAGATGTGGCAGTGGCACAGTGACACAAACTGTGACTATAAACACGGCTGGTTGCTGGGTTCGATCAACACTCTCACTATTTTTCATATTATTAAAAAGTATAACATTAATATTGAAATTAGATAATATAATAAGACACTATATTGTTATAAACGAAGACTTTGATAATGAAAAAAAAATGCGATAAATAAAAAATGTTTACTTATTAAATACTTCATAACTTTCTTTAAATAATTTGACGCTTGGACGATTTTCAAAGGGTTCTGGGCCATTAATATTCTTTTTTCCTTTCTTTGTAACTTACAATTTAAAAGATGGTAAAATACGAATAAAAAACATATTTTAATTAAATAAATAATAGACAGGAAGTCTAAGTAAGAGCTAGTAGTAATGACATGAACTAGTTAGTTATCAGTTATCAAATCTTGATAATATTTGATAAGATTTCTTTCATATGAATCTTAAGCTTATTATCTATTTTAAGACTTTAGTAATCTTTTTTTATCTAATTTTAGGTAAATTCCCTTCCCTTGGGTTTTCTGTTCAGGTCATATCTTATAGTAAGTCGTTAAGTAGTAGGCAAAAGGAGGAAAGGAATATAGATAAGATAATAAAGTACTTATTTGGAAGTTAAAAAAATACTAAGAAATATATATATATATATATATATATATATATATATATATATATATATATATATGTTTTTTGTACTTTTCCGGTATTTTTTTACCTTACGCGTCGCGTTTAATGCCACATGCTTATGTTCGTGCGCCACGCCACAATTTTTAACTGTCCACATTTATAAAAAAAATCAAAAACATAAAAACGTAGTGAAATTTGAATCGTTTTAGCTTGGAAACCCTCCAAGCTGTACAGTTTTCAAGACACGCGGGTTCAAATCCCGTTACGTTCAAATCTAATATATTTCCACCATTTACTCTTTTTAGCTTTTTATTTTTACACTTATAATCACTTTTAAACACCTAAAGATTTTAGCGGGATTAGTTAAATTCCATATTATGTCTCTTCAAATACGACGAGTGAGTCAAAACAATACCGCAAAAATGTAATCATAATCCGTAGTGTCAAGCAAATGATAAATCATCTTTTGTTTATCTACTCAAGTCTCCTATAGTAGGACTGTTTACGGTCTTTGAAAATACAGACGTAACGTTTAAAAAAATCAGGTTCACGCTGTATCCCGCAGCTGTATCCCGCAGGGTGTGATTGAAACACGATGGTTGTGGGTTCTATCCCTTCTCGAGGGAATTAATTATTATTTTTTAATATTTTCATTTCTCCGCTCTGGCCCCAAGGTAAAAGCTAGGCCTTAAGTTCTGCCACTCGTCACGAGAAGAATTCAGCGGAAAGTGGGGAACGGAGTATTTTATCACTATGTTCCTTCTGCCTGCTCTACGACACATAAGACAGACAAACGGACGATAAAATGATCCTGTAAGGATTCAATTTCTTCCTTTTGAGGTACGGAACCCTAAAAATAATGTTTTTTTATGGAAAAGACGGCGTTCGGGTCACCTGATGGTAAGTGATTACCGTCGCCCAAGGCCCTGTACTACACCAGAGAAGTTACAGGTGCGTTGCCGGCCTTTAAGGTGGGTTGGGCGCCGGGGCTCGGCATTACGTGATGCGAAACGCAATGGCATAAAGCCATTACTTCACGCCGGTTTTAAATGCCGGGGGTGGTAATGATCCGGTCGAGTCTGCCGATGCGTGTTGCCATTGCTGGCGACGTGACTCTACCACACGTACTTTAGTCGCCTCTTACGACACCACCAGTACCAGGATGATCCTATTTTCGGCCGGGATCACACGGCACAAATAATGTATTGTTTATGAACGAATATAAATGAATAATATATGTAAATACTTCAAATAAAGCAAAATATAAAATTAACAGATAGTCGCTAACAAATCATGGACAGAATCCCTTCCGTACTATTTAACTTGTCTAATATGCGAGACGAGGAAGCTGTGTAAAGATAAAAAATAAAAAAAAAACTACATTAAAAATGATAATGTAATCTGTGCCGTAAAGATAGCGCTACCAGAATTATTTTTAGTTTTATTTTACTTTTTCTTAAAATTAAGATAGATATAAAAGATAAGATATCAGCTAATACAACTGCAGTCTTAGTCATCGCAGTGTTACCAGTACCAACAATTAGTCTTTTTATTATATAATCGGCTTAGAGTGTAAACCTTCTTACAGCCTATACAAAAGTTTTTTTTTTTGCTCTACGCTTTATCCCGCGTTTAATAGGGTAGGAAGAGGGAGCCTAATGTTAAGTACGTTTGCTCCTCATTTACAGCCGATTTCTGAAAGCATTGTGCCATGTAAAGTTAAAAAAAAAATTACATCAAGCTGTCCCTAGACAGTACCTTATAATAAATAAGAATCGATATAAATATAAGGTACGTTTAAGGTATTTAAATCACTATAATACGTAACGACGTAGCAACAAACAGACAAAGAGCCATGTGACGCGCGCCATATGAATTAATAAGTTGTAATCAATAGAAGGTCGTCACCCATTAAACCGGTTTAAGGTATGAAATTGTAGCGATTTTTATAATATATCAGAGTCTTCTCTAATTTTTGATAGTTATTAATTATAGCATTTTCAATAGAAATATTTCTAATAAGTATTTAATATTTGTATTTAACTTATTTTTTAAAATTTTCGAATAATGTGTGTGAAAATTCTACGAAAATTTAAATCGTTCTAGGTGACTGAAGTATTATCATTTTCTTGCTTTAATAACGAGGCAAATTGCGGCGTTGGACTCTACTAATCAAAACGTAATGTCTTGAAAATGATGAAGAGTGAATAGCATCTGAGTCTTTATAACAATTTCTTTCTACGCACCCTGCTATATAGCGTGAAGCTATATAAAATGTCTTAATTTTTATTTTTTCTTAAATACTACAATTGAACAGGAGAATAAATTACATAATTCTTATTGTCCTTATATTTAATTTATTACTTGCCTTATATTTAATTTATCTGGTTATTTGCGCAGGTGACTTCGTTCACAAAAAAGAACTGATAATGGAGTCAATGTGTATAGACAATGATATTGAAAACCAAATATAATACGAAATTTGAGTAAATACTTACATATATAGCTTGGGGCTTAATGGAATAAAAAACACTATAGTATTTTTTTGTTTTGTTCATTAGTTAATGAGATAGTAGAACATGTTGTTAATATAAATAAAAGATTGTAATGAAAAAAAACAATTTTCAATAAACATTTTATTTAAAAATAACAGGTTTATACAAAATTTGATTTACAAAAAGATCGTCCCTCTCACTCTCTCTATCTTCATGTCAAGCTGTCTTAGCGCCGTTCAATAGCAAAGTATTACATTCCAACAAAGCGGAATGTGGGTATCGAAATGTCTTAATACAAAATATGTAAAACTAAATCAGTGAGGCCAGTCGTGGCGCAGCGTCACGAAGTGTGACTGTAAAACTGACTGCTTGTGGGTTCGATCCCCACTCGAGGAGATGAAATATTTACTTAAATTTATATTTCCATTTCTTTGCTCTGGTGTCGAGGTCAAGCGCGGCATTGAGTTCTGCCGCTCAACACGTAATGCCTCCAGAATTCGGCAGAAAGTGGAGAACGGAGTGTCTTAACACAAAGTGCCTTCTGCCTACCCTGCTGTGTGTGGGATACAGCGTGAAGCTGATTTTATTTTGTTTTTTTTAATACAAAATCAAAAATTAGACATTCAAATCCATATCTCCATATGAATTCCATATTTGTATCAAGTTCACAACTTACACCACATTTATCTCGCCGCACGTGCTTCCTCCACTGTCAGAGCAATGTGCGTTACTGTTTCGCAAGACGCCCAGCTATCAATGATAGTGGCGTAAACAGGAAAACATATTGAATAAGGCTTTTTGAACTTCTCGTAACGTATCCTACGGTTTTTTTTCTATTTTTGATGGCGATCAGTACTAATTATGGATAAAGATGTGGATATAAATGAAGATTTGTTTTGGCTTCGCCCTGTGTGTGTAATAGTAGGGTAGGCAGAGGAAACCTAGTGTTTCCCACTTACCGCTAAATTTTCGGGGCATTGTGTGTAGAGTGGCGATATTCAACGCAGCAGTTTGCTTTGTTCAGAGATATGAAAATATTAATAAATGACAATTTAGTACTCCGAGTAGTAATCGAACCCACAACCGCCACGACTGCCTCTTAGATAAAGATGGGTATAGCCTGACCTATATTTTTCAAGTATACATAAATGATAGATTTTAAAGTTTCATAATTAATACCTAGAATGGTAGGCGGATGGGACCTAGAGGTAAGGTAGAGTACCTTACTTACTAGTACTTCCTTAGATATGGTCAATTTTCAAGACATTAATAAGAAACTGTGTTGCCAGAGTAAGGAAATTTAAAAAAATCATTATCTCGAGTGGGAACTCACACACGTCGTGTTAAAAATCAATCCCTGTACCGCTCCACCACGTCACAAGAACAATAAAACATTTACAATTGTATAAAAATATATAGCAGAAGATAGTTACCTTAATGCCATATTCATATAATCTTAATTTTTCCTATATTAAGAACTTTAACATTCAAACTCAACTTTCACTCTCCCAACATTCAGTTGATGGATATCATTAAAAAGCATCGGTTAAGTGCGAGTTCCACTCGCCCAAAGGGGGTTCTGTGCCCATTTCGCAATTCTGGACGGGAAGTACAACTTATAAAAGATGACAAACTTAAGTTTGCTTAAATATCTATAAATTTTCACTTTTTAAATTTTTTTCTTTATTTGTATTGAGATTTCGTACCAAATATTATACAGGAAGTATATAGATTTTGAGAATGAAAATGCAGCAAATGCAAAAATACTACTAATAATACTCGTGACTTTTGATTGCCCTAAACATGTAATATTAATTATAGCTTGATATATCCACGCAATTAATAAATAAAAAAACAAAAAATAAATAAATAAAAAATAAATAAATAAAAATAAACAATAAATAATAACATGAGTTTAAAAAAAAAAGGATTTTTTACTGTAAACTTCATTTATTTTGTAAATTCATTCATTTTGTAATTTATAGGAAAATAAAAGGCTTTATTATTATTATTATTATTATATCCACGCAATCTCGACATGAACGTTCTTGACAGATGGACAGACGGACAACAAAATGATCCTATAAATGTTCCGTTTTTACCTTTTGCTATACGGAACCCTAAAAACGCTTTATACAATTAATGTTCCTTTCATTCAAAAATTACGATCACATCACTTCAAGCATATCTGCCATTCCATAAAAAGTACTAAAGTCGGAAAACTGTAATTATAATAAATTGCAACACGATTTTGAATAATGGATTTCACAATGCAATGTAGTGTAATTAAAGTGTTTACGGATAATAATTGTATTTTTTTTTTACTTCAGACTGTATCCCGCACATAGCAGGTTAGGCAGAGGGAACCTAGTGGTAAGACACTCGGTTCCCCATTTTCCTCTAATTCTGGAGGCATTGGGTGTTGTTTATTTTATATGTAGTTAGAGAAAATATTTATGTTCCATAAAGCAGTGATTTAAGCAATTTTGATGGAGCTTGCTTGCTTAAAAATCAAATATATCGAAATTTCAAGTTTAAATACCAATTGAAGTCGCACAACGCACTATGGGGCGAGCTATTCTCGGATTCTTTTTGAAGGATAAAATCAAAAATAAAATTATCCGGAAAAGAACCCACGGATTAATACATACATTAAAGTGGTAGTGGGGTGGACAGTGAACACGTTTGTCGAAATACCGATGGCCGTTGAAGAAGACGAGTCCTTAAGTGGAGACCGCGGATCGACACTCTCCAGCTCGACTGGTTATGGGTCTGATTCCTACTCGAGGAAATGAAATATTTTTTACATTTATATTTTCATTCCTTCGCTCTGGTATGGACGCAAGGCGTGGCGTTGAGTTCCGCGGAAAGCGGGGAACAAAGTGTCTTAACACTAGGTTCCATCTTTGCAACCTGCTGTGTACAGGATACAGCGTGAAGCTGACTTGATTTTGATTTATTTTTTTCATTTGTTTAATTTAAAAATAGAGTGTACGCCATCGCTTATTGTGGCTGACGGTAACAAGTTCGAATCGTACTGGTTAAGGAAAACTTATGAAATTTTCCTGTTTGCTAAGCACCCACAAGATCTATGTTTAATACAAAATTACCAGGTAAATAGTTAAAAAGTAATATTTCAAAATGTTTTTTTATTATACTCACGCTTATAATAGGAGGCAAGCAGGAGACCCTAGTGATAAGACACTCCGTTGTCCACTTTCTGCTTTATTTTCGAGGCATTGCATTTTGAATGGTGGAGCTTAACATGCAAAAGCCATGGTACCAGAGCGAAGAATTAAAGATATTAATAATTCATTCCCCAAGTGCGAATCAAACTCACAACACACTTGTGCCTCTGCACCACGACATAGTATCTTAACACTAAACCTAGTGTTATGTAATGTTATGTAGCTGTATCCCGCATGTAATGGGGTAAGTAGAGGGAATCCCCTCTACTTACCCCATTACATGCGGGATACAGCGTGAAGCTGAAATAGAAACTCCTTAAGACAAAATTAAAATGAACATTCATACATTACAAAATTATCAATAAATATGATTTATAAATGATTATTTTGATGTGTTAAAACAAAACAGCTATAAAATTTTATGGTGCACTCACAAAACATGCACGGGCGGAGTGCATCGGTTAGAAGTCACCCACGTGTCCATCTTGCCCTATACTCCTCGTGATCGCGAAACGTGATTATATCGCTATTTCTTCCAAAGGTATTTATTTACATTATTGTTACTCAATTGTTCTAGTGTAAAACATTTTCCTATGTGTTGAAATATATGATGATAAGTCAAATCAAATCTGCTTCACGCTGTATCCCGCACACAGCAGGGTAGGCAAAGGGGACCTTGTGTTGAGACACTCCGTTCCCCACTTTCTGCCGAATTCTGGAGGCATTGCGTGTTGAGTTGCAGAACTCAACGCCGCGTTTACCCTTGACACCAGAGCAAGGAAATGGAAATACAAATTTATGTGAATATTTCGTCTCCTCGAGTGGAGATCGAACCCACATCCTGTCGGTGTAAAACCGACACTGTGAGTTACACTTTGTGCCCCTGTGCCTCGACTATATTTTTTCTAAAGCAAAATATAATATAGAATATGCATGTCAACAATGTAATCAGAAAATGTAATAAATATAACAACTTGGATTTAATTAATACAACTATGTGCCTGCAGTTACTTAAACTATGTTATTTAAATTTTAGAGATGTAAATTAATATATAAAATATAAATTAATGCACTCTGTTATTAAAAAAACAAAAATGGCTTTGAGTTTCGTCACTCAACAAGGCGGAACTCAATGCCGGGCTTTTGGTTTTGGTGCCAGAGCGAAAATGTAAATATTCATAAATAATAATTCATTTTTCCAACGAGAATCGAACTCACAACTCACCGTCGCGTTTACATTCGCTTGTGCTGCGGCGGCCTCAATATCTATAATGTATTTTTAAACTGAATTTGAACTAATACCTACTAGACAGTGCTATTCAGTAATCGCGTCGCATTGTACTGCTCCTTATCTATAAATATGTATAACGTGATAACACATTGAAAAACCAGAATATTATTTAAATTTTAATACCTTATTGTATCTAAGGCCTTGAAAAGAACGTTGACGTCTGAATATTTCAAAATTCACATGAAGAATTTCATTTTTCATTCGATATAATATCAATTTCACAATGAAATTTTCACAAAAAAATTATAAATATTAATATAATAGTTCAAAACGTAAAACATTTACGCTTCAAAAAAAATTAGATATACGAAAAGAAAGATACATTATATTAAAGAGAAAGAAATTTTAAAATGGGTATCATGCAAAATCTTTTATTAAAATATGTATTTCAACATAACATACTTTACCGTCTCACACTTAAACTTTACAGATTATCAAGTGCAATATTTATATTTTTAATCATTATCTCATAAATTCATAAAATTTCCTATACTTATTATTTATTACTGAAAAAAATCGCTCAATTATTCCCTTAAGAAAATAATTTGAAATTAAGTACGTGAAGACATATGTAAAGATATATTTATGTACCTAGCAAGAAATGCAGGTTCAAAAATCTATACTTATTCACAATTCAACACAAACTTTGGATATGAATCATCTCTCTTTCCGTCTCCAATCATAGAAAGTGAAAATTTATAAAAATAAGCCTTTCATAGGCTGTATTTGAACTAACAATACCAAAAGACCATTATTAAACTTAAATGGGTACAAACTGTAAACATAATTTTCCGTGGGCTTTGAAGCCATAATCAAAATCTATGTAAAAATGAAAAATATAGGAATACAAAACGAAAAAAATATGTTGTAATTCCTTCTGTATTTCTTTTTTTTTTCTTCTGGGTAGGCAGAGGAAACCTTTTGTTAAAACACTGTGTAGTCCACTGTCTACCCAATTTTCGGGATATTAGGCACTTCCTAATGTAAATGAAAGATAAAATAAAAATTATTCACTCATTAAATGGTAAAGCGGCGTTGAGTTCTGCCACTCAACACGCAATGCCTCCAAAATTCGGCAGAAAGTGGGGAACGGAGTGTCATAACACTAGATTCCCTCTGCCTACCCTACATTGCGGGATATAGCGTGAAGCTAATTTATTTAATTTATTTTATTTTATTAAATGGTAATTGAACCCGCAACAGTAGCGTTAAAGCCACTGCGCCACGACAACCCCAATTCTAAAACATGTTGAAAAAAAATTATTATGCATGCTTCATAATCACTTATTGTTATTATTCTAAATTATAAGACAAAAATAAAAAATTACAGCACAGTTCATGTCCATTTCTTGCGTTATAAATGCATGTTCTTATGTTGCCATTTAAACGATAACTTTTTATGTCGTTCAAATTTCACAAGTCTTCCGCGTTACAATCACTGTTTCTATAAATGTATAGTATATGAAATAAACATTATTTTAATTGAAAAATAACTTTAAAACAGCAATATAAGAATAAACGGTCAAAGATCAGAGAAAAAGCAGGTATTTCTTATTGCTTGTTACGGATAGAAATACCTTATAAGGCACAAGAGTTTGACTGTAATGCAACCGTTGCGGGTTCGATCCCCAATCAAGGAAATAAATTAGTTATTTTGTTATTAATATTTTCGTTTTGTCGTTCTGACACCAAGGTTAAGTTCCGCGACTCAACACGCAATGCCTCGGAAAATTCGGCGGATAGTGGGCAACGGAGTGTCTCAACACTAAACCACTGCCCTGCCATATGCAGGGCGAGCGTAAAGCTGTTTTTTTTTTATTAGAACGGATGATCTCATTATGGCACAGTGCCAGTGTCTGACTATGAACACGAAAGTCACAGGTTTAATCTCATGCATTGATTAAAAGGTGAAATGCATTAAAAGGTGGAGAATAAAGAATGCCAACACTAGGATCTACATACAAGGATACGTGAAGTTAAAGAAACTGCCAAGCGCGAGTCGGATTCACACACGGACACGGACGGACGGACAGACGAACAACAAAACAATCCTATAAGTTTTCTGTTTTTACCTTTTGCGGTACGGAACCCTAAAAATATTAAAAAATAGACATACGCACTCGTATGTCTATTTTTTCATATGCTTCATTTTTTTTATATTTTCTGACTTATTTTGATAATATTGCAAGTCAGGCTTGTAAATATGTTATTTAAGGTATGGTTAAGATTTAATTGAACCGGATTTCAAGTTTTTGTTATTCTCATACCTAATAGATAACGTGACGTAAAATAAATTGATTATTGAATTGATACTTATTACCTGTATACAAAGTACAAACAAAATTGTAAGACAACTTCTTAGAATTACAGCTAAGGAATTTTATAAAGAAAATAAGTTGCGAAATGAGGCCAGTCGTGGGTCAGGGGCACAAACTGTAAAAGCAACAGACTGTGGATTCGATTCCCATTCGAGGAAATGAAATATTTAATATTACAATTTTCTTCGCCCTGGTGTCGAGGCAAAGCGTGTACAAAATTAAAATTGAATTATTCTTATTAATTAAAATGTGTCGTAATGCTATAATTGGAATATCACTGGCTACATTATTTTAATAACTATAAATATATTTTATCACTATATATATCGCTTAATTTGTATGTTTTTTAAATCGTTTAAAATAATTATCATTTACTTAGAAAAGCCTTTGTTTAAACTAGAGATATTATCTTTTAACATAAAAAATAATTAGAGAAGTTCAAGGGCAAGAGCCAAACGTCCATACTAATTGGGTAATAAGTTCAAGCCAATCGAGGCGCTATGGCAACTGAATTCCTAACATTATCGTTAGAACATACCTACAATACAATACCATAAATTGTTTACATAACTTAATGATATGATACCTGAGAGTTCTAACTAAATATCTCGTATTATATGAAATATATATATTTTTTCTCAGCCTGTACTAAATAAAAAAAACGAGAATAAAACTCCGCTTTCCTTAGTGCCAGAAAAATGAAAATAATACGACCAAAAATATAGGCACGCAGTTAAATGATAATTAACGATTCTGAATGCGATTGCCAGCGTTTTAAATATATGATTTATATATTGGATACCAGTTCATAACCAGCTACTAAACAAGACATCTAACGAAATTAAACGTACTACCCATAAAATTGTAAATACAACTTTCATTCATCACACTGCCGTAGACATTGATGTATATCCTGGCACAGTTCGTTACTAGTTTCATCATAAATTATATTAGATTATGTGACGCGATACAATCTGACACGAACATATGTACTTCAAAATTCTTGTGAAAATATATATATATATATATATATATATATATATATATATTTATATATATATGCTATGCATCCCTAACACAGCATGGTAGGTAGAGGGAACCTGGGAGTATAGTATTGAGACACATTCCTAATTTTCCGCCCAATTATGGAGGATTTGGGTGTTAAATGCCTAAACTCCACGTCTGTTCGGCTTCGTAGGGACTCCTTCCATGCGCCCTACAACTGTGGAATGCCCTAACTGTTTTCAGTGTATCCAGGTCAATACGAACTGTCTCTACCTTAAAGGCAACGCACCTGTAGCTCCTCTGGTATTACACGGGGTCGTGGGCGGCGGTAATCACTTACCATCAGGTGACTTGCTTTGTCTTTTTCCTTAAAAAAAAATTAACGCTGCGCTTTGATTCGACATCAGATCATCAAGTCATTCATTTTCTCTAGTGAAAATCGGATCTGTGAACTGTTGCGCTTAGGGTCACACGCTTGACATGACTGGCCTTATGAGTTACTTTCAAGAAAAAAAAACATATATAAATGTTGTAATAACAACGTGTATGTTATTATATAAGTAAACTCTTGTATTTAAAACTTCTAAAATACAGAAATGGAAATTCCAAGATTACAATTAATAAGAAAACAAGTATTTAAATTGTTTTGGCCAATATCAAAATATTTTTTGGGTATAAAACTATTTTATATGGAACTTTCAATATAATGCAACAGAAACTATTGAGACGATTTGGTATTGCTTTACAAAAGATCTAACAAAATGATTATCCTATAGTTCCTATACTAACCACATTATTCTCTTCAAAATTTCAATATTTTTAGCGGCGATATAAAAGTTCTAAGAATGAAGTCCCTTTATGTATATGTCTGAGAGATGGTAAACGAATGGACCGATATTGATGAAATTTATTTGGTTATAATAGTCTTAATTGAATAACATAATCAAAATCTATGCAAAGCAAAGTATATAAGCAAATAATAACAGTAAAAGAATGAACTATATAAAAGACACATGAAAGCGGAGCGGACTCATTACGAACTATTTTGAAAACTCAAGAGTAAACAACATACTTGTTTTTTTACCAAAAAATAGTCAACCAAAAATGACCAAACGATCAGAAAGAGTTGAATTAAACTCACTCAGCTTTTTTTTCTTCTCTGTTCTGGTATAAATATAAATTCAGCTTCACGCTGTATCTCGCACACAGCATGGTAGGCAGAGGGAACCTAGTGTTAAGTTCCTGTGTTCCCCACTTTCTGCCAAATTCTGGAACGCACACAGCATGGTAGGCAGAGGGAACCTAGTGTTAAGTTCCTGTGTTCCCCACTTTCTGCCAAATTCTGGAAGCATTGCGTGTTGAGTGACAGAACTCAATGACGCGCTTTGCCTCGAGACCAGAGCCAATTGAAATATTTACTTAAATTTATATATCCATTTGTATATAAATTTAACTAAATATTTCATCTCATCGAGTGAATATCGAACCCACAACAAGTCAGCTTTACAGTCACAGTTTGTACCGCTGCGCCACAACTGGCATCAAAACTATGTAAATCTATATTACCTACTTTAATCTAGTCAATTGGGCCCAACCATTACCCGCTCATCTCTATTTCACACTGAAAATCGGAGTAATGTTTCAATAGAGACACATGAAACATAGTGATTCTTCCCTATTTCTCTTAAATATATATGTAAATGGAATAATAGATATTATATAGAAAGCATGATTAAATTTCAGAATGTCAGACACGTGTTTCCACGTCGCAAGGACGGCGAAGTGGGCCGAACGTGACGGTACACTGACTTCACGTATGTTGTTGATAGTTGGATATACGGAAACTAGTAGAAACGAGCCTTTTTGTATGTAAACATTGATAATATGTTGATAATTATTGAGACGTTTGAGAGACAAACACGATGGGAGCGGGTTCGATTTATTATTTTTCTTTCCTAGTCCTTGTAATAAGTAAAATTGCGCCCCCCGCGCTTTGCCTCTACGCCACAATGAAGAAATGAAAATATAAATTTAAATAAATATTTCATTCATCTTCTCCATTGGGGATCGAACCTACAACCAGTCGATTTTACAATCACACTTCGTGCCCCTGCGCCACGACCGGCAACAATGCAAATTAAATTTATATATACTCAAATTTGAATAAAAATGTTTATTGCTTTCTTTGTAAGCTTATAGCGTATAGTTCCGTGGTTACTAATCTTTATTTTTCTTTTTTTTTCAGCTTCACGCTGCGTCCTACATATAGCGGGGTAGATAGAGGGAACCTAGTGTTAAGATACTCTGTTGTGTCTGTGTTCCCTACTCTTCACACAGTTTTCAAGGCATTACGTGGTGTGTGGTGGAACTCGACGACACGCTTTTTGCCTTGGTATCAAATCGAAAAAAATTACATTAATAAATAATAATTCAATCTCCCAACTGGGAATCGAACCTACAGCCTCCGCGGTACAGTCACACCACGACGACCTCTTTATTTAATTCAAGCAATCGACATCTAACATAATATTTTCGAAATTATTAATCGAGAATATCATTAATTCTTAAATGTTATTAAAATAATACAAACGATTAATCTTTATTAATTTCTTTCTTATATTTAAACTTAAAATCTAATGGGGACAAGTAACATCTAAAGAGTTTCACTATTCAGGTCCTGGGTCCATCATCAGACCAGCTCGATTTTTATTTATATAGAAGAGTAAAGATAGAGAGCCTGATTAAAACTAGCACACGCTCGTTCTCCACATTCCGCCGATTTCTGAAGGCATTGCGTATTCAATGGCGAAAGTTAACGCCGCGCTTTCCTTCCATCCTAGAGTTAAAAACTTAAAATATTAAATATATAATTTAAACTCGAGTGTTAAGCGACATCGAACCCACAACGTTGACAGTGACTGACTGGTAATACCATATTGTAGTATTATCACCTAAGCTACGTATAACTACCAAGTTTCACGTTTAGAGCGTGTCAAATGGACGACTAACTCAATATCACGCTAACCGATATCGATGATTCTTTTTTGATTGGAAAGGATTTTCTTCAAGGGTAGGTAGTTTAATGAAAGTTTGTTTAGGTTCCGATTATGGAACCCAATTGAAGTCGATTTGTGCGTCATAAAAAAATATTAAAATGAAAAATAAAATTAAATTAGCGTCACGCTATATCCCGCACATAGCAGGGTAGGCAGAGGAAACCTAGTGTTAAGACACTCCGTTCCCCACTTTCTGCCGAATTTTGGAGGCATTGCGTGTTGAGTGGCTTACTTACTTTCCACATAAATTTAAGTAAATATTTCATCTCCTCGAGTGGGGATCGAACTCTCAACCGGTCGGTTTTACAGTCACACTTTGTACGCCCACGACTGGCCTCTCAAAAAAAATATTGATTTCTTATTTATAAAACAGAGGAAAAACCTCTAAGCTTACATAAATGGTGATGACATTTTGAATAATAAATTTATGTACTAATAATTTGGAATAACATATATATGTAATAATATATGTATGACTTTTGTTCTCTCAACTATAATGACATTTACAGTCGTACATGATGAAATAAGACCTGTAGTAGCCTCAACACACAATTTGCACCAGGTGTGAATTCCGAACACGAATACATTATAATATTAAAAAATATTCTCGAAGAATCTTGAACTTATAAAGACTCACCTGGCAATATTGGAAAAATACATTATAAAGTTATAAACAATCACACGTTTTAAAATATTAACGACTTAATATCATTTACGATATTTATATTACGTACTGGTCGTAAAATTATATTCTTTTCATCCTACAGTATCGTAAAATTTATTTCATTATACATTTATTAAATACTAGCGACCCGCTCGCGGCTTCGCCCGCTTAAACCACAGAATTATTTACTTAAAACACTGAAATATTATATTCACGTTTTAATATACCTATAATGTATATTTGCAACGCACTTAAGATTTCTAATGTGAAAATTATTAAAATCTTAGGTCGCATTTTCGTACCTCCCATAAGAGAGATGCAACTGTCAATATGTTATTTCTTTAAACGTTTGCCTTAAGGAGTCCTTAGGGCCTAAGTTATGGTTATAGCTATATAGTTATATCAATACTTACAATAAAATCCTAACTCATCGGTGTCTGGACATGGAAGATATATTAGAAAAATTGTAATGTCCCTAACATTTAAAAATGTAATAGAACTTGGTCAGTTTGTCTGTTTATCTGTGCGTTCAGGATAATCTCAAAAAGTGCTTAACCGATTTAAGTGCAGTTTTGTAATTTGCCTAACTTCCTTTAAATATTTAGTATTAGATTTATTGGTTCACAAAAAATTAAAACCAGATTTACGCTGTATCCAGCCTATAGCAGGGTAGGTAGAGGGAACTTAAGTGTTAAGATACTGCGTATGATATATGACTGACGTGCAAAATGAAAATATGATTAAATTACAATTCAATCCTCCAAGTGGGAATCAAACCCATAACGTCACGTTACAGGCACAATTTTGTGCCCCTACGCCTTCAATATTTATACAGAATGGAAGCGTCAGCGCTTCTTTTACGGGGGCAGTATATAGGATAAAATATTTTAAACCCATACCTAAAGAAATTAATTAAGATACCTCAACAGTTTAGGCGTAGGATTTTTACGCATAGATACCAATAACGTTAACACATACTACTGCAAAATATTACTAAAGGCTAAGCAACTTTGAGCTTTGCCGCCAATACCTACGACTCGTATGCGGCGGTTTCCCTTTGATAGAGGCCTATGTCTGTTTGCGTCTTTAATGACAAATAGCGGTTTTATTTTAATATCAACGATAATATATAATTTATTTTGTATAAAAAAATAACTTTTTCATTTTTGGGATTTTTTAAATTGTATTAGGCTTTTATAGAGTAGTTAAAACTATGGTTTCATTTAAAGCGACGCTGACAAAAATACTATATAATTGAGCATATTTAATATCTATAGCAATTTTTTAGTGATTGGTTGTAACCAATAGTTATTACAACACTTGTGAAGCATATTTTAGGCATTTTTTAAATTCTTATACCTTTTGAGAAACTACCAACATTCTTATCGTTAATAAATGATGTTTTTCAAAATAAAATTTTTTTGAATATTTTGAAAATTTTTGCGCCATTATGACAAAAAAAATAGGCAAAATAATCTAAATTTTTCGTTCAATTCAAAATGTTCAAAATTAAAAGTTAAAAAATATTGATCGAAAATAATTATACTGTAGGAGTATTATATATCCTGTTTAAGCTTGTTTTTTATGATATTATGTAGAATAATATATTCTATAGAGGAATCACACATTCCTCTTCACACTTTTTACTCTTTAACTATAATACGTAAATATATTTTTTAGAGGTTACTCTGTACTAAGATGGCAGCTCTGTTCCCGCATTTACGTCCCTGATATATCGATATAAATAGTAGAAATATAAATCATTGGAAAGAAAAGGAGAAACGCAATTATACTGCATTTTTTCTTTTTGTCATACTTGAAATGTATTAACAAATTTACATACAATTCATTTGTTTTGAATATAACATTAAGGTTGATTCATAAAATATATTTGGTACTTCCTTAACATGAATATTTCATGTATTTTTTTTATATAAAAAGTTTTGATTAAGTTCTCCTGAGAAATATATGTACTGTAACCCGCTTAAATTTGTAAATTATTTGTTTGTTTCGGTACAGGGAATTACGTTCCTGTTTTAATAAATAATGTATGCTTGCAGCGCACTTATGATTTCTAAAGTGAAAATTATTAAAACCATGGTGGCATTTTAGATTTTCATTAGAAAAATTATTATTGGGGGCAATTAACAAAGTAATAGAACCAGAAACAATAATATTTGTAAATTTTGTTTGTTTGTTGGTTTTTCTGTTAGTCGACGCTTAACTCAGAAACGATTTAAGCGATTTAAAGAGCTAAGACGTGAGCGCGGTGCGGGAGCGGTAAAATCGGTTTAATTGTTTTTATTGTAACATCATGTATGAATGGTGTAATGATTAAAAAACTGACCTTTATAACTATTTATTTATGTCCTCATAGAGAAATGATAGCTTTTTTGGGCACTGTTCATTTTTTAAGAAAATAAATTTGATCAAAATACACTTATCTATCTATTTATTTATCTATATATATAAAAGGACATGTACCTGACTGACTGAGGTAAGACGCACGCAGAGCCGTAACTGCTGATGGGAGAAATGTGAAGTTTGGACAGCTGTTTATTTTAATAATTTGGACATCCACTAATAAGGGATTTTGAAATTTTTTTACGCTAAACGGATGAAATAGGGGTTGAAAGTTTGTATGGATTTTTTTGAAACAGCACCGATTTTCATAAAATTTGAAAGTCAACAGACTCTTTAAAATATTTCATTGAACACGTGTTTCATGGTTTTTAGAATTCATCCTCTTAGGGATGAATTCTAAAAACAATGGACGGGATTGAAAGTTTATATGAAAAAATCTTTAAATCGCCACCGATTTTTATGAAACATTAAATTCAGACTGTTAAAAATATTTTATTGAACACGCTTTTCGTGTTTTTTTTAGAATTCACCTCTAAGGGTGCTAATAAGCAGACGAAGTTGCGCGCGCCCGCTAGTTTTAAGATAAAAATTAAAATAATATATAATATCTTGTATATTATATTGTTATACTGTAATAACATATAATATTTATCAAAATGAGAATGTATTGTTTTGTTTAATAGCTCCTGATAGTTATTACAACACATGCAAGGAAAGATCATTTTAGAAAGTTGTTCAATTATATTAGAATTATAAAAACTACTAACATTTTTATGATGAATAAAATATTTTATCAAATAAATAATTTTTTTCTGTGTTTTCCACCTGAAAAACACTAAGGGGATAAAAAATATTAAATATATATAAAAATACAGATACCACATTAGTATCGATACTGTTGTACTGGTAATAATAAATGAAAAAAATGATATACTACGTACGGGATACCTTTGTATGCAAAGTTTAAAGCTATTCATTATGACAGAATATAAAGTATATATATTTTAGATGTCCCTCTGTACTACGATGGCGGCTCTGTTCTAGTTTGCACATTTTCCTTTTAAAAATTAGTTATTGTAACATAACTCTAACACTTACACATGGCATCGTCAACTTTTTGTAGCTATTGATGTCTTCTATAAAATTGCACTACATCACTTTGCTCTATTGTCAATAATTTACACAGCGTACGCGATATAAGGTTTTTTTTTTGTATTGTTTTACACCTTAATCGTCTAATTGTAAAAGAATTTTCCAAATTGGTCTCGTAGTTTCGGGGCCTATATATACAAATCAAATAAGGAAACAAAAGATCTAATCGATTGTCTTAATAATTTTAGTGATATCGATGCACCTCCCCCTCACCCCCGCAGAGTTACTCGCGAGGCCACACGACACACATTCCGCATTTTTTATTATTACATGATTTTCTTTAGATTGATATTTTTAAATTCGTAATATCTTTTGAATGGGATATCCGATTTTATTAATTTAAAAAGTATTTTACAGGTATTGAAATTATCTTTAATAAAATATCATTTAATAGGATAAGGATTAATGCAGAGGTAAGAATAATATGATTTGATTATTGTCGGCACTTTTGTTAACTTATAAAATATAAAAAAAAGGTTATATTGTCATAACTACAGTAGTTAAACATATGCTATTGCGGACTTTTATATAGATATTGATGCGCCCTACAATACTGTAGAACATTGTTTTGTTCTATCATCAACAGTTTTCGCAGCGCACGCGATGATAGAATTGTTAAGATCATTTTATTCTCACCTTGAGTTACATTATTGCATTTTTATTAGGGATCCCTATTTTTTTTGACAATGTAATATAGCCTATGCTGGTCAGTGAAGATGCAGCTTTCTAATAGTGAAAAAAATATTGAAATCGGTCCTGTAGTTTTTGTGTGAAAACTCTACAAACATACACACATACATACATACGTACATACATACATACAAAAATACAAATCTTACCTCTTTATAATATTAGTATAGACACGTGTCTATTCTAAGGTAAAAAAAAATAGTTTTCGGTTATAGTTTTCCGCTTATAGTATCCTGCATGTATGAATTGCAGGCGAAGGGAGCCAAGTGTTAAAACACTCCGCTCCCTATCTTCCGACGATTTCTGGAGGCCGCCATTTTATCATATTTTTTTCCTATTTTATTATTTTTTAAAAATAAAATAAAAAATAAATCAGCCTCACGCTGTATCCCGCACACACCAGGGTAGGCAAAGGGAATCTAGTGTTAAAACATTCCGTTGCTCACTATTCGCCGAATTCTGGAGACATTGCGTGCTCATTAGCGGAACTGAACGCCGCTCTTTGCCTCGACACCACAGCGAAGAAATGTAAATATAAATTTAAATAAATATTTCAATGCCTGGGGTAGGGATCGAACTCACAACCAGTCGCGTTTGCTCCTTTCTTCCAATAAAATATTAGTAAATATCATGTCCATTAAACTCCTAGTTACGGAGTTTTTAATTTCTTTTATAATATTAAAATATTTAATACACCTGTGAATTGATATTTCTTGTCTCACAATATCACAATATCACGACTTAAATATACAAACGGACAAACAATATTCAATATATAGATGCTCTGAGTAATTATAACTGTGTAAAACTAAGAAGGATTGAGGCCGTCGTAGTGCAGGGACAGTGTGTGACCCAATTAGGAATCAATTATTATTCATGAACATTTTCATTTCTTTGCTCTGGTACCAACGTAAAAACGCGGCGTTTAGTCTCATCACTAAACGGAATACGTCGATAATTCAATGAAAGTTGAGGAACGGAGTGTCTTGACATTAGGTTTCTTCTGTCTATCCCACTAAACGCGGGATACAGCGTGAAGCTGAAAACTAACTAGCTGTTCTAAAATATTAAAGTAATATAATGAAATTATAAAATTTCTATTAACAATTCACGAAAACCGTTTTCTACAATTTTCGAATTTAGTCTAGACGTTCTAGTACAAAATACAGTTACGTAATGATATTTAAAGGACAGAAAAAAAAATATTTTTACTCATAACCGTCACGACGGGACATATCTAGGTATAATAAATGTAACTTCTTTCATCAATTCTAGAAATAAAGCTATTTTAGATTAAAAAAAATATTTTTTTTATTTAAAATTTAAAATACAACACCTGGACACAAGCCATCTGATGATTTCTTCATTTTTATTACAAATGTATGTAAATATAAATATAAAAAAAATAATTTAAACGACAAACAATCCAGTCAACTTTACGTCTCAAGTTACAGTACGAGATGATTGTAGATTCATATTTTTTTTTAGGCCGAAGGAAACTGGGAAGCTAGTATTAATAAGCTTCCATTCCACACTTTCCGTTTCAGAAGACATTTCATGGTATGTGGCGGAACTGAGCGCCGCGCTTAACCTCGACACCAGAGCTAAAAGAAAAAGTATTAAATATTTAATTACTTCGAGTGGGAATCGAACCCACGACCTTTCGCTTTTACAATTAAACACTCGTTCCCTTGCGCTACGACTGGTCTGGTTAGAAATATTACAGTAAATAGTGAGATTTAATAATAACTAACCATATGACACCAAAACTATAGAATTATACTGTAAACGTCAAAATCACTTGAATTTATAAGTAACTGGCTGTCACACTCGGGAAGCTCTGAACGGTGAATGTAGAAGGAAGTCAGTTCGAGGTCATATTTGAGGTTCCGTTCCTTTCTAGTTAGATAGACTGAATTAACGTTTTGTATTAATACAATAAGAATATTTTAGCCTTTGTAAGGATATCTTATTAGCCTTTGTTATATGCTTACGTTGTTTGTTAAAATTCGTTTAATTTATAAAGTTTCTCGAAATCTTACATTATAAATCTATGTGTTGAGAACGGTAAACAAAAAAGGTTGCGAATTCGATTCCCACTCAATGAATTGAAATATTTAGTATTTTTATTTCCTTGCTCTGCGTAAGGAGGTTAATTGTGTTTTTTTTTAGTGCAGTATTTTTTAATGAAAAAGACTAGGCAAACAAGCGTACGGGTCACCTGATGGTCAGTGACGACCGCCGCCCACGACGCCGTGTAACACCAGAGGAGTTTACAGATGCGTTGCCGGCCTTTGAGGAAGAGGAGGTGGATGTGTTTTTGAAGGAACCCAAGTCGTATCAACCTGGAAACAATGCCGCTGCAAAGAAGTTTCTACGAAACAGCACAGTAGTGGAGTGTCACATATCCAGATACTGTGGATGATATATAGTTAGTTCTTCAAATTAGACTAATCTCGCCAACTGAGATAATATCATCATTTATAATAGTTTATTCCTGGATACGGACAGACGTCACAACAATTATTTAATTATTTTAATTAGTCCAAGAAAACTTAAAATATGTCAGTTGTCCGTCCGTCCATTAAATAAAACATATAGTAATGTCCATACTAATATTTCAAACAGGATGCTTGCACAATAACCTAATGGTAAACAGTTGAATGTCTTCACATCTCGCTGGGTAGATAGAGGGAACCTAGTGTCAAAACACTCCGCTCCCGACTATTTGGTGAATTTTCCAGGCATTCTTAGTTGAGTAAAGAAACTCAACGCCGCGCTTTTGCCTTGGGATCAGAGCGAAGAAATGAAAATATTGATAAATAATAATTCATTCCTCCGAGTAGGGATCGAACTGACAACCGTCGCGGTACAATCACACGCTGGTGCCCCTGCGCTACGACGGCCTATAGTAATGTTAGGATCTTTATTTTTTTTTTGTATTTATTACATTTATGTATAAAATACTAAGGTAAGTCGTGGTGCAGACACACAAGCGTGTGACAGTAAACGCGATAGTTGTGAGTTCGAATCCGGTACTTAACACACAATACCGCCAGAATTCGGTGAAAAATAGTGAACTGTACTATCACAAAGGGAACGGAGTGTCTAACCACTAGGTTCCCAGGCTCCTCCTCCTCTCCCTATCGTTCCTCTGTCTACCTTGCTGAAAAAAAACTTTTCAAGTATCGAGATTTAAATAATTAAAACAGTAAATGCGGGTTTAAAAAGACAAAAAAGATTTATGATGGGAAAGTGAGTGGTATGAGAGATAGGGGGAGACCTCGGTTGACCTTCGAAAATACAGTCTCAAAGATACTAGAGGAAGGTCGCGCAAAAAGCATGAGGACTCCCCGGAGGGCATGTATGAAGAGACTGATGACAGTGGCAAGGTGAAAGAGGTATGTAGAGACCGTAGAGACGTTTAGCGCTCCGTTCCCTCTGACTACCCCGCTAGGCATAAAGCGTGAAGCTAAGTTAAGTAAATACGTCAGTAAAAATTTTAATTACATTTTTTGTCTATTATCTACTACATAATAAATATATTTTATATATACATGAACTTTTTATCTACACAAAAGAAACGATAACTTTAAGTACCTACGCAAAAAATATACAAAATTATACGATTTAAAACATTTAACGTGTCGTTTCTAAGAATTCTAATTTTATAATTTAAATATAATATTTAAAATTATTTTTCATGCGAAATTACCAGTTATAAAACATACTTATATCTATGCATATTATTTAAAAACGCAACAGGTTGTGGTTTCGATTCCCACTCGAGGAAATGAAATATTTATTTACATTCAAATTTCAGTTCTTCGCTCTGATGCCGAGACAAAACGCGGGGTTGAGTTCCGACACTCAACATGCAATGCCTACAGACCTCGGCGGAAAGTGGGGAACGGAGTATTTTAGTAATAGGTTCCTTCTGCTTACCCTGCTCTGTTCTGGATACAGCGTGAAGCTGATTTAACTTTAATTTTATATGGCTAACGAGCGTACGGAGTCACCTGATGGTAAGTTATTTGTTGGCTGTGTGGAGGATCCAGTTGGAGATGAAGCAGCAAATGGTTCCTTCCCCGTTTATTTGGAAAATATTCTTAGACAACGTTCTTTTGGAGACAAAATAAATAGGGATATAGACACCAGAGCGAAGAAATGGAAATATAAATTTAAGTAAATATTTCCTCTCCTCGAGTGGGGATCGAACCCACAACCAGTCGTTTTTCAGTCACACTTTGTGCCCCTGCGCCACGACCAGCCTATAACACATATTTGTAGACATATAGTGCACGCCCACATCGATATATCAGAAACATTAATATTAACTTTCGGTTTTGGTATCAAATTCAAATGACAGGCGACAGTCCTTGACTGAGACCATGAACTTCATATGTAGATAGAGACGGCTTGTATTGTATTTTGAATAAAAAAATCTTTGCTGACGATTATATAATCCAAGGCTAAAATATCAAAATTATAAATATGTGTAAAATGTTTGTCTTAGTTGTTTTTTTAAACAAATTAAAAAAAATCAGTCTCACGCTTTTTTTTTCGCATAGCAGGACAAGAAGAGAGAACTAGTGTTAAGACACTAATTTACTTTCCGCCAGTTTTGTTGAGAGGCGGAGTTCCACGCTAGGATTCATATATCACATGAATATAAATTAAATGTAATCACACCCCCGAGTGGGGATTGAACCAACCGTCAACGACCAACGGTCAAACGCTGCTCTTTTTTAACGTATTTATATTAATTAAAATCTAAAATATAGATCATATTATTTACTATTTATTCAAATTGTTATATAAGAAATATTTTTCTACAAATTCACCAATATTCCGCTTCAGAATAATAGATAATCATTGTTAATAATAACGTATTTAAACATAGTCCAAGTTCTTGTATATTATAAAATAAAAGTAATAAAAAGTAAAACTTCATAAAAAATTAATACAATGAATTCTGTTATTTAAATATTTGAAATAATTATATTATGAGAACACGAATCGTTCTCAAATCTTCGTTGTATTGTACACAGTCACCATAAATCCTTAAATTTCAGATAGTGCGGTCTTTGAACTAAAAATAATTGAAAATTTTAAACAAAAATTATTGAAATTACTTATTTAGAAAACGTATAAAAAGTTATTGAAAGTACTTTACAGTATACAAGACTTAGTAAAGATAAAAAATAAATCAAAATAAATCAGCTTCACGCTGTATCCCGCACACAGCAGGATAGGCAGAGACAATTTAGTATTAAGACAATTCGTTCCCTCCCCTCTTTCTTTGGAATTTTGGAGGTATTGTGTGTTGAGTAGCAGAACTCAACGCCGCGCTTGTCCTCGACACCAGAAAATGGAAATATAAATTTAAGTAAATATTACATCTCCTCGAGTGGGGATCGAACCCACAACCAGTCGGTTTTTCAGTCACACTTTGTACCACTGAGCCTCGACTGGCCTCAACCTGTTAGTAAAGATAATTTATTTAAATTCAAAAGAAAAAACGTGAATGAGTGAAAGAAATGCAAAGCGCTAAGTGTTTTAATATAAGGACGATGTCCGAATAAAATGAAATGCTTAAACTTAAATTTTCATTTAATACAGTTATTTTACGAAGAAATTCTTAATAGAGTCAGTTTTGGTGTATAGACGTGTGACTGTAAACGCGAAAGCTGTAGGTTTTACGCGCGGCAGCGCGTAGCCAAGTTCAGTGAAACAGAACTGGCGAGCAGCACCGTGGGTTACACGAACAATTTTCCACTGTTTAACCCTTCATAACTCAAAAACCATTCCACCTAAGCCTGCCAAATTTGGCTCACATATTGCTACTTGTATACGTGCATTAAATTTTATAAACACAACTTAAACGGTTATTTAGATAATGACGTCCGAAAATCATCAATGACTGATCTTAATTCAAACCCAGTTCTAAATGACCTAGAACGATTAAATTTGGCATCCAGTTAAGTTAAGTTAAGTAATTGGGTGTTCATAAAGGAAAAATCTCCGAAAATAGTATTTTTATATCATTTTCTTATAATTTTTCAACAAATAGGTCTCACTTCTTTTATCGCTGAAGTCAATAACCAAAGTATATATCATATTACTGAACATGGCTCTCATTTATGTTTTTGATGGGATTTTCTTTACATCGCTGGTAATGAAGTAAATCGCGGCGTTAAGTATCGCAACACGCTATGTCTCTAAGAAGTATTTGAATGGGAACATGTCTTAATACTCAGTGGGAACCTAGTATTACATATATAGTAACAAACCTGGGAAGGTAAAAAAGGGAATTTATTTTTCCATCACATAAAATATATATTATATTAGTTGAATAATACATTATACGACACATAAACATGATATAATTTAGATCTCGCGAATATTGCTTTGGGGACTGTTATGAGATACGCACCTTTAGTTATCGTAAAGGTCGATGACCTGTTTCAGATTTCTGAACCTTTTATATTTTCCAAGTGACATATTGAATAAAATCATACTGTACAGTATCTTTGTGATCGCGATGGTTGTGGGTTCAATCCTCACTGGGGGTATGTGGACTCAATAGTTCAGTCGAATTATTTTTATGTAGATCGGAAAGCATGATAAGTGTGAAAGGACATGAAACTTTTATCTAAATTTTAAAATGGTTTTAGTGTCGATACTTTCACTATGAGCCCTAAACTATATTCTATTAATTTCCAATAAACCGTAACTATCGATCATTTTAAATTTAATTTATATGTAGTTACATATGTATATTCAAATTATTTTTCCATATACTACCAGGTCAGTCGTGGCGCAGGGACACAAAGTGTTTCCTTTGTGTCGAGACAAAGCGCGCAATGCCTCCAGAATTCATTAGAAAGTGGGGAACGAAGTGTCTTAACACTAGGTTTCCTCTGCCTACCCTGCTGTGTGCGGGATACAGCGTGAAGCTGATTTATTTTTTATTACAAAAGTGTAGGAAATTATTTTCTTTAATATTTTCATTTTATTCGCTCTGATGACGAGACAAAGCCGTTCAACACACAATGCCTCCAGAAATTCGGAGGGAAGTGGAGAGTGGAGTGTCTCAACACTAAGCTCCCTCTGTCTACCCTGCTATGCAGGATACAGTGTTAAACTGAAAAAAATTACAAAATACATCCAAAATTTTTTTTACATTTTTAAAGTGTTACTCCACACTTAGTAAAGTAAAATATTAATTAAGAAAACTTATTAAAAGTTGTAACAAGCGTATAAGAATTTCGACGTACATAGCTCAATAGCGTATGGCATAGTTGGTCAGAGCGCTTGGTCAGTTTCCAAAGAAACGCGGGTTCAAATCCCACTACGTTAAAATTTTTATACGTTTTCTTAACAAGTATACATCTATATGTTTCGAAATAAACATATATAACTAAAGGTAAGCAAAACCTCAATTATAAAGTTCTCTTTACAAGAAATCTTTCCACGGAATGCAATCAGTCTTTAAAGATACGGTACGATATAACCCCACGAGTAGGGGTCATCCACCCCTACAGAATTTCGTTTCAGAACCTTTCCTCCCTTGTACTATGTAGTATGTTTAGGTTTTACGTGATATTGACTTTTTTTTAAATATGTTATAGTATATCAAATAATAATTTGACTATTTTGTGCCTACATTTTTCAATATTTTAGTGCAGGGTGGAGGCAATAGGAACCTATTAAGAGCCTCCGTTCTCCAATTTCTGCTTAATCGTTAGCAGAGCAAGAAGGCAAAATTAATGAATGAGTTGGACTCGAACCCACAGTTATTGCGTTTACAGCTAGATCCTTTACCGCTTCGCTACGACGACTTTTTATGTAGTTATAAAAAAAAAAATTAAATTAGCTTCACGCTATATCCCGCACACAGCAGGGTAGGCAGAAGGAACCTAGTGTTAAGACACTCCGTTCCCCACTTTCTGCCGATTTTGAAGGCCTTGCGTGTTGAGTGGCAGAATTCAACGCCGCGCTTTGCCTTGACACCAGAGCGAAGAAATGGAAATATAAATTTAAGTAAATATTTCATCTCCTCGAGTGGGGATCGAACCCACAACCAGTCGGTTTTACAGTCACACTTCGTGCCACTGCGCCACGGCCGGCCTCAAGTATGTAGTTATGTGTTCATAATAATGTGAAAGTATGGTTCTTTTTTACTTTTCCTAAATCTGTTTTGAATAAAAGTTCTTTGAAATTGTTAATATTGAAAAAATGTAACATTATAAAATAATTATTCCCTTAACAGATAATAACAATTATGTTTTTGCTATTTAATTGTTACTATATCATCATCCCTTTTAGAATTGACGTAGTATGTGGTAACGAACAAACGTATATAGGGTGAGCTTGGGGCTTGCTGTAACAGGGGTAAATAGTAACATATTTTTTGACTCCATTTTATCATTGTAACTCGATATGTCACAAATGTAATTTTTTTATTTAATAAAATAAACATTTTTATAGAATTACACTCTTATTTTTGTTAATTACCTAATTATTTGTTGAAAACAAAGCAAAATAAATGGTCAATAGTGAAAAATTATAGTATTTTCTTATTGTTACTACATGGCCCAACAGATATTATAACAAAGTAAGTTTATATTAGATAGAAATGTAAATTTTACATTTTTTTCAATTAAACTTCATAAACAAATGATCAGAGAATAAATCAAAAATTTATTAATGATAATTTCACCAATACATATCAAGTTACAATATTAAATTATAAAATATTCCATCAAGCTCCTGGCAGCCATACATACATTCACGCATAATCTCTCGTTCGCACGAGAGATAAAAAAGCGTCGTGTCTTACACGACGCTTTTACATAAGCAACCCGGCATAAGCGTTTTTATATCACATACAATTTGCTTATTCATACGAGGGCTTTTAAATCACTTTTTTGCTGTCTCTCACGGCGGTAAGACGTGCAAATGATTAATGCAAAATTACTTCGATTTTTTAATTCATTAATTACTATTTTAATCTTAAATTCATAATTCCTAGCTAATTAATACTTAATTTGTTGGTAACATTTTTTTTTGTCGTACAACTTTGTGTATTTTATTGACATTAAATAATAATCTAAATTTACTTTAATATATCTAGTGAATATAGTGAAATTAATCTTTGTATTCTATTCTAATAATATTTTGTAGCACGTAAAATAACAGCCTTTTCTAAAAATTAAACCTGATAAACTAGATCGATTTAATCGCTCGCTAAATTTATCGCTCCCCCAAAATCAAATCATTAGAGCCATTGCCGAGATTCCGATTAAAATTGTTCGTTTAAAGTATTCGATTAATTAAATAGTTGACGTGTTGACACATTTCAATATTAAAAAAATATTGAGTATATATTTTATTTGTTTATGTGTAATTTTATATGTTTATGTAATTCAAGGGTATAAGTACAGTTTACTTTAATATAGTTTATATACGCGAAAACCTTAATAAAAAGCGAAGAAAATTTATTTATTTGTTTACATTCTGTCTTAAGCTGAAATAAATAAATGAGTAATACAGGCATCATTCCTTAAAATGTTATTGAAATTAGGCGGTAATGATTTTCAATAAACAAGTTGAGACTCCATTTCTATAATGAAAAGGGGTTCGGGATCTATGTGCAACGAAATCATATCCACGTTCCATTACCATATGCGCGTACAACCATTTTCAACGCTCGCAGCGTACTAAACGTAACGCAAGCGCTTTTTTAACTCCGATCAGAGCAGTAGAAAGTAGTTTCATATGTTCCATTTCCATCGCCCGGCGCTTGAAATGGAGCAGTGCGCGATAAAAAGCGGCGGCGTTTTAAAATCGCTGCCGTTTAAACGTATCCAATGCCCGCATTTTTTTCATTTCAATAATTTTTTTTTTATCGTACGATAAAAAAAACCTCCGTGTGAACGAGGGGTAAACTCTGATTGTTTAACATAAATATAACTAAATAATATAAAAAAAAACCAAAAACATTACATAATGCTATGCAAATAATATTTCCCATAATACATATTTTTACGTTTTTCCCGCTACTGGATACACTTTAAATGGTCTGTGTAAATAAAAAATGAGGTGCGATATGAAAACATACACATGAAAAAATTTTTATGAGTAATTTGGTGCGTCGTTTGTTGTAACATATTTGACATTTTTGGGGTTCCGTATCTCAAATGAAAAACAGAATCTTTATGGGATAACTGTGTTGTACGTGTGTTCGTCTATCAAGGCCATTTTATTTTAAGATCGACGGAAAGTGCCGAGCTACAATTATTCAAGCTTTTTGATGTATTTTGTAAGAAAATCTATCTCTATCTCTCTATCAATCAAAACCTTATATATATACTTCCCATGGGCCTACCTAGAAATAAAATTTGGCAGTGAGAACAATAAAAAGAAAGTAAAATCTCCTAAAAATTAAAAAAAATATATAGGTATATTATGGAAATATAAATATAATAACTTATATTTGTAAATCATATATACTCACTTTGTATGAAACAAAGTGAGCACACATGCAGGCATAAATACGTAGTTAAGTACATTAAGGCAAAGTATAATATAGTAGTAATTTAAAAACTCTATTTTATTCGCCACGTAATCAAAACCTGTTTCATTTACCATTGACCTACAATTATAAAATTTGGAAAAGCGAGAACATACAGTACAAATAAAGGCAATATTTGAAAAATGACAATTTATAAATATATTAGGGAAAAATCATCACAAATTTTAATAATTATATTTTGTTAATTAAATACTAAATGAGCGAACACGCTCACAAATTTAAATTTGTCAACTTTTATAAGTTGTACTTCCCGTTGACCTAAAATCCTGCAGTAGATACAAAACCCACAGTGAGGCAGCCCACTCGACTCACAATTGGCTGTATTTTTATTTTGTTTTTGTGTTCTTGTGCTAGTATAATCTATATATATAAATATTATTTATAAAAAAATACTACAGATGTCTAAAACTTTATATAAAACTTGAACTTGAAAGTTAAAATTTTGCATGTAAGTTCCTTAATCCCGTATTGTTATTTCTACGGGGAAGAAAAAACACAGCATTCTTCATTTTACGTATTAAACTCCTCGCAAATTGGTTACGGGTGACGTCTAATTATAAACTAAATATACTACATTTAGTTTTTTTTTAATAAACAATATTTATATACTTAGAACATATTTTCCTCTTAGCCCAAACACAACATAAATACAATTTTCAATATAATTTAAATACTAACGAAATACTTTGAAATTTACACGTATTGTTTAAATATTATACTTATGCAGGACTAATATTATTATAACTTTGTTAAATTTCACTTTATTCGATGTAGAAAATAAAATAAAATAACATGTGCCGTGTGATCCCGGCCTAGAATAGGATCATCCTGGTACTGGTGGTGTCATAAGAGGCGACTAAAGTACGTGTGGTAGAGTCACGTCGCCAGCAATGGCAACACGCATGGGCAGACTCGACCGGATCATTACCACCCCCAGCATTTAAAACCGGCGAGAATTAGTGGCTTTATGCCACTGCGTTTCGCCTCAGGTAATGCCGGGCCCCGGCGCCCAACCCACCTTAAAGGCCGGCAACGCACCTGTAGCTTCTCTGGGGTTGCACGGGGTCTGGGGCGGCGGTAGTCACTTACCATCAGGTGAACCGCACGCTCGTTTGCCGTGTGTTTTCCATAAAAAAAAAACATCATCTTAAGCGTTGAGTTGTGCAGTTCACAAGACAAGGCACAAGAGTGTGGCTGTAACGCGACGATTATGATTTTCGATTTAACAATATAATATCAAAAAAAGTAAATTAATTGAATTCATTTTTACTATTATTATTTTTTTTTGTACTATCGTTTTTTAGGGTTCCGTTTTTAACTTTTTAGGTACAGACATCTATACGATCACTTTGTCCACTGTCAGTCTGTCAAGAGCATTTATCTCGAGATCGCGTAGTGTCTCGATCAGAAATTCATATTAGATATTCAGATCTACGATCACTTGGAGCGCATTTGCGGACGTTTGTTCATTCATTCACAAATTAACTACAATTTAAAGTTTATAATGATTTTTTCTATGAATTATCTATAAATATTTAAATTTTGTTTTTTTTTCCTTTATTTATACAGTCTGTTGTCACTTCTTGCCAAATTTTATAATTACAGGTCCATGAGAAACACCCTATATATAGCATTATCTTCTTATTTATCTTGTTTGTTGATTTCGAAGTTAGATTTTTCGAGGAACCATAGACTTGAATATTTGATATTAATTTTAATCCAACACTACATGCAATCTCGAGATAAAAGGCAATCACAGGCAGAAAACGAAGTAATGCTATAAGAGTTTCTTTATTACCTTTTGAAGTACGGAATCCTAAAAATTAATCAACTAAACCATTTTCTATAATTTTCATTAACTTACTAAATCTATAGAAAGCTAGCAATTAAAAGGTCTTTAAAAGGGCGTTCACATGCGATCCTTATCAAATTGCTTTTCAAGATCTACTTAATCCAGCACCCTCGTCACCGTGACGTGGTCTTTGTACCAAAATCCATGCGGAAAATGGGCCATCCGGGTTTAGAACTCTTAAAGTTCATCTTTTATATGAAAAGCCTGTTTTTTAATAAAAATATGTATTGAAAAAAAAACATCTAATATATATAAGAAGAGTTATCTTCTTCACTTTCTTTGACGCTATATCGGCTCGCAATTGGCATTCTGCTTCCTACTTTTCACCGAATTCTAGAGGTATTGCGTGTTGAGTGGCGGAACTCAACGCCACGCTTTGCCTCATCAAAGAAATTAAAATATTAAATAATTTCATAAGAAAAGTTACTTTATCTGATTTGATCCCTATTTGGGATATCATTTGCATCGTGCAGGCCGTTGTGGCTCAGCGGGAAAACATCTGACTGTAAGCGTAATGATTGTGGATTCAATCTTCACCCATGGGGATGATTAAATCAGCTTCACGCTGTATCCCGCATACTGCAGGGTAGGCAGAGGGAACGTAGTGAAAGACACTCCGTTCCCCACTTTCTGCCGAATTCCGGAGGTATTGCGTGTTAAGTGGCAGAACTCAACGCCGCGCTTTACCTCGACACCAGAGCGAAGAAATGGAAATATAAATTTAAGTAAATATTTCATCCCGTCGAGTGGGGATCGAACCCACAACCAGTCGGTTTACAGTCACACTTTGTGCCACTGCGCCACGACCGGCCTCTATATTTCTGATTAATGAAATTATTCGTTTCGCCACTTATCATGCAATGATTTCCAAATATTTCTTGGAACCTAGTGAACTTTGCCTGGACAATGAACCCTCCGCTCTCTTTACTATGTGGCAAAAAGGTGAAGTTGGATTATAATGTAAAGAAGTAGGCAAAAAGAACTCAGTGACACTTCACTCCTTTGTGCTGTTTTGGTGATAAAAATGGCAATAATTTTGTATAGAGATACTTATAAAACCAACAGCAGACGTCGTAAAATATATTGAAATTATCTTTAAAATTAAATTTTTGGCTTCACGTGGTATCCTCGTGGTATACCTCATATATATATAGAGGTAACCTGGGAACCTAGTGTTACTCCGTTCCCATAAAGACACTTCTGTTTCTCACTTTCGAATTCTGGAGACACTGTGTGTTGAACGACAATTTAGTTTTGTCGTTTACCTTTTGCTTTTATTTACCTCATCATTAGAGCGAAGGAAAAATAATATTAAATATTACATATCTCCCCGAGTGGGAATGAAATCCTGTGGCACGACGACCTCACGTATTTTTCTTTATATACATATAATATATATATATTTTATTAAAAGCAATAAGTTTTTGAAACGGTTAAATTAAATTTGAAAATATCTATACCTAAAACAAAATATTCTTTCATTAAAACTTATATGGAAAGAAATTACATTCAATATATTAAAGAAGTTCTCTCAAATGGAAAATTTACTATCCGCACAGATCGCTTACAACAGACATCATCATTGGACAATTAAATCGATATTTTTCGAATTATTTTTAAGTATACATCATAATTCGAATAAAATTCTATATGAATAATATACTAATCTCTATATATACTAATCTCAAAGTTATTGAAATTAGTAAAAATTAATTTGTGCTATATTGAATGAGGCCTGTCGTGCCTCGAACATGTCCCGTTGTGGATTCAACTTCCATTCAAGGAAATGAAATATTTATTATTTTTTATTTCCTTGCTCTGGTAATGAAGCAAAGAGCGGCGTTGAGTTCCGCGCATTCAGTTTAAAGTGAGAAGTGTCTTAATGGGAACGCCTTAACTAGTTTCCTCTGAATATCCTGTTATGTGCATGATACAGCGTGAAGAAAAAAATACAGGTTTTCATTATTAAAAACTGTAAATCGTTCGGGCACTCTACCTACCATATTTCAATTGATTTTTAGCTAAAAACCCTCTGTACTGAATTACTCTATGCCCGCCCTTATGTTTAATGTGCGAGACCGGAGCACCGACCGACTAACTACAGGAATAATACCAACCTCCATTCCATTACACTCTATAGGTGTTGCCCTTATTAGGTTGGAAACTTTTCTATTTCACATACATTCATTCATTGATTTACAAAACGGAAAGCGGCCTGTAAATGTTGGCAAAGTACTTACCTACCCTAGGTATAAGTATTGATGAAACAAAAGTAGTACACGATAACCACAACTTCTTATATACAAATAAATTTATGGTATGTTGAGAGCTGCAGTGGCGCAGAGGCACAAGCGGCTGGTTGTGGGTTCTAGCAGTCGCTATATCCCGCAGACAACAGGGTAAGCAGAGGAATCTTAGTGTTAAGACACTCCGTTCCCTACTTTTCGCCGAATTCTGGAGGTATTGAGTACTGAGTGGCAAATAAATGTGGCCTTTCTGATGGTTACATTTTGATGATATAATTAAGAACATTCAGCACCATTGAAAAAAGGTTTTTTTTTTAATTTGATTTTTAACTTTTCTGTATTTTTAATTCAAAGATTTTCAATCGAATCAAACGAGCCAAAATTCCGGAGTTACGGAGTTCCTATGGCCACCTTCCTAACTCCATCATCAGACTCTGGTTACTATATAGTATCAAAGTACTCGTCAAGACCGAATCAAACGAGCTTAAACTGGATGGGGCTGTGTTGTCTAATTATGATGATGAAGCTGAAAGGACAAAGGAACTACTCCTTTGTCCTTTCAGCTTCATCATCAGACCCTGGTTACCATTTAGTATCAAAGTGCTCATCGAGATGAACCAAACGAGCTTAAACATTTAATTACGGAGTTTTTATGTCCACCTTTCAGCTCCATCATCAGATCAGCTCTATGTCATAAATATCGATTTGTCAGTCATTTCAGCTCAATGGGAAATCGAGAAGTGGATAAAATTTAACTTGCAAGATTTGATTATAGACAGACAACGGAACAGGAGAAAGTAGTTAAAAGCTTGTAAAAAGTAGAAATACGGAAAGTACAAGCAGAACCCTATAAGTTTTGATTATATCACGAATATCATACAAAATGCAACAAAAACCATGATTATTTTATTTTTAATTTTTCTGCCCTCCAAGGGACCGTAGAACTGAATATTAGATGTTGTCATATTTAATATTTACAAGTGGACAGACGGACAACAAAGTGATTTTATAATTCTATCGTGTTTTCCTATTGAGATACAGAAACCTATATGAAATAAAAAATATTAAAAAAAAATACTATTTAAAATACAAACCAAATACATTATACATTGGTTATATTATGGAAAACAATAAACATAAATGTGATTTTAGAATATTTTAATCCCTCCAAACTATTTTAAGACCTTGCACACGACACGACCCATACATACATTTCTAAGACCATCGATATAGTCTCACGTCATTCCACATTTCTTCTATATCCGTCATGGATACTATAAAATATAAATATAGATATATACGTCTTTAACGTATTAAGATTCTGTCATATCATAATTTAAAGGTAATTTGTACGGAAAATTTAAATATGAAAAGGTTGTGCCAAAATGTGGTACTTTGTTTATTATTTATTTATTTTAACTTCAAAGGAAATAAACCGAATAGTAATATTAAGTTATAAAAATAAAAAATGATAAAAATATCATTCAAGTCTCCTTTTAATTGTGAATAATGCTATTATCATATTTTTTTTTCAGACAGAATTTTGTTTTTCAGGTTCACGCTGTATCCCGCATATAGCTGGGTAGGCAGAGGGAAAAATAAATCGTGTGAGTATCGAATCCGAAACCGTCGCGTTATAATCACGCCCTTATGCCACGACGAAAGTTATCTTTTTAAAACTAAAGTTTTAATTTTCAAAGAAGAATTTACACAACAATGTGAAAATATCTAAGTACATTTGTAAAATTGAATGAAATTATATGTACAAATACTAAAAATGACTAATTAAATACCAACTCAAGAAGCAAAACAATAAAAACACCATTATAATAATTATAAAAATAATTAAACGTTGAGTACCGCTGCTCTACGCGGAACGTCTCGTAAATAAGGCGGTGAGGAATGGAGCGTCTTAACATTATTCCTTTTGTCTACCTTGTAATATGCTGGTTACGGCGTGAAGCAAAAAAGTAAATTAAAAAATTATATTAAACCAAAGCTTTTGATAAGAAAAATTTATTTTATATTTTTAAAAATGAAGTCTACCTAATCCCTCCTGCGTGGTTATTTTTTTTAACTTCACAGTCACAGCTACGCTAAGCCACGGCTGGCCTCTAATTACGTAATTCATTCCATCTCTAATAACGCGTGATTGACATGTTGTTACTAAAACCAATTACGCAGAAAATGTCGCACATAAACACCGTTACCTCCGACACCAACCTCCCAAGATTTATACCTCACGTGACACACGAGTACGTACGACACGTGACAAGTTCAATAGCTGGTGCTGTAGTGGTGCTCAGGGGTGCCGGTCTCGCTTTATAGCATATTGAGGCACGTGATCCGACTTTATAACTTTCGTTTTAAGTGCTTTAAGTTTTATTGGAGATTCCAATTTGAAGGTAGGAATAGATAGGTGTGTGTCGATCAGAAAATATTTTTGAGGTCAGTCGTGGAGCAGGAGAATACACGACCGAATTCAAGCTGAAAACCGCAATAGCTGATGCTATAGTGGTTCTCAGGATTGGCGGTCTCGTTTTATAACGTACTGGGGCACGTGATTCTTGGTTGACGAAGTTTGTAACTTTTGTTTTGAGTGCTTTTATTGGATATTTCCGATTTGGAGGTTTATTTGTGTATGAGAAAATGTTTTTGAGGTCAGTCGTTGAGCAGGGTTACAAGTGTCCGGCTGTAACGGTGATGGATTTCTGTTTGATTCTTACTCGAAGGAATTCTATATTTAATAATTACATATTTTCATTTCTCTCTGGTACCTATGTTACACGCGGCGTTGAGTTCCACCGCTGAACATGTAATACCTCGAGAATTCAGCAGCAAGTGGACAGAAGTGCTTATCCTTCCGGAAATACCGGAGTATCTTATAACCGGGTTCCCTGTTTCCATCAGCCAAACCCGCTATGTGCGGTAATATGTGAAATACAAAATGAAGCTATAAAAAAAATAAAAAAAGAAAAGGAAATACTTCTGATCTCTTTACCTTCATGCTTTCTGCGCATTGATAGGCAAAGATAAAATGGTATCATGTCACAACGACAGTATGTAAATAAATGATTTGATAGATTCAATTTTCTTTGGTTTCTTTCCTTTTTTTTTCTTTTCTTTATACAATTACGCATGTTGAAATTTATGTATCTATTTAATAAATTTAATAAAAAAATATATTACAAATTTACATCCATTCAGTAATAGCGTGTTAACCCATTGATACTGAATCATTTGTTGTTGTTGTTCAGAAATCATCAACTTCATTACCCGTATTTTTTTATCAATACCGAAAAGCAAAAGAAAAGCTTTTATTTAAAATTCTAAATTAAATGCCAATTATGTGTATTTAGAATTCGTTGTTATGTTGGCTCTATAATTCTACTTGAGTTTCGAAAGTGCTGTTAGAGTTAATATTAGTCGTCCACTAAAAGATTCATGCTATAATTCTTGTTTTATACTTTAACGTGACAGTAACTGTAAAAATGAAGCAAACTGTGGCGTTGGCGCACAAAATGTAGTATTGTGGGTTCGATACCCACTCGAGAAAATGAAATATTAAATATTTCTATTTTCTTCACTCTGATATCGAGGTTTCGAAAAGTTCGGCGGAAAGTGGAGCACGGAATGCCTTAATATCAGATTCCCTCTACTTAATAGAGTCACGATCTGCCTAACCGAGTGGCATATGCTAGGTACAGTGTGAAGCTGATTTGATTTGATTGGGTATCCCAGTTTTTGTATACGCGCCTCTTGGAATCCATAGTATAGAAAGGCGAGATTGCTTGTAAAAAATAACTCAAGAGGTAGATCTACACCTAACTATATTATATTCATTTCTATTCAGCTTCACGCTGTATCCCGCACACAGCAGGGTAGGCAGAGGGAACCTAGTGTTATGACACTCCTCACTTTCTGCTGAATTCTGGAAGCATTGCGTGTTGAGTGGCACAACTCAACGTCGCGCTTAGCCTCGACACCAGAGCGAAGAAATGGAAATATAAATTTAAGTAAATATTAGATCTCCTCGAGTGGGGATCGAACCCAGAACCAGTCGGTTTTTACAGTCACACTTCGTGCCACTGCGCCACGACCGGCCTCAACTCAACCTACACCTACTTAATAAAAAACAGCCGTAAGAACATGAAAACACATCTCCACCACAGCCACTACACTCCAATCCTACTATCAGAGTCCATGTCCCACCTGGCAACGTTTCAAATATTTTGCAATGGATAACGTAAAATATGTTAGTTACCAAATTAACCTGACCCTTCAACTATTACAAAACACGTGGAGAAATTATGAAACTTTCAGTTCGTTAGTTTCTATTAAACTGGTCACCCGTTTCGTAATGCTAAAATACCTGATTAAGATGATTATGGAATGTCAATAGAAAGGTATAATATTCTTTTTTTAGATTCACACTGTATCCCGGACACTTTCTTAGTGACAGGGTACCTAATTTTAAAAATATTCGGTTTCCCATATTTTTCAGTTTCAAATTCTGGAGGTATTGTGTATTGAGTGATGGAACTCATCGCCCCGAATAATAATAATATTCTTGTAACTATATACACACGAGTATATATTATGTATGTGACTGGAAGCGCCACAGGTTGTGTTTTCGATCTCCACTCCGAAATAAAATATTCAATTCTTTCTCTGGTGTCGATGCAAGACACAGCGTTGAGTTTTGACCTCAGGAGCGGAGTGTCTTAACACTTGGCTCTCTCTGCCTACCCTACTACGTACGAGATGCAGCGAGAAGCTAAAAAATTATGTACAATTCATCTCAAAAATTGAGAATTTATAGAATAAATAAACAAAAACGTGTATTACAATAACTGAAAATGAAGTGATTGATAATTTTGATGATTACGGTCATTTTTATTCATTAACATTTAAATAAAAACATTACCCTTAATTAACTAATAATTATATCTCGCTAAGACAATACAAGGAAAATATCAATATATATTTTTTATCTAACATTCACTGGCCTACCGACAATTACCTATAATCTTTGATATAAGAATTATGATAAAATGTAGGTAAAACACTTTTTTTTTAACCTCGTGTTAGATATTTTAGAATAATTTAGATTTATTATTATGACTAATTTATTGTTACTAAGAAGTATATCGTTGAGGCCAGTCGTGGCGCAGGGGCGTTAGCGGCCGACTGTAAACATTACAGGTTTTCCTCAAGCGAAAATAGAGCCCACTCTATTTTCACTTGAGGATATAAAATATTTAATATTTTCTAAAATCTGTACTATTAAATTCTATTATAGAAAGAGGAAAGATTTGTGTGTGTGTATGTTTGTAGTGAGTATACATAAAAACTACTGAATTCATTTTTTAAATTCACCATTAGAATTGTATATCTCACTGAGTAGCATAGGCTATATTTATTACTAGATAAAATTAGGAATCCCTACGAAAACTTCAATAATGTAACCCAAGTGAAATGTCATTTATTTCTGCTTCTCCTTCCGCATATGCGCTGCAGAAAATGTTGAAGATAGAACAAAAAAATTAGAATAAATTTTAGAAAATTATGTTTACCTTACAAAAGTGTACTAAGAAATTAACCCCACAAGATGACGTTAGAACGAAGCGAAGAATGCGATATTTGGGACCGCCACCCAACACGCCATGCCCATAACGGCGAGAAAATGAGGACAGAGGTACGCATAACAACGCGGAATGACCGAGGAGGGTAGAACAGAAGATGGATAAATTATTAAATGTGATTGATAACCGAGATCTGAATATTATTTATATGACTGAGACCAAGTGAAAGCGTAATGATGAGAACTATTTTCTATAGAATAGAACGGGGAACAACCAGAGGATAGGATTCGTATAGCTAACCAAGGACAAGGACGCAAGAACGTCACAGTGAAAATGAAGAAAACATACTGAGGCAGTTTGGGCACATTAAGCGAATGAGTGAAGAAAGAATGGCAAAAAAAATATGAAGGTAGTTGGGTGAAATTATACTTCACAGTAAATAATTCTAATAAATACTAATACTTTTGTGCCGTGTGATCCCGGCCTAGAATAGGATCATCCTGGTACTGGTGGTATCGTAAGAGGCGACTAAAGTACGTGTGGTAGAGTCACGTCGCCAGCAATGGCAACACGCATGGGCAGACTCGACCGGATCATTACCACCCCCGGCATTTAAAACCGGCGTGAAGTAGTGGCTTTATGCCACTGCGTTTCGCATCAGGTAATGCCGGGCCCCGGCGCCCAACCCATCTTAAAGGCCGGCAAGCTGTAGCTCCTCTGGGGTTGCACGGGGCCGTGGGCGGCGGTAATCACTTACCATCAGGTGACCCGCATGCTCGTTTGCCGTGTCTTTTCCATAAAAAAAAAATAATAAATACATTAGACGACATCAAACCGCGATGCCGCGATCGGGACGCTAGTATTTAACACTTTCACTACCTCGTTGTGGTAACGAGGTAAAGCGCGGCTTTGAGTTCCTCCACTCAACACGCAATGCCCCCAGAATTAAAGGCCATTATTTTGACATTAAAATAAAGACTTAGAAGTTTAATACTCTTATAAAAACTCTTACTGTTTCAGCCAATTTTCCAAATCTTCTCGAATCGGCGATTCAATTGCTATTTTCCACGTTCCGACGTGCATGGAGCCATCTTTTATACCAAAACAAAATCAACGTAATAAAAATGTTATATGAAGATGTGTTAAAGTATCAGTAAATACTGTTTAATTTCCGTTTACGTCTTAGTCTTTGTCGTAGAAAAATTATAAAATATAACGTATTTTCATATTTGCTCGTATTTACCTCTGATGTGCTCTAAGATAATTCTCAAATAAGTAATCAAAAAATAGGGAAGCCAGTCGTGGCGCAGGGGCATAAAGTTTGACTGTAAAATCGACTGTTTGTGGATTCGATTACCACTCGAGGAGATGAAATATTTATTTAAATTTATATTTTCATTTCTTCGCTCTGAGTGTTTTAAGACTAGGTTCCTCTACTCTGCCTATCCTGTTGTATGCGGGATATAGCGTGAAGCCGATTCATTTGATTTGATTTTTTATAATTATAATATTTAAGTAAATATTATAAAAAGTATCTATGTCGAGGTCAGATCTAATTAGGTGGAAAATGGTAAGCCTCAAAGAATTTTCTATTTCAAATAGAGTCTCTACTACAGTTGTATCTAAAAGGGCTATTCGGGCTATTATTTATTTATTTATTCGGGCTATTATTAATTTATTTATTCATATAAATCTTAACCTAATACAATGATGGCTTACATATTAACGATATTACAATTTTGAAGGTTAAGCTTACAAAAATTGATAACCCTCCGAACTAGTTTTACTGTATGACGGCAGGGTGGCTTGTTTTCTTACATCATGTAGTATATGTAAAAAATTTAGATGCCACTTCTTGGTTTCAATTTTCTTAATAATTATATCACTAATTAGTTAAAAAAAAGATTGTTTGGAACAATATCTCGATAGCAATTTGTTTTAAATTAAATATCTCATAGCAGGGTAAGCAGGCGAAATCTAGCGTTAAGACACTCCGTTTCGTCACTTTCCGCTGAATTCTGGAGGCATTGCCCGTCAAGTGACGGAACTCAACACCGAATTTTGCCGTGTTATCAGGGCAAAATTGTAAAAATAAAAATAAATAGTAGGTAAATTATTCCCATTCAAATAAACAACTTCAGGTAAATGCCAAAGAACATAATACTAGTCATCAAATGACCTTGATTCTTAATCATACCATAAATTTCTAAGTTTTGGTCTGTTTTACGTCCATTTCCATAATGAGTAAGTACGTTACGTACATTGTATACGTTGTTGGTTCGTAGAGGCCAGTCGTGGCGCAAGGGCACACAGTGTGACTGTAAACAAAAATTGTGACTGGAAATGAAATATTTATTTAAATTAATATTTCCATTTATTCGCTCTGGTACAGGCAAAGGGCTGCGTTGAGTTCCGCCACTCAACACTCAATGCACGCAGTGTCTTAACACTAGATTCCCTCCGCCTACCCTGCTGTGTGCGAGATACAGCGTGATTGATTGCAGTGTAAGCTGATTTAATTTAATTTTTATGTATAATATAGTATGTCTAAACATAATATTAGTAATCAAATGACCTTGATTCTTATTCACCCCATAAATTTCTAAATTTTAGTCTGTTTTACGTCTTATTTTCCACAAAGAGTACATACTTAACGTTGCCATTGTTATTGCAATGGCACCATACAAACATACCGAGACCCGTTGTTTGTTTTGTTTCACATTGCTCACTCTGTGAATTTAGTGAATCATTCCATAATAAAGCTGAATTAGTTATACATATATAAAATATTTTGGTTGTAAATCTAAAAATGAAAGGCTAAAAATTTTTATTAATAATAATTATTAAAATGAAATAAAATAAATCAGCTTCACGCTGTATCCCGCACACAGCAGGGTAGGAAGAGAGAACCTAGTGTTAAGACACTCCGTTCCCCCACTTTTCTGCCGAATTCTGGAAAGTGGAAATATAAATTTAAGTAATATTTCATCTCCTCGAGTGGGGATCGAACCCACAACCAGTCGGTTTTACAGTCACACTTCGTGCCGCTGCGCCACGACCGGCCTCAATAATAATTATTATTTTATCAAAATGTGATAAATCTAATAACGAATACAATGATTTTAAGCAATAGTGTTTAGTAAAATTTCTTTTAATTTGTTTAGTTAAGTTACATAAAATCGATTTATTTTTTATATTTACTTATTACTTTTTATTGGGGAAACAGAACACAGGAAAAAGTTTTAATTTTCCACTCTACAGCTGCGAAAAATCGTTTATTTTGATGCATTTTTTCTGATTTAAGACGACGAAAAATTAAGGTTGACTTAATTTATATTGTATAACTTGTATATTGGAAAATAACAGTTATATACTTAATTAAGGTAAAGTAGTTCCAACTACTTACTTACTAAAATGTTATTTTTATAAATTTTTGTTTAATAAAATTATTTTTAGTTTCTCTTTTAAATTATAATTTATTGTATAATATTACAATTTTGATGTTTGAAAATAGCGAAAACAATTTTTTTTTAAATGGGGACGATGTGACCCAATATTAGGTTCCCTCTACCTACTCTGGTATGTGTGGGATACAGTGTGAAGCTAATAGCTATTAAAGGATGCAAATAATATGTTACCAATTTAAATCTTATTTAATCTTATGTTACGCACAACACCCATACTGTTAAAAAAAACTTCTAGCCTTAATCTATACTTATAATAAATCTGTAGAAAAGTCGTTTCTGTACATTGAAAATATTAAAAAAAAAATTAGCTAGGGTGTTAAAGGATAACTAACAGAATCCATTTCCAACATTTTTGGAATTTTTGTCTGTTTGTCTGTTTGTCTGTTTGTCTGTTTGTCTGTTTGTCTGTTTGTCTGTTTGTCTGTTTGTCTGTTTGTCTGTTTGTCTGTTTGTCTGTTTTCCTGTTTATGTGAACACGCATCACGTCAAAAGTACACAATATATTTAAGCAAGTTTTATACGTAAAAATTACCAGTAAATCAAGGTAACATTTAAAGTTTATTTCATTGTAATAGCTTCACTCTATCAAAAGATATAAGTATTTAAGTTTCCAAGAAGCTTATATTTGAGATAGTAGAACTCGATACTAGAAACGCTATCTATTTATATTTTAAGTAGGTAGGTAGGTAGGTGGGTAGTTAGGTAGGTGGGTAGGTAGGTGGGTAGGTAGGTAGGTAGGTCGGTAGATGAGTAGGTAGGTAGGTAGGTAGGTAGGTAGGTAGGGTAGGTGGGTAGTTAGGTAGGTGGGTAGGTGGGTAGGTGGGTAGGTAGATAGGTAGGTAGATGGGTAGGTGGGTAGGTGGGTAGGTAGGTAGGTAGGTAGGTAGGTAGGTAGGTAGGTAGGTAGGTAGGGTAGGTAGGTAGGTAGGTAGGTAGGTATGGATGTATGGATGTATGGATGTATGCATGTATGCATGTATGGATGTATGGATGTATGGATGTATGGATGTATGGATGTATGGATGTATGGATGTATGGATGTATGGATGTGTGGATGTGTGGATGTGTGGATGTGTGGATGTGTGGATGTGTGGATGCATGGATGTATGGATGTATGGATGTATGGATGTATGGATGTATGGATGTATGGATGTATGGAAGTATGGATGTATGGATGTATGGATGTATGGATGTATGGATGTATGGATGTATGGATGTATGGATGTATGGATGTGTGGATGTGTGGATGTATGGATGTGTGGATGTGTGGATGTGTGGATGTATGGATGTATGGATGTATGGATGTATGGATGTATGGATGTACGGATGTACGGATGTATGGATGTATGGATGTATGGATGTATGGATGTATGGATGTATGGATGTATGGATGTATGGATGTATGGATGTATGGATGTATGGATGTATGGATGTATGGATGTATGGATGTATGGATGTATGGATGTATGGATGTATGGATGTATGGATGTATGGATTGGATGTATGGATGTATGGATGTATGGATGTATGGATGTATGAATGTATTATTATTACCAGTAAAGTATCGATACTAATGTGATATCTATATATTTAATATATTAAATATTTTTTAGTAAGTTTTATAATTCTAATAGAATTAAACAACTTTATAAAATGATTTTTCCTTGCATGCGTTGTAATAATTACAACATAATATATAAGATTTTATTATCTCATGAGACGTCGGGTCCAGTGTGCTTTCCTCCAGGAAACTCGCTGGAAGGGCAATAAGTCTCGTAACATCGGACAGGGTTACCGGCTTATATACACTGGGTCACCTTCGGGTAGAAACGGGGTGGCGGTAGTGCTTTCTGAAGAGCTTCAGAATGGGCTCCTTGAAGTTGACCGTTGCTGCGACCGCTTGATGCGAGTAAGGGTACTGATTGAGGGCGTTACCACAAACTTAATCAGTGCCTATGCTCCCCAGGCGGGATGTAGCGCGTCCGAAAAGGAGACATTCTGGGAGCAGTATGAAGAAGTGCTACTTGCTATACCGTCTACCGAAGTGGTCTTAGTTGGGGGGGACTTGAACGGTCACGTTGGTAAGGCTGCTGAGCCGTATGAACGTGTTCACGGGGGTTTTGGGCACGGTCTTCGCAATACAGAGGGAGAAAACATTCTGAGAACCTGTATTGCGTCGGATCTGGCCGTCGTGAATACGTTCTTCCAAAAGAATCCTCGTGTGGGGAACCTAGTGTCAAGACATATCGTTCCCTAACGCATAGTCGCCGAATTTTCGAGGAATTGAATATTTAGTAGCGGAACTCACGCCGCGCTTTGGCCTTGATACCAGAATGAAGAAATGAAAATATTATTAAATAATAATTCATTCACCCGAGTGAGGCCAGTCGTGGCGCTGGGGCACAAAGTGTGTTGTAGGTACGATTCATTTTCATTCGCACTCAGAAAGATGAAATATTTATTTTCATTTCTTAGCTCTGGTGCCGAGGCACCATGCGGCGTTGAGTTTCGCCACGACCGGCCTCGACAAACAAAAATATGTGTGTCGATTATGAATATATTTCAGTGATTTAAATATTCAGCACCTATTATTATTACATGTGAAAAAAAATTAAAACTATTGGACTTGTTTTTTTTATTTTTGTATTAAATTGATTATTTTGTTTCAAATATAAGCTTTTAATCTGAATAGGTGTACCAAAAAAAAATTAAAAAAAAATTAATAACTACATTTTTAACGAAATAAAGTTATCAATAGATTATATCTTATAATGCAATATCATGAGTAAATTTTACATATCTTTTTTAATTTAAAACATAAATCGTCTGGAATCTCTATCCGTATCCTTAATACGCCTATACTGGTGGAACTACAGCATCTGGAGCACTCGAGCTCGGGGTCGAGATATCGTCCGCTAATAGCGATTTAATCGATTTAGAAACGAACTATTTATATCGATAAAATATTTTTTATTTAAAATTATTGTGAGGCCGTCGTAGCGAACCCACAACGTATGACGCAACGGTTTGTGGGTTCGATCTTCAGTCTGGCGAATTAATTATTATGTAATATTCGCTCGGCACGTAGCAATAGACCGGCGTTGAGTTCCGCCTCAACACGCAACTCAATGGAGTGTCTTAAAACTAGATCCCATCTGACTACCCTGCTGTGCTCTAATAAAGACATCTACATTGTATGTACATATTAATATGCATGTATGGAAAAAATAACGGAACCCGAACCCTTGGACTTGGTTTCTAAGAGCCGATTACTCTCTCTAATGGGTGATTACGATTAAGAAAACGTTAAAATAAGCAATTTAAACACAAGGCGATTTCATAAATGTTAAATTTATTATTATTCTTATACAGTTTTTGTTCATCCTCACGTTATATTCTGCCATGATAGAAGAAACATAGTGCTAAGACACTCCGTTCTCCACTTTCTACCAAATGAATGAGGCATTGCATGTTACTTTGATGCCAAGGCGAGAAAATGAAAATATTGATAAGTAATAATTCATTCTCCTAATTGGGAATAAAACCCACAACCATCGTATTTACAGTGATAGTGGCCACTGGCCTTGTTAAACAATTAATATTTTAATACACAATCTCCTTTCAAAGAGAGGAAATATTTATTTAAGTTTATATTTTCATTTCTTCGATCTAGTTCGAAGCAAAGCGCGGCGTTGAGTTCCACCACTCAACATACAATGCCAGAATTCGTTGGAAAGTGGGGAACGGAGTGTCTTAACATTAGGTTCCATCTGGTTACCCTGCAGTGTGTGGGATACTTTTTTTATAATAAAACTTACAAATTAGTTATTTCAAAATTCTAATCGATAATATCAATTAGCACCACTAGTGGTAATCCTAATACTTGAGCCGAGGTTAAGCACAAATAAACACATTATTTTCCAATATACTTACTGTTTCTATTTACCCACTTGGTCCTTCCTTTATAGAATGTAATCTTATTTACTCAATACATTCCTTGTTTGTTAATATTATTGTTAAATTTGTGATTGTTTAACTCTTTTTGTTTTTATAGGCATCGGGAATCTGGGATCCGTTCTCCAGTTCCGTCCGTTGAATTCTGGAAGTATTGCGAGTTTTGTGGTGAAACTCGACACCGCGCTTTTTGGCTTACCAGAGCGAGAAAAATAAAAATATTAAAATTATTTTGTTGGCTCTGGTTGAGCTATGCTTGAATTTCAGAAAAAGCTTGCGACCTCTAACTTTGGTACGGAATCCTCGGTGGGCGAGCCCGACTCGCGCTTGTTTGTTTTTTTTTATAACAACACTACTTAATAGACATAAGCTGGATATCGATATTTGTAAATTTACAGTTTAGTTATTAGTATTTTTGTAAAGTTAGGATAAAAAAGAGCAAAGGTATTTTTTACTTAACTTGCTGTTGTTTTTTTCTCTTCGCGCTATATTCCGCCAGTAGGCAGAGGGAACCTGGGAACCCATTGTATTGAACTATTATCAACCTTGTCATAAAGGCTTGTGTCTTAACCTCAGCCTTCACTATCATACTATTTTTAAAGGAGCTAGTTGAGGCCTCTTTTTTTATTATTATTATTACATTTGCTTAATATTGAACTCTATTTATTACATTATTTCAAGCATACTAAATTCCCAACTCTATCATTGTATTATGTGTAATTATTTTTAAAAAAGCAAATAAATATGTTTAAAGTGTTAAAAAATTAAAACAAATATATATTTTTTATTTATATTTTATTTGTAGAAAATTATTAAGAAAAAAAAACTAAAACATTACAAAAAAGTAGTTTCGGTGGGAATTTTAAATAAATTATAATAACATCTTCAATTTTGAGAATGTATGAAAAAACATATAGTTTGTAGCAGTCCTTGAAATAAATATATTTAATTGAAACATTTTTATTAAACATATTATATTATTATTTTTGTATCATAATGTATCCCACATACCTACTGTAGAGTAGGCAGAGGTAAATCTAGTGTTAAAACACTCCCTTATTTCCAGTTTCCGTGACAGCGTTAAGCGGCGTAGGTTATCGCCGCGGTTCGCCTTGTTTCTAAAGCAAACAAATTAATCATTTAAAAAAAAATTAAAATTTTGAAGTCGGTGCCAAGTAAAACAAACAGGCTTAGTAATTTGATATTATTGTAGAATTAGCTTGACACCGACTTCAAAATTGTAAAATCTTTCATTAATTATTTTTTCAACAAAATTAAATTATTATCGAGGCCGATCGTGGCGCAGTAGCACAAAGTGTGACTGTAAACCGACTGGTTGTGGGTTCGATCCCCACTCGAGGAGATGAAATATTTACTTAAATTTATATTTCCATTTCTTCGCTCTGGTGTCGAGGTAAAGCGCGGCGTTGAGTTCTGCCACTTAACACGCAATGCCTCCGGAATTCGGCAGAAAGTGGGGAACGGAGTGTCTTTCACTACGTTCCCTCTGCCTACCCTGCAGTGTGCGGGATACAGCGTGAAGCTGATTTGATTTATTTTATTTAAATTATTATTGCTTTCATACTATTGCTTTATGTTAAGTAAATTTATTTTATACTTTATAGTTTGTTTTTAATCGATTTGTTATTTGCTAAAAAATAATTTATTTTACGATTTTACGTCATGGGTAGACCTGAAAAGGAAGCTTCTCGACCGAGTACGTAGTGGTTGTTAGTATGTAATAGTTTACATAGTAACTTTGATCTTAATTGGGCATATTGACAAGAACTTGTATAAAAAATATTAGGGAGAATTGAGAACCGTTGTCTTTTTTAAAGTCGGTTGAAAATGAGAACATCTTCTATTCTATTCATCTACAAAAAAGAATTATTTAAATCGGTTCAGGCGTCTTTGAATTGATAACCTCCTTTTTTAAAAAAAAATAACTCACTCCTCTGAGTGTGAAATGATCATTCACTATATATACACATGCGGGATAGAACGTGAAGCTGAAAAAATGTCAATCAAATTTTTTACCAACATCAAGTGAAACTTGGCTCAAAAGTTGCCCCGGCGATGGCTTCGCCCTCCACCACAGACTCTCCAGAAGAGGAGAGCACCGATGTCCCCGAGGTATCGCAAACAGAGATGAGAGCGGCCGTTTCGCGACTCCGGGCTAAGAATACAGCACCCGGACCCGACGGAGTTCCTGGTCGAGTTCTCGTCCTTGCTCTGGAGCAGTTAGAGCCCCAGCTGAGGGGGCTCTTCACGGCATGTCTCGAGCAGGGTCAGTTTCCCAGTGTGTGGAAGGAGGGGAGGCTGGTCCTGCTCAGAAAGGACGGGCGCCCCGCGGACTCGCCATCCGCTTATCGGCCTATAGTGCTGCTTGACGAGGCGGGCAAACTTTTTGAGCGCATTATCGCAGATCGCCTCGTAAACCACTTATGCATGGAGGGGCCAAACCTGAACGATAACCAATTTGGTTTTCGTCGGGGGCGCTCCACCATAGACGCTATCATGCGCGTGAGGGCCCTGGTGGAGGAGACGGTGTCCCGGGGTGGGGGGGGTGCTGGCGGTGTCTTTAGGCTCTGAAATATCATCGCGTGCCTCCCTACCTCCGCCGTACTGTAGAGACTTACCTAGAGGGTAGATACATTATCTATCGGGGATATAAACGGTACCGGTTCGCACCTCATGTCGTGCGGTGTTCCACAGGGTTCGGTCTTGGGACCGCTTCTGTGGAACATTGGTTACGACTGGGTACTGAGAGGTGAACTCCCGTCGGGCGCCGACTTGACATGTTATGCGGACGACACGCTCATAACTGCCCGGGGGAGCTCGCATACGGAAGCGACGGTGATAGCCACGGCTGCGGTATCACAGGTGGTGAGCCGCATCCGTTGCCTCGGACTGGAGGTGGCCCTAAACAAGTCGGAGGCCATGGTGTTTCATGGCCCCCGACGTGCGCCGGCGCCGGGATCACACATCGTAGTCAGCGGGGCCCGGATAACTGTCGAATCCACCATGAAATATCTGGGATTGGTGCTCGATAGTCGATGGGAATTTGGACCGCACTTCCGGCGGCTAGCGCCCAAGTTGATGGGCGCAACGGGCGCGCTTTCAAAGTTGCTTCCCAACTTAGGGGGGCCCGAGCGCCGACTGTAGGCGGTTGTACGTAGGAATCGTGCGTTCCATGGCCCTGTATGGAGCTCCTGTGTGGGCGATGGACATGACGGCCGGCATTCTCGCCATTCTGCGCAAACCGCAAAGGGCGATGGCCGTCAGAGTCATCCGCGGGTATCGCACGATCTCCTACGAGGCAGCTTGCGTCTTGGCCGGAACTCCGCCATGGGACTTAGAGGCGAAAGTACTCGCGTCATTATATCGATGGCGCGAGGAAGAGCGGATTCGGGGCTCGAGCCCGGTGCAGCGGCAGATCGCGCTGCGCCGAGACAAGCTCCATCAGGTTCTGGTGGCGGAATGGCGGCAAAGGCTTTTACGCCCTACCGCCGGCCTCAATACTGTCGAGGCGATCCGGCCAGTACTCGAGGACTGGCTCGGGAGAGAAGGCACGGCTCCCTGTCGTTTAGGGTAACGCAGGTGCTGTCCGGGCACGGCTGCTTCGGCAATTACCTGTGCCGCATAGACAGAGAGCCGGACGCTCGGTGCCGCCACTGCGTCCATTGCGGGGAGGACACGGCGCAACACACGCTCGCCGAGTGTGTAGCTTGGGAAGAGCAGCGCCGTGTCCTCACAAATAAAGTAGGGGGCGATCTGTCGCTGCCTGCCGTAGTGCGTAGGATGATTGGTAGCGCAGAGTCTTGGGACGCAGTGGCGTCCTTCTGTGAGGACGTGATGTCGCAGAAGGAAACTGCGGAAAGGGAGAGGGAGATCTTTGCTCCCTTCTCCGGCCGCAGAAGGCGCACAGGACGCAGGAGAAGGGCGGACAACGCCATTTTCCAGCCCCCATGAATGGGTCCAGGGGCGAAGGACTTGGGAAAGTCCTCGCCCCCCTATTCGATAGACCCGTGTTGCAGGCGCGCGCCTTTGGGACGACGCACGGGTTAACACACCTCACTAACCCGCGCAGGAGACGAGGCCCGGATAGACCCGGCCAGCACTAGTGAGGGGCTACGGATGAATTTGGACTCCCGCGGCCCCGCGCTCACGTGCGAGGAGACACTGGGGTGGTTTTAGTCGGTAGGAGTCCGGCACGCCCCTCCGTCTTTCACTAGACGGAGGTAGTCCATGAGGATTTCCCCCCATAAAAAAAAAAAAAAAAAAAAAAAAAAAAGTTAAAACTCAACTCCGCGCTATGTCTCGACGCCAGAGCGAAAATATTAAATAATTCGTTTCCTCGAGTACGGATCGAACCCACAACCAGTCACGTTTACTGATTGGCCTATTTTATATATATTTTTTTAATTTTACATATAACAGGCAAGACAAAAGATGAAGATCTAGAACTAAAGTAAACACTTAAAAATTCATCCACCGAATGTCACTGAAAGATTACAGTTTATTTGATAAAATGGAAACAGATCGTATCGAACTGAATGACAACTCAAAGAATACAGCATTGACATAATTTTACTAATCGCTCCATGCTAGTGCCCTGTTAAGTAAAACGGGACTGTGGAGCTCGAAATCGATAACTGTTTTTGTTTTTTTTAATTTTTTTTTTTACAGAGGCCCACGACTGGTTTTGCGCAGGGGCACGTACGTATGACTGTAAACGCGTCAGAGTGTGGGTTCAAATCTCACTCGAGGAGGTTAAATATTTAATATTGTCATTTCTTCACATTGGTGTCGAGACAAAGCGCGACGTTGAGGTCCGCCACTCGATACGCAATATCTCCAGAATACGGCAGAAAGTGGGGAACGGAGTGTTTTAACACTAGGTTCCCTCTGCCTACCCTGCTGTGTGCGTACGTGCGTGCGTGCGTTGGGGTACTTCCCAAAATTAATAGGGTTGACCTAGAATTGTGAAATTTGGCAACTAGCAACTACAAGTAGTACTAGTTCAGATAAAAATCTGAATCTATACATTTGTGGTTAAATCCTTAATAATAAAAGCCTTTTAAATTTGTCCAAACTCGGTACAACGGTTTTTTAAATATTTACATGGGCGCATTTATTGTAATTGTCATTTCTTAGCACTACTGAGCGGTGTTGTTCTGTTTGTTCTGTTTCTTATTTTATGGCTTTTAGGCGAGCGAAGAATGGAGAAGACTCAATGAAGATGAAAGAACAGTTAGATATAAAGAAAGTATCAATTAGAAGACTGAATTAACTGTATTAATTAAATATAGAAGGTGGGCCAGAGGGTGAGGCCCTCATGGCGCAGGGACACAAACGACGAATGCGGGTTCGATTCCCACTTGCATGAATGAATTATTTTTTATTAATATTTTACTATCTTTGCTTTGGTACCAAGACAAAAGCGCATCGTTGAGTTTTGCCTCTCAAAACGCAATATCTTGAAAGTTTGGCGGAAAGTGAATAGCGGAGTGTCTTAGCCTAGCCTGCCTGTTATATATCCGGCATACAGCCTGACAGTGAAAACAAAAAAAATCTAATTAGATAAACCGACCGTTGAGCCTGTCTGTACATTATCTTCTGCGTATAAGAGGTCGCGGGTCTCGTGTAAATTCCGAGGGTGAATTATAAAATTACCAACTACACGTGACTTTATTGCGTATGATGTACATTGCTGGATTTATATGTAAAGAAAATGAAATATTTCATCAAATATTCTTTCTATACTAAAATTAATCGATTAATATAACATAACGTTATTTAGAAAATATTAAAAAATGTAGTTAATATTTAATTAATTGAATATATAAAACGCGGCGTTAAGTTCCGCCACTCAACTTGCAATGCCTGTAAAAGTGGACGGAAGAGGTGAGAGAATGGAACTGGAGTGTCTTGACAATAAGTTCCCCAGCCGAGGATTTTATATATAATTTTTCAGTTAAATAAAATTTTAAATTTTCGTTATCCTGTTGAATATCTTCATTGCAACTTATTACTTCAATATACTTAAAAACAATAAATCTATATTTTATTACAAAGGCTTATTTGAGACCTTGAAGCCGTCGTGGCGCAGTGGTACAGCGTCTGATACTAAGCCCAATGGTTTTAATTTGATGACGATGGATTATATCCAAATTATTAAAGAAACTGAGTTTCTTATCACTAGGCTCCCTCTGCTGACGTTTGGAGTGCGCGAGTTCTCCGTTCACGTATGTTCTGTATTCATTTTCATTGCTGATAGTAATAGTGCCTGGATACGGAGAACGGTAGATTTCTGTTCAGAGAGGTCATGAAGACCTCGCCTCGCTCGCTTTCCACCAACTGATGAATTTCATTGGTTTAACGCGCGGGGGATACCCGCATGCATGTGCGGGGGATACTTTTAGTAGTCTTTTTTTTCAGCTTCACGCTGTATCCCGCACACAGCATCCCGTTCCCCATTTTCCGCTGAATTTTGGAGGCATTGCGTGTTGAGTGGCGAAACTCAATGCCGCTCTGTGCCTGGACAGCGTAGCGAAGAAACGAAATTATAAATTTAAATAAATATTTTATTTAGTAATCGATTGGTCGTATTTGGGGACTCCCCGAATGCTGTATAATGACTGAGTTGAACTGAACGAAGAACGAGAATAAGGCCTGATGATTGAAAAGCGCGTCATACTGCTGCTTTTTTAGTATATTATATTTAGTTCAGATAAAATATTTTTGCCAAATAAACAAAAAATAATTTTAAAAACTCACTTAATCTGTGGAAAGTCTTGCCAACATTAAAATATAGAATATCATTCTTCGTACACGTGACCGAGCAAGTATTCGCACGTCATATGAATCGCTTAGTGTTGTGTACCGTATTTGTTTTAATAATGCAGTGTAAATAAATTCTCTATTTATTCATAAAATACTTCACATTTCATTGTAAAATAGATATATTGCAGAGCAATGAACTGAGCTGTATATATTATTAATATAATTAAAATTTAAACGGTGTTTACTATTTAATAATTAATTTAAATTTATAATTTAAAATATTAATATTAAATTCTCGTGGCACAGGGGCACAAGCGTGAGCACTGTGAACGTGACAGGTTGTGTGTTTGATTCCTATTCGAGGAGATAAAATAATAATTTGATGAAATGAAATATTTCATATTTTAATCGCTCTGGTAACGAAGCAAAACGCAACGTTGAATTCGCCACTCAATACACAACGCGTTAAGAATTAGGCAGAAAGTGGAGAAAGAGAATTCTTAAGTTTCTTTTCTCTATACTGATATAATACAGCGTGAAGCTAAAATTATTTATATGTAAGTTTCTAGCTTCACGCTGCATGCCGAACACAAGCAGGTAGGTAGGTATATGGAACGTAGCGTCAAGAAAAAGGGAGTGCCTTTTTAATACCCGCATTCGTTTTATTTTACATTTTGTCCAGATGAATTTTGGTCAATATTGCTTATTATATGTATATTCTTCACGAAAAAAATTTTTTTTATATATTTTCTAAAAAGTATGAAAACACACTGTTAACGGAATTGCTAAACAAAATAATTATGTACATTTTGTTTTAAATAACAGAACAAGAAGAGGGATCCTTGCATTAAGACACGTCGTTCTCAACACCGCACAATAATCGAGACAATGCGAATTGACCATGGAATTAAAAATAATTCTTTTTTTTTTTTTTTTTTTTATGGAAAAGGACAAGGCAAACGAGCGTTCGGGTCACCTGATGGTAAGTGATTACCGCCGCCCACGGCCCCGTGCAACACCAGAGGAGCTACAGGTGCGTTGCCGGCCTTTAAGGTGGAGATAGACGCGCTTTTTGAAGGTACCCATGTCATATCGACCTGGAAACACTGCCGCGGGTAGGCCATTCCACAGTTCTGTGGCGCGTGGAAGGAAGTTCCTACGAAACCGCACAGTAGTAGATTGCCACGTATCCAGGTGGTGTGGATGATATTTTAACTTGTGACGTACTGTGCGGTTAGAAAATTCGGCGGCAGGTAACAGGTCAAACAGTTCTTCAGAACACTCCCCATGATAAATGCGGTAGAGAACGCACAGCGAGGAGACGTCTCTACGCAAAGCCAAAGTGTCAAGCCTTTCACAGATCATTGGGTCCCCAATGATTCGAATGGATCTCCGTTGTATGCGATCAAATGGTTCAAGCTGATACTGGGGTGCACCGGCCCAGAGATGAGAACAGTACTCCATATGAGGCCGAACCTGGGCCCTATATAGGGCCAATCGGTGTTTTGGCGTGAAGTACCGTCTCGCTCTGTTGATGACCCCCAGTTTCTTCGAGGCCAACTTGGCCTTGCTTTCCAGATGATCGCGATACTGGCAGTCACTCGAAACATTAAGGCCCAATATACTGATACTGGGCGCGGCTGTAAGGGGAGTGTTTTGAAAGACTGGTGATACGATAAATGGGATTTTTTTTGTGGTTAACGCGCAAACTTGTGTCTTCAGGGGGTTAAACTGAACTAAGTTCCTTTCACCCCATGAGGAAACATTGTCGAGGGACGCCTCAACAGAAGACACAAGTTTATTTCGGCACTGTTCAGCGTTTTCCCGAGAAAGACTTGCTCGGCCGGAGTAAACAGCGAGTAAATTCTAAATCAAACCTACAACCGTCGCCATAAAGGCGACAGCCAAGCACTGCGTCACTGCGCCATGATGGCCACGATTAATATATTTGAGATTTGAGAAAAATATACATAATTTGGGCGCCCAACATAAATAATTTAAATAAGAAAAACAAGAAAATGTAACAAAACAACCTATATAAGAAAAACGGAAAATAGTTGATAACGTACTTATTTTTTTTAATAGTTGCCTCACAGTATGAGAAACTTCAATATAATTACGTATACTGACCGCAGTAAATACAGACCACAAGCGTGTGAGGACACGTGCTTTACTTGTCTTTATTATATATTTTACTTTAATATATTATGTGCATATAATAAACAATGACTTTTCAGTTTAACAAGAGAGTTTAATAAATATATGGCTAAAAACGTATAGTATAGGTATCTACTATACCTCTGTGTGTGCTACGTACAGCGTGCAATATACAAACACACATACACACAGAATTTACCAATAAAATAGAACACAATAACATGCCCAAGCTCAGCTACTATGAAGTATTTCAATCCTTAATTTTGAAATAATTTTGGATAACCTACAAAACCAATGTCAAGACTCCGATTCGATTTCCTAATTTCCACCGACTTCTGAAGGCATTGAGTGTTGATGGACGGAACTGAGTATCAATTTCCTCAAGTGGGAATTGAACCCACCACCAGTCGCTGTCACGCTACTGCGCCACGACTGGCCTCCATAGAATTTATATTAACTAATATTTTCTTAAGAATATGTTTTTATCATCACTTAAATATTCAAAAAATTGTTTTAATAAAAAAATTTGCTTTTGCGGGAAAAGAGTTCGTAATTATAATTCTATTTTTTGTATTATACTACATGAGATTTTTGTTTTAGCTGAACCTTCTAGGAGTTTATCACGTTATTTAAGAACAATACAATTATATAAAATAAGATTTTATCCAATAGACAATACTAAGCAGAGTAGGACTCAAGAAGCTACAACTAACATATTAAATAGTCCTTAAGAGTGAAACTTTAAAAGTTATTTACGAGTTCCAGTGACCTCATGGCGATTTTAAACAACCTTCCAAAATTTTCCGCCTTTGACCTATTTACCTTATTAAGTTTGTAATTCCTATAGGTAATGTAGGGCTTGTGTAGATGTCGGAAACCAGGAAGTAGGACAAGACTTCTACTCCCGTTACCCTAGACGATCTATTGGCATAAACCACCGAGGCTGCTGATTCCCCTGAAGGACCTCTAGGACATCCTGAAAACTATGGTAACTCGCCATCGACAGGGTCTTCCACCGAGGCGTCACATTGGCATACGCGAGCGACCCTGCGGCGTCCCTATTTAAGTGGAAAGATTTTAGTAGGTAGTATTTGTGCCGTGTGATCTCGGCCTAGAATAGGATCATCCTGGTACTGATGGTCGTAAGAGGCGACTAAAGTACGTGTGGTAGAGTCACGTCACCAGCAATGGCAACACGCATGGGCAGACTCGACCGGATCATTACCACCCCCGGCACTTAAAACCAGTAGTGGCTTTATGCCACTGCTTTTCGCATCAGGGCCCAACCCACCTTAAACGCCGGCAACGCACCTGTAGCTCCTCTGAGGTTGCACGGGGCCGTGGGCGACGGTAATCACTTACCATCAGGTGACCCGAACGCTCGTTTGCCGTGTCTTTTCCATAAAAAAAAAGTATCGGGATTCTTTCCCGATAAGTGTATCATCCGAATGCAAGGCACATCTGTCTTGAGCACTGGTGGTATTCGATATTCATCTGAGACAAAAAAGGGCTTGTGTAGATAATACTTGATTTTATCATGTAATGATAAAATCAAGTATTATCCTGATGTTCCTAGATATATTATTCCCTTCACTTGTTCTAATATCTTACCATCTACGTTTACCTTGTAGTCCTTTCTGCATTTTTTTCAGTTCAGACTTAGACCATTATTTTCACACCCTTCTTACAAAGTGGTGACGAGTCCCTGCAATTCGCATTATGGTGATGCAATGAGCACTGCATCATCTGCGTGTAGCAAGCAAATTTACATTCAGGTCACTCACTTTCACTTCCATATCACTTTGTGTTTGAAACTCTAAATATTGAATTAAAAAAAAACAAATAAAAAAAAAAATTTACTTTTAAACTGTTCTTTGAATGTTTACAACTTTGCATATTGTGTTTGTAACATTTAAAACGTATCTATCCATTTTCTATCTATGCACCGGTGGCGTTTATTTTTAATGTCTGCAATAGCCTTCCCGAACTGCATGTCTTTGACCCACTTGCCTTATTAACTTAGGAGACCAGGACAAGATCACGTGTTTTCAAGCAACGCCTTGTACACACACACTTACTTCGAAGATATTTTTATAATTTACTAAAATTTATATTTTTGTAAAGAACGTTGTATTTTACTGTAATTGCTTGTGAATATTATTAATAAAAATAATTCAATCACTTTAATTCGAGGCCAGTCGTGGCACAAGGGCACTAATGTGCAACTGTAAATGTAATAGGTTGTGGATTCAATTGGAGGAAATGAAATATGTTAAATTTTAATGTTGTTTAAATTTTCCCGCTCTGATAACAAGGCAAAGCGCAGCGTTGAGTTCCGCTACTCAAAACTCAATGGTTCCAGAAATTAGAAGCAAGGTAGAAATGGAAGTGTCTTAATGGGAACGGGGCGTCTCATTTATGGGCCCTTGGATGGGCGTTTTAGTCCATGTGTCGAAATCCACTTAGATTCCTAAATGATTTCCATTCAACAGATTAGTGAAGTCAATTGAGACGTGCGGCTAAATCTTATTATACTTATGAAAAAAAAAATCAGTTATCCAATAAGTCATTTGAGACCAGTCGTGGCGCAGGGGCACAAAGTGTGACTATAAAATAGACTGGTTGTGGGTTTGAACTCCACTCGAGGAGATGAAATATTTATTTAAATTTATATTTCCATTTCGTCGTTCCGATGTCCAGGCGAAGCGCGGCGTTGAGTTCCGCCACTCAAACTACAATGCCTGCAAAATGCGGCAGAAAGTCGGGAGCGGAGTTTCTTAACACCAGGTTCCCTCTGCCTATCCCGCTGTGTGGGAAACAGCGTGAAGCTGATTTGATTTATTTTATTTTAATTTATCTCAAATCATGAAATAAAATAAAATCCTTCAATATATACGAATGTTGATAGATTCGATTTATATTGTAATAATTTTATTCGCCCTGCTATATAATGCAACTCGTGTGGCAACACGTTGAAATCATTTGAATTATTATGTAGATAGTGAGTGTATGTGTGTCTGTAGCACATACCTACTTCACTGCATAGTAATGTTTATTTGCACATTTTTCTATTATATAATATAAATAAATTATTAAATCTTTTTAATTTTAACAGAAACAATAGCCGATGCTATAAGGTTATCTAAAAAAGCATAAGTAGATATATAAAGTATATATCTATATGTAAAAGTTGATAATTTAATTTGTTCTTCGAAATTTAATATGTTTGAAGCATTAATTTACCATCACTAAATATAAGAAATAGGACAGTTTATATTAAAAGAAATTTCAAAAAACAAAAACTATAATATCTATATTTTCGTCTAATAAGATGCGGGATTGAACATTTATTTTTGTGAAGATTTCTTATCATTTTAACTGTATTAATGAAAAACTCTAAAATTCATGTATCATAAATACATTGATATAATAAAATTTTTGATAGTCTTTATAATCACTCTATTCTTTAAGTATATACTGTCAATTAATCAATTTAATAGATATTTTATTAGAGATTAGTGCCGTTGTCAATTAGGTTAGTGTGAGGTCGATTCCCGCCCGAGGAAAAGGAAACGAAATGAGTTCCGCCACTCAACACGCAATGACTCCAGAATTTGGCGAAAAGTGGGGGACGGAAGTGTCTTAATGGAAACAAAATGTCTTAACACTGTGTTCCCAGGATCCTTCTGCTTACATTGGTATGTGCGGGTCACAGTGTAAAGCTAAATAAAACTACAAATTGTTCATAATTATAGGTACTCGATATTTAAGAAAAGCTATAAAATTAATATTTTTTTTTTACACAAACAGTTGAGTATAAAGGCATGTATTTAAATGATTTTATCTCAATTTTTTAATTTAATACATCAACATGAATAACAGACATCAAGGCGCAGTAGCACAAGGGTGTGGCTGACGCGACGGTTGCGAGTTCGTTTCTTACTTGGGCAAACGAATTATTATTTATTAATATTTTAATTCCTTTGAGTTGATCTTTGACGTGCAATACCTCGAATATTCTTCGGAAAGTGGATGGGATAGAGGGGACCTAGTGTTGAGACACTCATTTGGGTGTCTAAACACTAGGTACCCTCTGCCTAATCTGCTATACACGGTATATAGCGTGAAGCTGACCAAAAACGTAAACTATACAAATAAATCATTTGCCGTTGAAAAAACCATAATAAACAAATACTTTTTGCTTCGTCACGGTAAGTATTTGTGACAAGGAAGAAATAAAAAACAAGGTTGAAACGGATCAGCGGTTCGATTGAGAGATGAGCGGCGATCAAGGAAAATGGAGGAAACAATACCTTTTTGATTAACCTTAACTTTTTTTTAAAATAAATACAGAATCCACTTAGTAACTAATAAGGAAATTGAAGTTGGGTTTATAGAATTTAATGGACCATAAACTGAAAAGAAAACAACAAATGTGAAAAACTGAAGTGGACTGTTCGTGAAAAATCTTTTTATGAAATAAGATGAAAAGATGAAGTTAAGGTTTGAGGCCAGACGTGGCGCAGGGCACATGTGTGTGACTGTAGATGCGACTAGTAGTGGGTAGTGGTATATTAATATTTAAACCAGAGTTATTTTATCAGAATTTGACGGAAAATGAGGAACGGAGTCTTAACATTAGGTTAACTTAGTGTTAAAACACTACACGTACTCCACAGTAACAACACTGCAGCGAAAAGCTGATTTTGATAGGGTTAAAAAATATCGGTTATTTAAAAAAAACAGCTCCTCCTGACAAACAAACAAACTGAAACACTTTTAGCCCGAGTCCAAGACATTGCAAGACAACGGAGAAATGGACATAATGCATTCCCCTTGTGGGTAAAGAACCCATAACCATCACGTTTACAGTCAAACGCTGTCCACTAAGCCACGATGGTGCAATAAATTGCAATTGCCTTGAAATTTAATATGACTGAATGAACATTCTTTGATATATGATGTTTATAGTGATTTACGATAAAATCCCGCAAGTAGTAAATTTGATATCATGCCATCGTGGTACAGTGGTATAAGCGTGTGACTAAACACGACGGTTTTGAATTCGATTCCCACTCGGAGAATTCAAAAAGGCAAAACGCGCTGCTTCGAAAATTCGACGGATAATGAGAAACAGAGTGTCTTAACGCTGGGTTCCCTCCGCCTACCTGTATCTCGCTTGTGGAAACATGCGGGATACAGCGTGAAACGTGAAAAAAAAAACAACAGTAAATTCAAAATGTGCCACCTTATACATTAAAAGCAGTTGAAAACGAGATCTTGCAAAATTTATCGTAAAATCAAATGGCCATACATTTAATATAAGATGCATCTTGTAACCTCAATATCGACCAGATGTAGTGCAGATTTCTGTTTCAGTAAATATTTTACAGTAATAAAACGTTACTTGAATTTTGAAGATCGTATAACTTATTGCAATTCTAACAAAGGCACCATTTATATATATATATATATATATATATATATATATATATATATATATGTATATGTATATAACAAAATAACTGTAGATATTATAGTAAAAAAAAATAACTTGAGTGGATCTTTTCGTTAATTATGATATAGTAATATTGTATAGTAGTAAAGTTATACTTTACTACTATGCCAGTACTAGAGGCCAGTTGTGGCGCAGGGGCTCAAGGTGTGACTTAAACGCGACTGGTTGTGGGTTCGATCCCCACTCGAGAAAATGAAATATTTATTATATAAATAAATTTATATTTCCATTTCTTCATTCTAGTATCGAGGCAACTCAATACGCTATGCCTCCAGAATCCGTTGGAAAGTGGGGGTGGGAGTGTCATAACACTAGGTTCCCTCCCCCCTATCGTGCTGTGTGCGGGATACAGCGTGATGCTGAGTTATATCGCGTCTATGGTCCCATAAAGCACAGAACAAAACAAATTTCTAAATCAACGCAATCAAAAGATATATATCGGATCGATTTTGCTGCATTTCGTGAAATGAAATTCGTTATTAAGCAATAATAGTTATTTCATAACAAAAAATATAACAAACTTATATTTGTATCTGATTTAAAAAAAATAAATGCTTTTGAAAAGTATTACTTTATAAACTTTTATACTTCGTACTTCCCGTTGACCTAAAATATTGAAATTGGTACGGAAACCACGTTGGACGATCCGATTCGCACTTACCGATTAATAAAAGACCAAGGCCTCACGCTTTATATTTACACGAATAAAATATAAAAATATATTTACAATGAAAAAAATTTAATAATTTTTTTTCAATAAAATAAAGGATGGGTTTTTTAGAGTTAGCAGAAATGGAATCGTTTTATTTTTCTTCAAATTATTGATGATGTTTTTGGTCTCACCGTCTAACTTCTATGCCGTCGGCTAAATGAAGAAAAATGTAAGTGACATATTAGTAACTTTTCAACGCTTGTAGGTTCCAGGTCCAAGGTCCAATTATGGAATGTGTGGGTAGGCAAAGAGAACCTAGTGTTAAGACACTCCGTTCCTCACATTACGCCGAATCGCCGAGGTAGTGTGTGTTGGGTGCTCATAGCTGGGTTGGTGGTGATGCCAGAGCGAAGAAATTAAAATAATAATAAAATAATACTTCATTCCCCCGAGGGAGAATCGAACCCTGCGCCTCGACGGTCTATTCTTATGTTTCTGTTGCTATATTAATTAATCATAGTCCGGATTATGATTAATATTGGAAACAATTTTTTTTATCAAAAAATTCTAGATAACTTTATACATACAAACATATTCTGTTTGTTGAATGAGGAGGGAGGCACGTTACGTTCGTTCGGTGAGTCACGTTTAACCCAAAACATAAGTTACCAGGCTTTCATAAACCATCAGGTGATATATAGCTTGTGAATGTATGGAAGTGAATTCCCTTTCTGTCACTACTATTTTCTACTCACCTCATCGCCTCTACCACCAACATAATAAACTGAGATATTGATTTCAATTCCCGTTATAAATTATATTTAAATATTTTCAATTATTAATTTGTTTATTTATATTGTCTGGAATAAGATAAAAATATGAAAAAAATATTGCGTATATTTCACTGGGTGAGTTCCAATTTTGATGATTCTTTTTTTATTTGATAGCTAGTGCTTCCCGTGTAGGCCCATTTTAATGTTGTCCATATGATTTTTGCCGTGTGATCCCGGCCTAGAATAGGATCATCCTGGTACTGGTGGTGCCGTAAGAGGCGACTAAAGTACGTGTGGTAGAGTCACGTCGCCAGCAATGGCAACACGCATGGGCAGACTCGACCGGGTCATTATCGCCCCCGGCATATAAAACCGGCGTGAAGTAGTGGCTTTATGCCACTGCATTTCGCATCAGGTAATGCCGGGCTCCGGCGCCCAATCCACCTTAAAGGCCGGCAACGCACGTAACTCCTCTGGTGTTGCACGGGGCCGTGGGCGGCGGTAATCACTTACCACCCGAACGATCGATTGCCGTGTCTTTTCCATAAAAACAAAAAAATCTGACAATGGTACACATCTTAAACTCAAATAAGTCTAAATTTGCATTAAGTATGTACGCAACAAATGGACGAATAACTCAATATTATATAGTATAGTTTAGTGAAACTTTGGTTAGATTCTGATTATGAGGTCCGGTTAAAATTGAACAATTCGGTTTTTTATAGTAAAAATATTAAACAAAAAAAAATATTAAATTGTACTGAGGCCGGTCGTGGCGTAGCGGCACGAAGTGTGACTGCAAAACCGACTGGTTGTGGGTTCGATCCCCACTCGAGGAGATGAAATATTTACTTAAATTTATATTTCCATTTCTTCGCTCTGATGTCGAGGTTAAGCGCGGCGTTGAGTTCTGCCACTCAACACGCAATGCCTCCAGAATTCGGCAGAAAGTGGGGAACGGAGTGTCTTAACACAAGGTTCCCTCTGCCTACCCTGCTGTGTGCGGGATACAGCGTGAAGCTGATTTATTTATTTTATTTTTAGTTACAAAGAGAAAGAAACATTGTTAAAATTGGCAACACACACAGCAAGTCACGTTTAACTCAAAACATGAGGTACTAGGCAATCATCAATTATTTGGAGATATGTTCAGCGGGTGCACCTCCCTTATGCATCATCCCACTTTTACTACGATTGCAAGGTCCGATGAATTTTCCTTCTTGTTTATATCTCTATCTCGTTTTAACGTATGAAAACAATAAATATAGTGTGAATACACTATATTTTTCAAAGATTCCTCGAAATATATTTCAGTATTTAGTTTCAATGGTAAATTTTCACCGTCATGGCCTAGTAGGACAAAATTTAGTCGTCATAGTTTTTTTTTCAGCTTCACGTTGTATACCACATGTATGTATAGACAGAAAGAGCCTAGTATTAAGACACTTTCTTCTCTCTCCTTGACACAAGGTTTCCAGGTTCCCTCTGACTACCATACCACGTGCGGAAAGATGGATAATTATTAAAAAAAATTTTGTTTTACCTTATCTATTTAATTGTTTAACATAAATCTCTAAAACAATTGGTGCCAACTTGGTATTTTGTTTCGACTACAAGGTTGTGTGAAACCACCGAATGACTCTACAAAAGAAATGATGCCTCAATGATTGAGAAAATAAAATATGATTTGAGAGATTATTTACTAATATTTTTTTGCCCTGCTATATACGGGATACAGAGTGGAGTTGAAAAACAATTTCATTGATTGTGATTAGAAAATACAATAAAAAATACTTTCTCGTTGAAAGATGATGATGATTGATTGATTGATTAATGATTCTCTGGTTATTATGAAGTTCGCTAAAATCGGGTTGGTTGCATTTCAGCAAGTCACGTTTAACCCAAAACATGAGGTACTAGGCAATCATAAATTATTTGGAGATGTATGCACCCCCTTATCTCCCTTATGCACCATCCCACTTTTACCACGAGTGCAAGTCACACCGAATGTTCCATCTCGCCCACACATACATAGATTTGTAATATTCCTATCTCGTTTTAACATATAAAAACTACAAATACTGTATGAATGTATCATATTTTTCAGAGATTCCTTGAAATATATTTCAGCACTCAGTTTCAGTAGTCAATTTTCACCATCCTGACCTAGTGGGGCGAAGTTTTATTGTAAACGTCAAGGTTTTCTTTCCGCATCAGTCAGAGCAGGCAAAGAGAGCCTAATGATAAGGCACTGGGGAAGTGAATATTAATTATTTAATTTCCTCGAATCGAAGGAATCGAAAAAAAAGTCGCATTTACAGTCATACGCTTGTGTCCCTGCGCCACGACTGGCCTCACGTTTAATTTATTACAGGAAAAACCAGGGCAAACGAGAGAACGGGTCACCTGATGATAAGTGATCAACGCCGCCCACGAACTCTTGTAACATCAGAGGAGCTTCGAGATCGAAGCTTCGAGAGGAGATTCGTTGGCGGCCTTTAAGGGGGGGATAAATGCGTTTTTCAAAGGTACCCAAGTATACGACTAGGGTAACGGCCTGGAAATGGTCGTACTCTTAGTAATATCTTAATAGAACTGTACTCGCTTCAGGTTGTGGATTCGATTCCAAATCTTTTAATTTTTTGTTTCTTCGCTCTGATGTCGAGACAAGGCGCGGCATTGAGTTCCGCCACTTTATGTAATGCCTCCAGAATACGGCGGAAAGTGGGGAACGGAAATTATCTGCCTACTCTGTTTTGTGCGGTAATAAAAATTTTATTTTTTCTCTTATTTATTTAATTGTTTGCCATAAATCTCTCAAGCAATTTGTGCCAGCTTGATATTTCCTTTCGGCTGCAAGTAACTAGATTTACACCACCGCATGACTCTATAAGGGAAAAGAAAATAAAATATGGCTTGAGACCTTCGTGGCTTAGGAGCACAAACGCGATGATTTTGGGTTCGATTCCCGTTATTTATTAATATTCTTTTGCCCTGCTATATACGGGATACAGTGGAGAGGAGTTAAAAAACTATTTTATTAATTGTGATTAGAAAATACAATAAAAGATACTTTCCCGTTGAAAGGTCGATTGATTGATTGGTTAGTTCGCTAAAATTGTTTGGTTGCTGCATTTCAGCAAGTCACGTTTCACCCAAAACATGAGGTACTAGGCAATCATACATTATTTGGAGTTTTATGCACCCCCCTTATCTCCCTTATGCACCATCCCACTTTTAGCATGACTGCAAGGCACATGTTTCATCTCGCCCATACATATATAGATTTTTAATATTCCTATCTCGTTTTAACAAATAAAAACTACGAATACTGTATGAATGCACTATTTTTTTTAGAGATTGCTTGTGACATTTTTCAGCAATCAGTTTTAATAGTAAATTTTCACTATCATTAAGTAGTGGGGCAAAGTTTAATCGTACACTTCATAGTTTTTTTTCAGCTTCACGCTGTATCCCGCATGTAGCAGAGTATATTATTTTCTATTTTTCCGTAATATCTTCAAAAGACGATATTTCGGACGGGTTATTAAATAACCTAATAATGTCACATAATATAATGTGACATTATTAGGTTATTTATAGCAGCACCACAGATGCTAGACAAGTCAAGTCGCACAAATAGAGGGAAAGTGGGAGGGAAGGAAAACCAATACTTCTAAGCAACTATTCTTAGTAACTGGGTTCTAAAATATCCAAACCATAAGAAAGCATGTTTCGTTGTCTAGTGCAAGTATGAAAAAAAACAAATAATTAAAAACAATTGACGTCAACTAGACCGTTACGCTCGAATAACTTAACAGTACTTTAACTCTACGAAAAAAACATATGTTTAAAAACAAATCATAATTTATGTAATATATTATATGTATGTAGTTATATAGTTTTTTATAAAGTTCAATCGTGTTTTATTACTAAGCAATTGTCATTTTGCATTTAAGATACAGTCCCATCACCAATGTTATTAATATTGGTTTCTTTAAAGTGATAACTTCTTATGGGAGTGTTAACTAGGAGTGTGCACAATAGCTCACATTTGTGAACGAGAACAAATGATATGTTCAGTTTAAAGAACATGTTCAGTTTTGCGTTCAGTTCTGTTTATATGTTCAGTATTGATGCTACAAGCGTATACAAAATATCATTAGAATACAAAGGTAAATTTCGCCAATAAAAATGTGGCTGTAGCTGCTTGAGTAGTAAGTCGGGTGAATTTAAAACTATAGGATCTTAGTTCGAGTCCGGATCTTTAAATCCATTTTTTTTTAATATATAATTTCAATCTAAATGTATGTTTCAAAAGACATAATTTAAAAATCGACCGTCTATTATCCGTGTACTATTTATTAAAGGTAAAGAAGGTCAATTAAGGTATTCATAATAATAATATAAAATCTTTATTTCTAAAATAAAACTCCAATTAAAATTAAATTACAATTAACAATTAATATAGAATACCAATAAAATGGACACACATAAATATAGTTGTGGATTCGATTCCCATTCCCATATTTTATTTTACACGCAATGTTTTAAAAAATTCGAAGTGTCTTAACTCTAGGTTCAACATATTTACAGCGGTAATTTTGTGTTCTGCAATATTGAAGTACTTACTTACGTACTAACACTTATTTACACTTTGGCAATTACATATAAACAAATAAAAGTAAATGAAAGCGAAAAAAAATTAAAAACTCCTAACAGCTTCCTTCTAATTAATATATACAATACGTCATTAACCTTTAAAAGTTAAATCCGTAAAACTATTCAATTTTTTTTCCCAATAATAATAAGAAATTACCGATAAAAAATCTAACATTTTAAGTGTAACAAATGTAAGTACTCGTTATTATTACAGTTCTTATCAAAGCATAATTTAGAATGTGAAAAATATTCACCAATTACGACTTACAATCCTCGCTACCAAAGGATTCCAAATTCGAAATTAAGAGTGCGTGTGAGCGAGATGTCGGTATACCTCTCTCTTGTAACGGGAATAATCAGACGGACGGAGCGATCGCTAAGAGCCAATCAAAAAGAATGCAACAAAAAATGAACGCAAAGTTGTTCTGAAATTGAACGGATCAAATATTCTTTTTAGAGATCGGTTCTTTTGTTCAGCTCTATAAAAAACGAACACCTCTAGTGTTAACCGCTCCGTTACGTAACGCGTAACGGCGCCAATATGTCTGGCTTCCCTTTCTCTCACGCATGCAGCAACAACAGGCAGGCTTCTGCTCTCTCACTCTAACCCTAACCATTAGCAGTATTTCGGACAGACGCATCTCTCGCCTCTCTTCAGGAAGACAACATTGCTGTGGGTGTCACGGAAAAAAATATTTAAAATATCTATATTATGCAAAGATAGAAAGAAGAAAATCACGCAGCTTTATAACCAAGCAAACCTAAGTACGAGAATGTTGGTGTATGTATGTGTATGTATGTATGTATATATTTGTTTATAAGTTTAGTTAGTGTTGTGTAAGCAAGTAAAGCACGTGCAATCGGTGAATCACGTTTAACTCTCTAACTCTAACCAGGCTTTCATAAGTCTTCAAGCAATTTATAAATTGTGAATGTGGGAAAGTGAGTTTTCTTTCAGCGGCAGTCTCAACTTATCCCATGTACGACAACAACCCATATTGAGATATTGAAATCATAAATTAAGCCTTTAAATCTTAGCCATATTTATATAGTACAGCCATTAGCCATTCCATAGAATATTTTAAAATATAGCACTACATATATGCGTACTAGCTTGAAAAGCCAACGGTTTTTTATATATATATATATATGTATTTTGTAATATAAAGTTTTCAAGTCTCTATAGCCGTTGTGACTGATAACTAGTAGAAGTTGATCATGATCGTGATCTTTGAGTTCAGCATATATTATATTTATTATTAATATCGAAAATTACATTACTTCCTTTTCAAACAGGCTTGTGCATAAAAATACTGTAAGAATGAAACATATTCTAGCATAGCATATAAATGATATTAAAATTAAATAAACATTTGCTTACCGTCACGCTTTACTTTGCATAGAAGGGAGACAGAACGGAGTATCAAGACACTCCGATTTTCGCCTTCCGTTTAAATTTGAGGCACTGTGCGTTAAATGAGACTGAGCGACGCGATATGTTCACCCATGGAGGGAAAATAAAAATAATTTCAATATTCAATTTAAATAATATGTTACGAGTGGAATGGAACCTACAACTCTCACTATTATTAGATATTACATTTTGTGTATATTTTATTTTCTAATATATGGGAATGGCCCATGGTTCGCCGATAAATATTGAACGCTAACTATTAATTAACTCAAAGATTAGAATTAGAGCTGTTTTAATAACATAATTTTACGGCATTGCGTGTTATAAATTGTGGAACGCAACGCCGCGCTTTACCTCGACTCTAGAGCAAAGGGATGAAAATATTACATATGGTGGGAATCGAACTCACAACCTGTCGCATCACACGCTTATGCCCCTTGGCCTCTATTTTTTTTAAAGCTATTACTTTCTCGTTGAAAGGTTGGTTGGATCCAAACAATCCAATAAATGAAATTCACTGAAATCGTTGCAACTCAGCAAGTCATGTTTAACCCAAAACATGAGGTACTAGGCAATCATAAATTATTTGGAGATATGTGCACCCCCTTATCTTCCTTATGCATCATCCCACTTTTACCACCAGTGCAGGGTCCGCTGAATTTTCCATCTCGCCCATACATACATTAGTTATATCCCTATCTCGTTTTAACATATGAAAACTATGAATACAGAGTGAATACACTATAGTTTTCAAAGATCGCTTGAAATGTTGCACTCAGTATTGATAGCAAATATAAACTATCATGGCCCAGTGGTGGCGGAATTTAACCGTACGCGCGACAATTGTGAGTTCCATTCGAGGAAATTATGATATTTGATTTTTTTTTTCATTTCTTTGGTCCAAATCGCGTTCCACGATTCAAAAAATTAAGTTATTTTTTGTAAGCTTCAATTAAGACTTAAAAAATACATATTTATACCATTTAAACGTAGCGGGATTTCAACCCACGCCCTTTGGAAGGCTTCCAAATAGGAAAATAGACAACAGTGTGTGTGTGTATTTTTGTCCATCATTCTAATTACTGTATAGCTATAAAAATACCAGGTAAAAATTTTATAAAATGTATAAGAAATTGAACGTAGGATTATTTGAACTGGCACCACTGGGAACCCGCCTAAGCACTCAGACACTGAGCCATTCGTTCGCATACACGTAGCCTCTACGTCGAAATTCTTAGACGATCGTAGAAACTTATTTAAGTAGTCATACTTTTAAATTTATATTTTTAATAACAAAATATATAAAATAATAAATATATTAAATGTATCACAATAACTAGTATAATACTCTTTACTAATAATATACAAACAAACACCTTAGTACAAACATTGCGGGGTCACGTTTATTGAAAACCCAAGCCACCAAAGTATCATAAGCTTGTAGGAGGGTTCAACCTCTCATATTGTTAAGACCTACCGATTAAAAAACAAAACAAAATCCGTTTCACGCTGTATCCCGCACACAGCAAGGTAGGCAGGGGGAAACTAGCGTTAAGACACTCCGTTCGCCACTTTCAGCCGAAATCTGGAGACATTGCATGTTGAGTGGCGAAACCCAACGCCGCGCTTTGCCTCGACACCAGAGCGAAGAAATTAAAATATACATTTAAATAAATATTTTATTTCCTCGTGTGGGAATCGAATCCGCAACAACATAGTCGATTTTGCAATCACACTTTGTGCCCCTGTGCCACGACTGGCCTCAATTTATCAATTTCTAAAATGATTGAAATAAAACAATCATTAAATTTTAAAGAAAATTTATCAAAATATAATAGTGAACACTGCGATTGAATCAGCTTATGAATTCTTTCTGAGATAAGCTTGAACAAACAAACACGAAAACTTTGTATTTATATATATAGAAACATGGATTCCTCAGTTCACCTACCGTTTTTAACGTTGTAAGTATGACTTATACACAGTAATTAATTTAAAATGTTTAGGCAAGAATAAAAGTTGAAAAAGCTCGTAGATATCTTAATATTAAATTTAGAGTAAACGCTTACGATTTAAAAAAAATTGTTTACTAGTATACAAATATAGAGAAATGGTGTCCACTGCACTGGTGGTAAAAGTGGGATGATGCATAGGGATGTATAGGGGGTGCACATATCTCCAAATAATTTATGATTGCCTAGTACCTCATGTTTTGGGTTAAACGTGACTTGCTGAGTTGCAACGATTTCAGTGAATTTCACGTTTATAATGGATCCAACCAACCTTTCAACGAGAAAGTAATATCTTTAAAAAAATAGGGGCCAAGTGTGTGAGGCATAAGTGTGATGCGACAGGTTGTGAGTTCGATTCCCACTCGAAGAAATAAAATATTTAATATTTTCATCCCTTTGCTCTAGAGTGGAGGTAAAGCGCGGCGTTGAGTTCCGCAATTTAACACGCAATGCCGTAAAATTATATTATTATAACAGTTCTATTTCTCACCTTTGAGTTAATTAATAGTTAGCGTTTGAACGCTATCTAGATATTGATATCTATCGGCGAATCATGGGCCTTTACTATATATTAGAAAATAAAATATACACAAAATGTAATTATCTAATAATAGCTACAGTTGTAGGTTCCATTCCACTCGTAACATATTTTTATTTTCCCGCCATGGGTGAACATATCGCGTCGCTCAGCCTCATTTAACGCTTGTGTCTTGATACTCCGTTCTCTCTCCCTTCTATCCAAAGTACAGCGTGACGGTAAGCAAATGTTTTTTTAGTTTTAATATAATTTATATATTATTTATGCTATGAATATGATTAATTCTTACAGTATTTTTATGCACAAGCCTGTTTAAAAAAAAAGTAATGCGTACTAGCTTAAAAAGCCTGTTTAAAAAAAAAGTAATGCGTACTAGCTTAAAAAAAAAAAGTATGCGTACTAGCTTAAAAAGCCAACGGTTATATATATATATATATAACCGTTGGCTTTTTAAGCTAGTACGCATATATGTAGTGCTATATTTTTAAATATTCTATGGAATGGCTAATGGCTGTACTATATAAATATGGCTAAGATTTAAAGGCTTAATTCAGGATTACAATATCTCAATATGGGTTGTTGTCGTACATGGGATAAGTTGAGACTCCCGCTGAAAGAAAACTCACTTTCCCACATTCACAATTTATAAATTGCTTGAAGACTTATGAAAGCCTGGTTAGAGTTAGAATTAAACTTGATTCACCGATTGCACGTGCTTTACTTGCTTACACAACAACTAACTAAACTTATAAACAAATATATACATACACACACATCCATACACATACATTCTCGTACTTAGGTTTGCTTGGTTATAAAGCTGCGTGATTTTCTTGTTTCTATCTTTGCATAATATAGATTTAATGACCCGTCCAAAATATCGTCTTTTGAAGATATTACAAAAAGAAAAAAAACTATGACGTGTACGATTAAACTTTGCCCCACTTCTTAATGATGGGGAAAATTTACTATTTAAACTGATTGCTGAAAAATGTCACAAGCAATCTCTGAAAAAAATAGTGCATTCATACAATATTCGTAGTATTCATATGTTAAAACGAGATAGGAATATTACAAATCTATGTATGTGTGGGCGAGATGGAAATCAGTGTGACTTGCACTCGTGGTACAAGTGGGATGGTGCATAAGGGAGATAAGGGGGTGCATACATCTCCAAATAATTTATGATTGCCTAGTACCTCATGTTTTGGGTTAAACGTGACTTGCAGCAACCAACCAATTTTAACGAACTACTCAATCAAAATCAACTTTTCAACGAGAAAGTATTTTTTTTATTGTATTTCTAATCACAATCGATGACATTATTTTTCTACTCTACGCTGTATCCCGTATATAGCAAAATAAAAAAAATTGTAAATAACGGGATTCGAACTCAAAACATGCTTGTGCTCCTGAGCCACGATGGTCTCAAATCATATTTTATTTTCTCAATCATTGAGGCATCATTTCTTTTGTAGAGTCATTCGGTGGTTTCACACAACCTTGTAGTCGAAAGGAAATACCAAGTTGGCACCAATTGTTTTAGAGATTTATGTTAAACAATTATAAATAGATAAGGCAAAACTACATTTTCCTTAGTAATCATCCATTTTTCTTCTTCTTCAGCTTCACTCTGTACCCTGCACGTAGTATGGTAGGCAAAGGGAACCTGCAAGCCTTGTGTTAAGGAGAGAGAAGAAAGTGTTCTTAATACTAGGCTCTTTCTGTCTACCTTGCTACATGTGGCATACAACGTGAAGCTGAAAAAAAATTATGACGACTGAATTTTGCCCTACTACGCCATGATGGTGAAAATTTACCATTGAAACTAAATACTGAAATATATTTCGAGGAATCTTTGAGAAATGTAGTAGATTCACACTATATTTATTGTTTTCATACGTTAAAACGAGATAGAGATATATAAACAAAATGGAAAATTCATCGGACCTTGCAATCGTAGTAAAAGTGGGATGATGCATAAGGGAGGTGCACCCGCTGAACATATCTCCAAATAATTGATGATTGCCTGGTACCTCATGTTTTGCGTTAAACGTGACTTGCTGTGTGTGTTGCCAATTTTAACAATGTTTCTCTTTGTAACTAAAAATAAAATAAATAAATCAGCTTCACGCTGTATCCCGCACACAGCAGGGTAGGCAGAGGGAACCTTGTGTTAAGACACTCCGTTCCCCACTTTCTGCCGAATTCTGGAGGCATTGCGTGTTGAGTGGCAGAACTCAACGCCGCGCTTAACCTCGACACCAGAGCGAAGAAATGGAAATATAAATTTAAGTAAATATTTCATCTCCTCGAGTGGGGATCGAACCCACAACCAGTCGGTTTTGCAGTCACACTTTGTGCCGCTACGCCACGACCGGCCTCAGTACAATTTAATATTTTTTTTGCGTTGCCGGCCTTTAAGGTGGATTGGGCGCCGGAGCCCGGCATTACCTGATGCGAAATGCAGTGGCATAAAGCCACTACTTCACGCCGGTTTTATATGCCGGGGGCGATAATGACCCGGTCGAGTCTGCCCATGCGTGTTGCCATTGCTGGCGACGTGACTCTACCACACGTACTTTAGTCGCCTCTTACGGCACCACCAGTACCAGGATGATCCTATTCTAGGCCGGGATCACACGGCAAAAATCATATGGACAACATTAAAATGGGCCTACACGGGAAGCACTAGCTATCAAATAAAAAAAGAATCATCAAAATTGGAACTCACCCAGTGAAATATACGCAATATTTTTTTCATATTTTTATCTTATTCCAGACAATATAAATAAACAAATTAATAATTGAAAATAGTTAAATATAATTTATAACGTGAATTGAAATCAATATCTCCGTTTAGGATGTTGGTAGTACAGGCGATGAGGTGAGTAGAAAATAGTAATGACAGAAAGGGAATTCACTTTCATACATTCACAAGCTATATATCACCTGATGGTTTATGAGAGCCTGGTAACTTATGTTTTGGGTTAAACGTGACTCACCGAGAACGAACGTGCCTCCCTCCTTATTCAACAAATAGATGTATGTGTAATAGAATTTTTTGATAAAAAAAATTGTTTCCAATATTAATCATAATCCGGACTATGATTAATTAATAAAGCAACAGAAACATAAAAATAGACCGTCGTGGCGCAGGGTTCGATTCTCCCTCGGGGGAATGAAGTATTATTTTATTATTATTTTAATTTCTTCGCTCTGGCATCACCACCAACCCAGCTATGAGCACCCAACACACACTGCCTCGGCGATTCGGCGTAATGTGAGGAACGGAGTGTCTTAACACTAGGTTCTCTTTGCCTACCCACACATTCCATAATTGGACCTTGGACCTGGGACCTACAAGCGTTGAAAAGTTACTAATATGTCACTTACATTTTTCTTCATTTAGTCACTTTTGGTGAGACCAAAAACATCATCAATAATTTGAAGAAAAATAAAACGATACTATTTCTGCTAGCTATAAAAAACCCATTCTTTATTTTATTGAAAACAAAATTATTTTTTTTTCTAATGTTCATTCCAAATATATTTTTATATTTTATTCGTGTAAGTATTTAGCGTGAGGCGTTGGTCGTTCATTAATCGGTTAAGTGTGAATCGGATCGTCCAACGTGGTTTCCGTACCAATTTCAATATTTTAGGTCAACGGGAAGTACGAAGTATAAAAGTTTATAATACTTTTCAAAAGCATTTATTTTTTTGAAATCAAACCCAAATATAAGTTTATTTCATTTGTTTGTTATGAAATAACTATTATTACTTAATAACGAATTTCATTTCACAAAATGCAGCAAAATCGATACGATAGATATCTTTTGATTTTACTATACTATTGTTGATTTAGAAACTTGTTTTGTTCTGTACTTTATGGGACCATAGACGCGATATTTGATAAATAGAAATAAAAATAACTCAGTATCACGCTGTATCCTGCACACAGCACGATAGGGGGGAACCTAGTGTTATGACACTCCCACCCCCACTTTCCAACGGATTCTGGAGGCATAGCGTATTGAGTTGCCTCGATACTAGAATGAAGAAATGGAAATATAAATTTATTTATATAATAAATATTTCATTTCCTCGAGTGGGAATCGAACTCACGACTAGCCTCTAGTACTGGGCTAGTAGTAAAGTATAACTTTACTACTATACAATATTACTATATCATAATTAACGAAAAGATCCAGTTAGTTTTTTTTTTTTACTATAATATCTACAGTTATTTTGTTAAAGCTTAACGGTTTACTTGACGTCAATTGTTTTATTTTATTCTTTTCTTCTTATTCTCATCTTAAAATGTTTTATCGACGAATCAATCTATACATCCATCGCAAAAAAAATTGCGAAAAGTGGGAACGGAGTGTCTTAACATTAGATTCCCCCTCCCTACCCTATTATATGCCGGATACAGCGTGAAACTAAAACAAATCTAACAATTATATATAATTATATTTAATTAATAAGGAAATTGAAGTTGGGTTTATAGAATTTAATGGACCATAAACTGAGAAGAAAACATCAAATATATATATATATATATATATATATATATATATATATATATATATATATATATATATATATATATATATATATATATAAGTTAATTGAAAATTTAAATAAAGAGATTGTTATTCTTCCCGAAAAATTTTGTACAAACACTTAGTGAAAAATATTGTTTTATTATTATAATATTACAATATTAATTCTTCTACCCAAAATAAGTCAATAAAAAACGTAACATCAAATATTTAATTTTAATAGAAGCCTCCCATTTTAATAAACAAATTTACTTTATATAATTTACTAACGTGCGCGCGCGGCTTCGCCCGCTTATTTGCACCCTTAGGGGTGAATTTAAAAAAACCACGAAACATGTGTTCAATAAAATATTTTTAACCGTCTGATTTTTTATAAACATCGGTGGCGATATAAAGATTTTTCCATATTAACTTTCAACCCCTTATTTGAACCCTTAGGGGGTGAATTCTAACAAACCATGAAACACGTATTCAATGAAATATTTTAAAGAGTCTGAATTTCGAATTTTATAAAAATCGGCGCTGTTTAAAAAAATAAACCATACAAACTTTCAACCCCTATTTCATCCCTTTAGGGTTAAAATTTTTTAAAATCCCTTCTTAGTGGATGTACAGATTATGAAAATAAACATATGTCTTCGTGCGTCTTACCTCAGTCAGTCAGAACTAGTCTTTTTATATATATAGATTTACTTTTAAAGCGTATTTAATCTATTTCTATATATCTATTTTATCTATTTTTTTACGTTTCGTTTACATTGAATTAAAAAAAATATATTAAAAAAACTTATAATCTAAAAATAAGCGCTTATAAAATAATAGTCAATTCGAAATTGTACTGGCGACAACTAGTTAATATTTATTTAAAAATAATTTTAAAAAAACGTAAATTTAAAAACTGTCGTGAAAATAATAGCATTATTGGTACTGCATAAAAGTCATGTTTTACCCAAAATATAAGTTATCAAGATATCATGAACCAGCAAGAGATGCACCGCACCGCCTCATTCACTCATCCCATCCCATGCATACAATATTAATTTCAATTTTCGTCCTATATTTTGTTAAATACCTTCACGTCTCTTTTCAGCATTAGAAATAACCCTTCATCGCCATAGGGCACATTAAAGGCCCTTCATCGCCATAGGGCTTTAATTGAAAATGTTTTAAAAATTAATACAAACAGAAATTAAATTAAAAATAATATAATTAACTAATTATAGAAAACTTCACCCTTCGTGCTTTCCATGTTCCATGGTACAGTAACAGAAAATTAGGCAACACTGAAATAAATCAAAAAACATCACCACATTATTTTTTATTAAAATAAACGTCTATTAACAACTTTTACTAAACATTCTTTATTTTTACATTAAAAAAAAATTAATCCAGTTGGCCAGTCACAAACGCAGCGGCACAAAGTGTGACTGTAAAACTGACTGGTTGTGAGTTCGATGCCCACTTGAGGAGATGAAATATTAAATTTTTCCTTAAATTAGTCCTTAAACATTTATTTCCATATCTTCGCTCTGGTGTCGAGGGAAAAGCGCGGCGTTGAGTTCTGCCACTCAACACGCAATGCCTCCAGAATTCGGCAGAAAGTGGGAAACGGAGTGCCTTATGACACAAGATTCCCTCTGTCAACTCAGCTGTGTGCGGGATACAGCGTGAAGCTGCTTTGCTTTTTAAAAAATTTTGTACATCATCTTATTGTACTTTGTTTAATTAAAATAATTTAATTTAAAAAAAATAATTTCAAATATAAAACTAAATAAGTATTTCAATTTTATTAAAACTTAATAAGTAATCCTAAACAAAAAAAAACAAAATTGCCAAAGATCCATCATCATCATCCTTCAAATATACAAGAGACCATTTATGAAGGGGAGGCCCCGAACACTAACACCATTCAAACGATCCATTCATTCATATTAACTACAAAATCACGTTTCACCACAACAGGAGATACCAAGCTATCATGACCACGTAAAAGATGTGCCACTACGCCCTATGACTATTACTATTTATTCGACTCCCCCCCTATGTTTTGGTATATTTCCTAGTCCACATGCAACGAGTAAAATCTTTACATATATCTATGTTTTTTAAAAAATATATATATAAAAAATACTGCTTCTTTATTTTTAATTCTCTCTACCAAGAAAAAGAGAACGAGAAACTCATAGCTATGATCAAAGTGGTAAAACGGAGAATCCTTACTAGAAAATAAGGGTGAGTGTAGCATTATTACATCTTTTAAACTTATGATAGCTTGGTACTTCATATTTTGGTTAAACGTGACTCTTCATTAAAAGGGGGCGGGCAGAAGTGCAGAATAAATATATTTTATAGCTCTTACTTATTTCTTTTAGCCTGGTAGCTTTTGTTTTATATATATATATATATATATATATATATACATACACCCTGTATAGAGTACTTATAATACCATATATGTCTGATACTAACTAGTATAACGCTATAACCAAAACAAAAGCTACCAGGCTAAAAGAAATAAGTAAGAGCTATAAAATATATTTATTTCTGCACTTCTGCCCGCCCCCTTTTAATGAAGAGTCACGTTTAACCAAAATATGAAGTACCAAGCTATCATAAGTTTAAAAGATGTAATAATGCTACACTCACCCTTATTTTCTAGTAAGGATTCTCCGTTTTACCACTTTGATCATAGCTATGAGTTTCTCGGGTCTTACTCATTTGTATTTTATTTCTTATTTTTAATTTAATAATTTTTATCTTCACTTATATTCAATTAAATTGTTATTTCATTTTTTTATCTATTTAGAGGCTGTTTTTATGAACGCGATACGAGGCGACACCGCGTATGATTATAAACGCGCCCGTTGCGAGTTCAATTCCCAGTCGAGCAAATGAATTCTATGACAAAATAAGGCCTTGAGTCCCACCACTTAACACGCAATGTTTTTAAATTAAATTTGGTTATTTTTATAATTATTTTTATAAATTTATGTGGAAAATAGGCATCTAAATGTTTCAATACTAAAAGTTGATAATACATTATAAAACAATTTATTAATGTTATTAAAACTAATAAAAAATAGAAGAAAGCAAAAATACTAAAAACTAACTAACAGCTTGCATTATATATTACATTAATACTCTTTCGCACATTTAATTAAGTAATGAAAGGACGTCAACCGCGTCACGTTTTAACCAAAATATGAAATACCAGGCTATCAGATCCCCACTGGAGGTTATTTCCAACCCTTATGAATCAAATGATCTTTCGTCGTCTTCCAACGTAGGCTGCATACAGATAGTTATAATGTGTGTGAATCACAGTCCTTCTCTACTTCCCAACCCAATCGACAGTCGCCGAGTCCCGCAGGGAACGCCCTTTTCGCCGTCGACATCTTAAGCAGCCATAGCATCTCTTTCCTTCTCAACCGGTCGCTGTAAAGGCCAATATGGCTAACAGCAGTCACACAATAATTAAAAAAAAACAGTCTTTCTCTTTTCAGAGTATGAATTTCGGTACTAAATTGAATAGATAATGTATGAAATAATTACCGCTAAAAAATTTACTCATGGAAAATAACAAAATGAATACTATAAATTTTGAAATACATAAATAAAATTGCCTAATTGTATATTATTTATTTATCATTTAAAAATCTTTAATAGATGTTACAAAATATATATATATATTTATGTGGGAAAAATGTATATTATTTTGTCTTCAAATATCTTGGCTTCTATTTCGAAAACAAACAAAAGAATATCATCTTGTTATATTTTATTAAAAAAAAGACTAAAATATCACATAAATAAAAATAAATCTTTTAAATGGGTACCCAGTAATACCACTACCACCTAGTACTAGTGATATTATAAAACTAAATCCATAAATATGTTATAAATTCAAAAGTAACTCTGTTTCTCTGTCTGTCTGTCTGTCTGTCTGTGATGCAATCACGGCCAAACCGCTGATCTGATTATGATAAAATTTCATATAGCGATACTTCAGGATGTTGGTATGAACATTGGATTCTTTTTTTTCGCGTATTTGTAATATTCTCAATATATATCAATATTTTAAAATAGCTTATTTCGATGACTTAGGCTTATATTTTCTTAATCCTATTGTTAGAAATTGGAAACGGTTATAATTTTTAAAATACACGATAAATACACACATCGTCTATATGTTTTTAAACTATTTGGAAAAGAATACCACGTAATTGCAATGATACAGGTGATACATATCACCTATATGTATCACCTACTAACAATACTTCACACTAGTTTCCATCCAATAGGGACCGTCACTTACACGCAACTGTCCCCCGATTGACACAATTCTACTACTTTTATAATTATTTTCACCAAAATCTACCCTCTTTTACACGAGTACGCTAACACTATATTGAAAACTGAAAATCATTTCATAAATATATTTATTTAATAAATATTCGTATAGTTCAACGGGCGAAACCGCACGAGTCCGCTAGTAATTTTATAAATCATTAGTTCCTCTCTGTTAGTTAAAGTTAATTACCATTCTTATTTTTAAAAGCACAATAGCAGTTTGTTTTTCACACAAAACAGTAATTTCACACATTTCTGTTGTGTGAAAAATGTTTACAAAGATAATGAAAAAATAAGAGTTAGTTTTAGTTTATATACACTTAGATAATAATAAAATCATGATTTTCGCTCTGTTATTCCTATAACTTAGAGTTAAAGGTTACTTTATAAGTTCTAGAATGATCCAGGAAACATATTTAGCAAATTACAATAGAGAATGTTATTCGATTCGCCATTGTAATTAGTAAAATTCTCTATATATATTGAAAAAGACGCTGTGTTGCTGACAAATTTTTTACTACATGACATACTCTTTCTTACTTATGTCTCAAATAGGTAGTCACGTTTCATCACAAAATGTAATACTAGGTTATCAGACATTACCAGGAGCTTCTCATCCCCTTATGCAACTATTCTATCTTCCTCCGATACAGGCTAAAAGTCTGTTTTTATCCTCATCAGCCTACTCGCTTTTGCATCTGAATTTCAAGGTTGTAGGAATGAATGCACCGTATTCTCCATATCTATACTACAAATATTGTGAAAGCATCCCCCTGCTATGATCCAATAGGGATGTATTTTGCGAGACCATCCCTCTGTTCTAACCCAATAGGTTTGTAGTTTATGCTATTAAAACTTTAGTAGTTTAACTTTGAACTAGTTAAAAAAATTTTTTTACAGGAAAAAAATTCGCAAATATAGTTCAAATATTTGTAGAGGATTTGATGTATTAGCCATCGTGGCGGAGTATTGGAGTCTTAGACATTTTGTAATTGATATGAGATTAATTTCCGTTTGGGACATTTTATATTTATTAAGTTATTGCGTAAAACATATGTTTTTTTTTATTTTTAGCTTTACGCTGTATACCGCTAAATAGTAGACAGCCAGAGGAGATCTATTGATAAAGATACGCCTTATTTTCACTCAATTTTGGAGATATTGCGTATTGAGTGGTGGAACACAACGCTTCGCTTTGCCTAGATAATAGAGCGAGGAATTGAAAATTAAACTCTCTGATAGAGAATTGAATTTATCCCCATCATTGGAATTTGAAGGCAAAACCGTCATTTTCAAATACATGCCCCCTTGGCCACGACGTTCCAACATATAATTTTTTAATTGTTATATCATATATTGTGGCGCCCAACGTGGGACACAATATACATCGCCTATACAACAAACATTTAAAAATGCGTTTATGTAAATCTGCATGTATTTTATTTAGAACTTTCAACGGACGGACACTACATATAATGCAGTCTGCTTTTATTCGTTATATGTTTCTTGTTTTGTATATGTCTATTTAATTCTGTATAGAGTAACGTGTGCCGCCTATAAACACTATGTTTGTGGGTTCGATTCTCACTCGGAAGAATCAAATATTTAATATTTTAATGTTCCTCGCCCTGGTAACGAGGGAAAGCGTGGCTTTGAGTTGCGTCATCAACACGCAATGCCTCGAGAATTCGGTGGAAAGTAGCAAGTCTTAATGGCAACGGAGTGTCTTACACTAGTTTCTCAGATTCCCTCTACCCACCCTACCATTTGCAGGCCCAGCGTGAATCGAAAATCGTAGCAACATTAGATTCCAAACAATAATTTTCAAATAAATTTATTAATTTTCGTATTATATTTACTTTATTTCGTATAAAGTACTTTTAGTTGTTAAAGAGACAAGCGTATCGTGTGAAGGTTGAAAATGCACTTCAGTGAGCGTCCAACGTTGAAAAGAGATGGATAGTGAACAAAGTTCAGTGAATAACTGTTCTAGGATACATCTTACATATTTATGGTAGCCTGGTCACCAATGTTTTGGAGAAAACGTGACTTTAGCTCGCTGTAGCCATAGTGAAAGAATGTAGTAAGTAAATAACTATTATTATAATCTAAAAAAATTCATTGAGTTTTAGATATTAGTCAAAGAAATTTGACATATTTTTTTTATATTTTTATTTATAAGATGGTTTTTTTTGCCTTGGTGCCAGAACGAAGAAATGAAAATATTAATAAATAATAATTCATTGCACGCTGTATTGATTTAACAAACATGAGTGACCATTAACTGGCATTAAATCGATATTATGAAGTCAAAGATAGTAAAAAATATTTATTTATTAATTTTACAATAATAAATCTACAATAAAAATTTTGTTTTTTTAATACAGCATGGTTGCAATAGAGAATCTATGAACTGGACTGGACGACTGGAGGTTATCGCTGTAAGGGCTAATAGGGCTAACAGCATTAACCATGCTGTTCGAAAAAACAAATGAAAGACAGAATCTAGTGTTAAGACCTCATGTACAAATTCGAGACATTTCATGTCGAGTGGCAGAACTCAGCGCCGCATTTTTACAACTAAATATAACAAATCATTACTTCATATGCTTTTATTATCAAAAAAATACTCTCCCGACGAGACGGTGAGACGAAGGTCCAGACCGCCAGGTCCATCACTGGCTTCAGAGAGAGGAACCTCTCTCAATTCTCCGCCGTCTGAAATTATACTGCCTTCTGCAATAACTCATTATATTATGATCCGGTTCGGTTTTACACTATCATTTAAAAGTATTAATATGCACTTGACTAGGCAGCTTATGCAGAAATAATAAATAGTAAATACTTAAGAATGGCTTTATGAAACCTCTTACATACTCATGGCAGCCTGGTCACCAATGTTTTGGATAAAACGTGACCGCTAAGCCTTATCTCCTTATCTCCTTATCTCCTTATCTTATGTAGCCAGCGAACTAATAGAATCCACAACGTACAACGGAATTCACACGTAAAACGTAGAACTTTTAAACAAGATGATATTTATGCAAACATATTATAATAGGCCAGTCGTGGCGCAGGGGAACAAAGTGTAACTGTAAACGCGACAGGTAGTGGATTCGATAATTTAAAGAGAATTCATTATTTATTTAAAAATTATATTTCCATTTCTTCGCTCTGGTGTTGAGGCAAAGCGCGGCGTGGAGGTCCACCACTCAATGTCTCAACACTAGACTTCTTATATTCTGTCCGCCGAATTCTGAAACACGACACCAGAGCGAAATAATATTAAATATTTCATTTTTTCGACTGGGAATCAAACCAACAACCTGTTGCGTTTACAGCATCACACTTGTGCCTCTGCGCCACGACTGGCCTCGGTATATTTTTTATTTGTATTTATAGAAGATATTTCAAGTAAACTATATTTATATGTCGAATCATATTCGTATCACATGAAATATTGTGTACTGTCCAAAATTGGTCAAAAAGATATACACATAATGAAAGCAAAAAAAAGGAAGAAAAAAAAAGAAAAGCTAAGATCAACAAAAAACACAGAACTGTGATCGTTAAAACGTTATCATATCCTGCCTGTTTTTGATACCCTAGTATTCTAGTTTTAAATGAAACGTGGGGTGACATCGGTATCAAAGAAAGTCATTATTTATTTAGTTAGTAGTAAAAAAAAATTGAATTATGATAATAACAAGACCAGTCGTGGGGAGGGGGGACGAATGTGTGTCTGTAAACGCTACAGGTTGTGGGTTCGATTCCTTCTCAAGGAAATAAGCTATGTATTTTCATTTTGAGTTGAGTCCCGGCACTCAACACGCAATGCATCCTGAATTCGGCGGAAAGAAGAGAGAGCATTGTATTTATTTACACTATACTTCCTATGTCTATCCTGCGACGTGCGGGATACAGCGTGAAAAAAATATAATGAATTCAGTAATTTTTACACCATAAATAATTTCCAGGGTAAACCCATTGGACCAAAATCAAAAAGCAACTGCTAACATCACTAAAAAAATCCTAAATATGAATAATATATTTTAGTTTAACATTAATTTGTTAATTTATTGAATTCTCTTTCTCCTTTTATATATATTATTTTATATTAGAGAATGGTAAAAATTATATAAAACTGTTCTAAAAGGAACTGACTCTGAAACTAAAGTGTTTTTTTCTGTCATAACAATTTATTTAATTTTTAAACAAAGGATTCTATAACAACTAAAAAGTAATGAGCAAATATGGGAGTATCTAAAGACTTTTTTTTGGGGCCTGGACTTTTTTTATCTTTGAAGAGATATATTCGTAAAAAAGGTTTTTAATTTTATATGGTGAATTCCTGTTAGTAAAATTTTTGGGGTGGGCACACGTCTGTTTTGGACATGGCCCAGCCCTATCATATGTTCAGCACATAATCTCCATACAAGGAGATGAATGATAAATATGTGTATAGTTTAATATAGACTGTAAAAATTACTCCAACGTAGTCCTGATGTCCCAGTAACTCTTGTTTTGGAAAAGCGTGTATTGGCAATATTATTTCATGAGAGACTAACCGACCGACCGACCCTCTCTCTTTCTTTAGTTTATAGAATTTTTCATGGCTTCATGCTGTGTTATATATATATAACTAGGCAGAGTTGATAACGAAACAAAAGCGCGGCGTTCAATTACGCCGCTCAACACGTGACGCTTCCAGAACCCGGTAGAAGAAAGTAGGGAACGATAGTGTCTTTTTGAGAAACACTGTTACTTAACACTAGGTTCCCCTGCATACCCGGCACTCCTTTATCGTTCGAACTTCCTCATCTCTCCTCAACAAATGATACTTACTAGTGCTGCCTTCAAAATACGTACCTAAAATGAATTAAGCCGAGATCTATTAAATTTAAATTAAAATATAATAAATAAACAAATAAAAATTAATTAATTTAAATTTATAAATTATCAAAACCCTTCACTGTACCCAAGACCCAATTTAAAGAGAAGAAAAGAGAAACATATTTCATATAATATAATAAACAATTTTTGAAAATGGTAAGAATTACCAATTTACATACTGTAATGTCTTTTTTTACAGCTTCACGCTATATCCCGCTGATATCAGGGTAAGCAGAGGGAACGTGCTAAACTAGTGTTAAAATACCCTCCTTTCTGCCGAATTTTGGAGGCATAACACCAGAACGAAAAAAATAAAATATTAAATATTTCCTTTCTTCGAGTGGGAATCAAACCTACGACTCAGTCTCTCGCTTGTGCCTCTGCGCCAAGACTTTCTTTCCCTCATACTTCCTCATAATGTCCATTTTAAAGGTCACGTTTAACCCAAAACATCCAGTACTAGGCTTTCAGAAGTTCGTAGAAGGTTTACTGTTAAACATATTATTCCAATCGCACTTGAACACATGCAGCATTTTAACCCTATATATATATATATATATATATATATATATATATATATATATATAGGGTTAAAATGTATATAGGGTTAAAACATATATATATATATATATATATATATATATATCGAACCCTATACCTGTCATACTGAAACTCGTTTCTCGCCCCTTCTCTATTCTATCACAATGAACACCAGATATTTATTTGAAACGTCACGTTTAACCCAAAACATTCGTTACTAGGCTTTCAGAAGGGCGTAGAAAGTTTACACTACTGTTGAAGTAAATGAAAATTTACACTGCTGTTATCCCCCACACAGCAGGGTAGGCAAAGGGAACCTAATGTTAAGACACTCCGATTTTCGACCGAATTCTAAAGGTTTAAGACCGAATGACCGAAGGACCGAATTCATTATTATGTGTTGAGTAGCGGAACTTAACGCCGCGTTTTGCCTCGACACCAGGACAAGGAAATGTAAATATAAGTCTAACTAAACAAATATCTCTTCCTCGAGTGGGGATCGATCCACAACCAGTCGCGTTTACAGTCACAACACGACTAACTAATATGGAAATTAGAAAAAAAAAAAAAAAAAACTGACCCCTAAAAAGAGACCACGGCTGGCAGTCACGTTTAACCCAAAACATGAACTACTAGGCTCACAGAAGCACGTAGAAGATAGCATAGATTATTGCACCACACCCACCTCCCTCTAATTAAGGGAAAAATCAGAACTCTGGAATTTCTTCTGTAAAACATGGTTGACTCGCTTCCACACGCTATACGAAGAGAGTGCGCAATAGGTCTAGGAGTATATGCTTCTATCGTTTGAACGAGGTACAAAAGAAATGACTGTGGTCTACGTAAACTGTATGAAATTTTGTATGTTTGTTTGTACATAATATATGATTTTTTTAATCTATTTTTTTTCATCTTCTGCTGATTCTTGTGGAGCTAGAAACTCCTGCCAAATGAGAGTATTTAAAATTTGCCACTACAAAAATTTAAGGCAAATATAAATAAGTTAATTTTTAATTCAAATTGGCATACAAAACGAAACAGCCAGTGAATTCAAAAGGCTACTTACTACCTCCTTAAATATGTTGTTTTTAATTTTCTCATATCTCTGAAACTACTAAAGCGATTTTAATTAAACTTGTACTGTTCCCTAAGTTGAAATATATCTAAATTAAATAAAAGAGAATCATCTCTATATGACTTTTAGTTTTAGAGAAATTCGCGGACAAACATACAAACGTACACTGTACACATGCTTGGAAGCCTAAATAGATCATCATGCTCTAATCATACAAATGTTATTCAATTCCAACAATATTACGTGACTGTATGTACTGTACGTAACTGACTATGCCACGTGTACGTGACTATGCGACGGTTGTGGATTCGATTTCCACTCGATAAAATGTTTCTTTTTTTATTACCTCGCTCTGATAGCGAGCGGCGTTGATTTCTGTCACTCAACACGCTAACGCTCTTAAGGACGGAACGGAAGTGTCGTAATGGGAACAATGTTTAACTTTTATCAAAAATTAATATTTTTTACCTCACATCCCAAACCAATAGGCCAAATACACACTATAGTATCCATCACAATTCGTTCTCAGTTCGATCTCGGATTATTAAAATATTCTTATATGAGAAAAAAATCTAAATATAAGTCGACGATGAAAGGCTTGCCCGCAGCGACCCCTGCCAGCCCTTACGAGGGCTGCAACGATAGGGTGTCCCCCCAAGGCGATGCGCACCAGTGCGTCCCCGCTAGTGCGTCAAGTAGCGACGACTGCGACGTTGGAGAATACCACATCCTAAGCGCTGTTAGATGGAGGATGGAGCGTTAACACAGGATCAAAGAAAAGTCACGTTACAACCATGAGGACCCCCCGGAGGGCAAGCATGAAGAGGTTGATGACAGTGGACGATGTGAAACAGGTAGGCAGAGACCGTAGTGTTGCTAGGGATACAGCGTGAAGTTAAATAAGTAAGAAACAATTCACAACAAACAGGATTCGAAACGAAAGCATTTTCGTTCTAATCAATATAAGGCACTTATTGCACTTTAAATGGAGACCGTACACGTTGAACTGATTTATGAACGCATATAACAATATTTCTCATATAGTGTGCGTCCGGCTTTATTGTATTTCAAAAATAATATACCGGAAGTGCTTCAGAAAATTAATGTCCATACTGATTTAGATTCTTAGACTTTAACTAAAATTATCATTTTGTATAATTTACAGTCTTTTCACAGGAACTACTCTATATTTATATTATTTATCACTCGTATTTCATATTTATATTAGAGTTTCCATTTTATTTATAAATTTACGATCTTAAAATATATTAGTGTAATTATTTGTAATACAAAAGAAAGGGGACTTAGAAGCATTTAGAAGTTTAGATCACAAATTAAAGATTTAAGCTCCTTCTTAATTAATAATTTAAATAAAAGAATTAATTTTCGTTGTTGTTATTATCAATCATAGTTTACATTATATTGGAGGCCAGGGGCATTGTGCATATCACTGTAAATGCGACAGGTTGTGGGTTCGATAGCCGCTCGGAGAAATGAAATATTTAATATTTTTATTTACCTCGCTCTGGCAAGGAGGCATAACGCGGCGTTGATTTATCCACTTAACTCGCAATGCCTAGACATAGGAGCGAGGAAATGAAAATAAAAATTTAAATAAATATTTCATTTCATCGAGTGGGGAGGAGGGGCGACTTGTTGTGGGTTCGAACCCACAACCAGTCGCGTTTACAGTTACACTTTGAGCCCATACGCCATGACTGGCCTCTAAATAATAAATAATAATATTTTTGTTTTCAGATCATCATATGTAATTAATGTTTAGATGTAAATATATGATGTTACATAATGAACTATGTACATAAATATGTATTTAACAAAGATTTATATTTATTCCTTCACAACACTGATTGCCTTGAAAACAAATAAAATTTAAATACTCTTTCAGTTTCTTTTTCTGTATAATATCGTTCATGTGACCTTACTTCCCGGTTTCCAGTTCTGTTTACGAAAGTATATTATTTCATATGCGCAATAAGAAGCGAACGACGATTGATGAAACAGCTTGACGTCTTTGAACCAATTGCATTTTATATTGTTTGAAGATTACCTTCATTTATTTTTGTGGTAAAAAATAAAGTTCTTTTTTATTCATTAGGACAGCGTCAACATGGAGTCTCAAAAATATAGTTAAAAGTAGGGATTGGAATGCTTAGCGGTAGGTTGGCACTTCCTACTCGAAAAAAAATTATAGCCATCATAAATACTAATATTTACTATAATTTCTAGACTTCAGTAAATTAAATAAAAATGTGATAAATTCCTTTTGGATTTTTTTTCTATAACCTTTGCGAGAAAATCCAAAAACTTAATAATAATAATAAACTCTTTATTGTTCACACAAAAAAGAAATAAGAGAATAAAAACACGTGCAATACGCGACCTTATCGCTGAAATAGCGATTTCTTCCAGGCAACTTTAAGGCGTTGGAAAGCGCAAAACAAATAAATAGTGGGTAGGGTATGAACAATACTAAATATATAAATAGTACATAAACATACACAGAAATATATATATATATATACATACATACATACATACAAGGGTAGGGCGTTCCATAACCGACATGCAGTAAAAGGTAAGTTAAAGGCAAATGTAAGTTTCCAATTTATACACATTTTATTCGGTAATATTGACTAAATATTTAAAAGAATTTAACACAAATAATAACACAAAAAATATAAAAAAGCGAACCAATCTACGAAAATAGAAAGACATCATCAATTTCATAAATAATTCCATATTTTATACTATTACATTAAAATGGAATACTGTAGTGCGTCACTAACTGTCAAACGCAGTGTCTACGTAGTTAAGAAACGCCCTTACAAGACACTGACTGCAACAGGGTGAAATAAGGGTGAATAAAGGCTAGCGTAACTATTACACATTTATAAGGGATGTCCAAACCAATACTTACGCAAATAGAATTCCGACGGTTTAGTCTATTTTCAACCGACTTCTGTAATAGGAGGATTTTATCGATTTTACTGTATTGTTCTATGTTATTGTTAGATCTCAGAACTTTTGACTGGGTCAATTGATTTTGATTTTTGACAAATTTACGGTCCCTCCGTTCATGAAAAAATTGTACTTCTATAATTAATAAAAAAAAAGATATGGCTGTTTATATCGCTAAAAACGCGTATTTGGACATTATAAATCTAATCAAAATTAATCAACATTATTTCTGGTTGATCTAGAATTAGTAAAGTTAAGTATCTACAGGAAAACTATACATTTGTGATTAAATACTAAAAAATAATAGGGTGAAAAGGGGGCAAACTCTGGTATTGAAGCCGTTAGTTCCAGTAAGGTATCAAAGGAAAGGGTTCTGGCTACACTAAGCCTGAATTTCAGAAAAAGCTCTAGATCCTCGGTGGGCGAGCCCGATTCGCGCTTGTCCGGTTTTTATATATAAGGCTAACATGACCTTAAGGATGACCCTAATTAATTGATCCTATAAAACAGTTCACTTATACTGGTGTTGCAGTAATAATCATGTTTTAATAATAATTTGGTTTTAATAGCAACCTGGTGTTAAGACACTCCGAATTTCCGAGGCATTGCGTTACAAGAGCGAAGAGAAATGATAATTAATTTCCTCGAGCGGTATTGAAACCCACAACCGTCGCGTCACAGTCACACGCTTGAGCCACTGCGCCACGGCTACGCATTCTGACAAAGTCCTCATTCGCTTTTCACTGACATATATACAACATATAAACAAAAACATTTGGTGTTCTGTTTTTTGTCATTTATTATGTTACTGTATGTATATGTTTATTTTCTGGTAAATATAAAACAAAATCTTATATGCAAAATATACTTGTAAAATCGTAATGTAAAATGCTTACTACTTTCGTCGTAACTTGAAATATTACGTTAAAAAAAATTAACCTACTTTTTTGTGAATAAAACAACATCGTGTTAAAACACACCGTTCCCTACTTTCCGCTGAGTTCTGGAGGAAATATTTACTTGCATTTATGTTTTTATTTTCTTCGCTCGTAGAGGCAAAGCGCAGCGTTAAGTTCCGCCATTCAACACGCATAGCATTCTTATAGAAAATTGTCATGATATTAACGAACATAAAAAATAGTTTTACCTTAAACATCAAAAATGTTCGTTTATTTTGTCTAAATGAAATGTTAATTTGTTTTGTATTTTGAGGTCAGTCGTGGCGCAATGGCACGAAGTGTGACTATAAAACCGACTGGTTGTGGGTTCGATCCCCATTCGAGAAGATGAAATATTTATTAAATTTATATTTCCATTTCTGGCTCTGGCTCTGTCTCTGTGTCGAGGCTAAAGCGCGGCGTTGAGTTCTGCCACTCAACACGCAATGCCTCCTAGATTTGGCAGAAAGTGAAGAAAGGGAGTGTCTTAGCACTAGGTTTCCTCTGCCTACCCTGCTATTTGCGGGATACAGCGTGAAGCTGATTCTATATTATCTATTTTTATTGGACTGTTATATTACTGATTTTATATTATTTATTTTTATTTTGTATAAAATTTATATATATCTTTATTTATGTTTATATTGAATCGGGAAAATACGTTTGCCCGCACGCATTTAGTTTACTTGACGTTACCGGGTATATTTTTGTTATGGCTATTTATATAATAATTAATAATAAAAAATAAAAAATATTAATAATATCGGATTTATTTGAATCACATCGATTATCGATTTTGAATGACATCTACAGATTTCGAGATTTAATTGGAACACATCCTTAAAGTAAATAAATATTAATATAATCATACTTATTTAGAAAACGTATAAATTTTTTAACGTGGAAACCGAGTCGGTCTCAAGCAGGCGCGGGTTCGAGTCCCGCTACGTTAAAATTTTTATACGTTTTCTAATTAAGTATTTTTCTTTCCTAAGTGTAGATTAACACTTTAAAAATGTTAAAAATAATATAATCATTAAACATTTCAAATATACTGTATCCGTAGAGTGTAAAAAAACTCGTGTCTCGTCGTGGCACATGGGCACAAAGTGCCTGTAAAATCAACTGGTTGTGGGTTCGAAATCCCCCTGAGGAAATGAAATATTTATTTACATTTTTAATTTTCATTTCTTCGCTCTGCTGTCGAGGCAAAACGCAGCTTTGAGTTCCTGCCTTCGTGCCTCCAGAAATCAGCCGAAAGTGGGGAACAGAGTGTCGTACCACTAGGTTCCCTCTGCCAACCCTACTGTGTCATAAGCGTGGAACATAACATAGAATTTTCGAGTAAAAATTTGTATAAAATTCTATATTTTCCTCGTATAACACTTTCTCAACTAAGGGTCATTAAACCAGTGCATAATTTTAGGACAAGGACAGTAGGCGTGTTATTTTGGTTAGTGACGTCACTCGGAGTGCGCCAAACAATCTTTCTACAATGTACCCTACTAAAGTCTCCTTGGTTCTTTATTTATTATTATTTCGCGGTGAAATTTAAATTGCACATTATTTTGTCTTTACTTGCTATGTAACGTTTACATGTGACCTTTTCGTGGATTGCACCGAGTGTTTTCAATTATATGAAAAAAAATATATTATACAGATACAGGATGCTGCCGCCGGGATAATGGAAAAATCCTTGGCTCCCGTAGCCACTTAGGCCTGTGGCGATCGAGGAGGAGCATCCTGAGGTTTTAGTGGGTAGTGTGAACCGCCTACAACTGCCGGTCCATGAGTTCCCCATAGCCCGCTCGAGTCCCTATTCACGTACCCGTAAAGGGGTTTCCTCAAGATAAAAAAGATTAATAAAGTTACAAGATGCAGCAAGCCTCAAAATATGAGGTTGTGACAAACTGTGACATAATTTAATGGCAAATGCATAAACAATTAACAAAATCCAACATAATCATTATGAATTTTTAAAAAGCAGAACATTAGCGTTAACTGTAAGAGGTGTTAGAACAAAAATGTCATATTATATAATATAAAATTTTCAAAACCTACACAAATAAATATAACTCAATACAAAAACAGAAGCACATTTCAAAATAGTTCATTAAACTTAATATGGGTTACATTTAAACAAAATATGGAGCAGGAGCAGAGTGCACGATAAAGCGTAATGGGTTTTTTAAACAACTTACCCACTCGCGGCTTCGCCCGCTTAAATTTATTGCTATATTATAGTCAAATTATACAAAATACACTTTAATACTAAAGTCATCACATATACTAAAGTCTATGTATTATTTTTATATCTAAACTATATTACTGTAAATTTGCATCGAAATTCGTCCAGTAGTTTTTGCATGATAGCGGAACAAACATTAATCCTTACGAATTTATAATATTAAAAGGATAGGATGAGAGATCGAATTTTTTACCTTTCTTTTTTGTCGTACTTTTAGCGCATTTAATATAATATCACAGCAAGACCGAGGCCGTCGTGGCCCATGGCAGTGAGTTCCATCCCACTCGAGGGAGTGAATTATCACTTATGAATATTTTCATTTGTTCGCTTTGGCACCAAGGCAAAAGCCGAGCGTTGAGTTCCACCACTCAACACGCAATGCCTCGAAAAACTCCGCGGAAAATAGGAACCGTTGTGTCTTAACACTAAGTTCCCTCTGCCTACCCTGCTGTGTGCGGGATACAGCGTGAAGCTGATTATTATATATTGTTATTTACACGGTATTAAAACATAAACAAATAATTTTAAAATTAAAGCCGTTCTGTCTGTTTGCCTGGACTAATCTCCGGAACAGCTTAACTGTTTAGCTTAACAAAAAGATTTAAATGTTTTATTGTAAAACAGTATAGAACTATACTATAATAATCAATTAATTTTCACTAAAACACTTCAATCATATTAAATAAATATATTAACTCAAAAAGTTCAAGCGGGATGTCTTAATACTAGGTTCCCTCTGTATGCAGGATACTGCGTAAAGCTGATTTTAATTTTAATTTCAACCGGTAGGAGTAGGCAGAGGTAATCTAGTGTTAAGACACTCGTTCCCCACTTCCGCCAGTTCTGGAGGCATTGCGTGTTGAGTGGCGGAACACAACGCCGCACTTTGCCCCGATCAATAACAATATGTACTTGAAAAAGTACTACTACTTTGAAATCACAGACAGTCAATCATTTCTCCGCTCTGATAACAAGGCAAAGCGCGGTGTTCAGTTCAGGTATTCGTCATACAATACCTCCAGAATTCTCTAGGTCCCCCTGCCTACCTTGCTATAAAAAAATATTTTAAAACTAGAAAATTAAATTTTTCTTATGGTTCTTGTGAGAAAGCTGGTAAGTTGTATTGTATTTAAACGTTAGTGGATGTTTACATACAAATATATGTAGACAAGTAGAAGCTTACGAGTTAAAATATTTTATGCTCTAAATCAGGGGTTCCCAATTTTTTTTTCATCCAGGACCACTTTTATATCATTCTTGGGAGCAGGGACTACTATGCATGTAGGTAAAATAAAAATTAGCTGTAATAATCAAACAGAAACTTGCCTCACCATCCCTAATCATAAAATTGAAATCATTCGCGGATCATATTTAAGCTTCTGCTGACCACAGGTGGTCCGCGGACCACTGGTTGGGAACCGGTGCTCTAAATATAGGATATATTAATCAAGTTAAGTATTCACCTTATTGTTTTGCTCCCGTCTGTACGGTACACGCGCTGGAGTGAGTCAGGGTTTATAAAGGAACCGAATACGCTAATTTCGAATTGTTATAACACAAATCATGAAATGTTTACAAGCTTCTAAATAATATAGCTTTTAATCTGCATGTTGACATTCTATGATTTAGATTAAGAAAATTTCGGTGTTTCGTTCACCAAACAATATATCAAAACAATTCGAATTTTCCATTTGTATAATATAGAAACTGTAATTACCTATATGTAGTTGTGTTACCGATTATAAATATGTATATTACTAGCGTACCCGCTCGCGGCTTCGCCCGCTTGAACTGCATAATTATTAATTTAGCAATCCACATAACTTTCGTTTTCTGATACGTATATAATTTAAAAAACAATGTATTTACGTATATTGAAAAGGTTCAGCCATTTATTTTTCAGTATTTGACTTAATGATGTACTGTGCGGTTAATCAATTCGACGGCAGGTAACAGGCCAAACGGATCTCCAGAACACTATTATAAAAGCTGCAGAAAAATCTACAGCACGGCTAGTGTCAAGCCTTTCAAGAACATTATTTTTTTAACTAACTCATTTAAATAACTCAAAAATTGTATCAAATATATAATGTTATATGGACAATGTTTCGTTCACTAAAGTGGAACAGGATAAGACTTTTTGGGTTTTTTTTGAAGTTTTTGAACTCAGTCTAAAAGATAAATTACAGTAAAAAAGATGTTTGTTTTAATTTGAGGCCAGTCGTAGCGCAGCGACTGGTTGTGGGTTCGATCCCCACTCGATATTTACTTAAATTTATATTTCAATTTCTTCGCTCTGGTGCCGAGGCAAAGCGTGGCGTTGAGTTCTGCCACTCAACACGCAATGCCTTCGGAATTCGGCAGAAAGTGGGGAACGGAGTGTCTAAAACATTAGGATCCCTCTCCCTGCCCTGCTGTGTGCGGGATACAGCGTGAAGCTGATTTTTTTTTTAATTAGAATTTTGACGAATGACTCCATGCGGAAGTCTTAATAGTTTTTAAGGTAGTATCATTTTATTGTCTATCTGTCTGACTCCAAAGACCATTTATATCGAGATAGCTAAAGGTACAATAAATATCAAATATTCAGATGTTCAGTCCCTCGGAGCACAGAAAAATCAAGCCTCTAAATCAACACAACCAAAACATAGAGGCATTTATGCCTCGTTTTTGCTGCATTTGCATGAAATTGGCCGTGTAATTAAAACCTAAAATTCGGCACTAAAGAAGAACCCGTGTACAATAAAACTAAAAAAAAGCCCCCAAAATTTACAAAAATTTAAATTTGAATTGAAATAAAATTTAAAAAACATTGAAAAAAAAATTACAAACTTGTATTTGTAGTTCGTTTTATAAAAAAATTGCGTACTGAGGGTATACAATTTTTTTATTCTCCTCAATTGTTAACCCTCAGTTTGCGATCCGACTCGCACTTGACTATTTTTTTTATCACAATCTTTTCTGTAACATTTCGTTATAGTTATTGGGTCATGTTTATAATGGCTCTCAATATTGAGAAAGAAAATTTAATAAATATTTCAATCACCTCACAAGGATCAACACGTGAAATGATTTGGCCTATTATTTAAATATAGTTATTCAGTTGCGACCTCTTCCATGAGTTCAATATTTAGATTTTGAAGAAATTAGATGAGATTATATTATGAAACAAGTCGTGACGCGACAGGTTGTAGGCTCGCTTCCCAGTCGGAGAAAATGAAATACTTAATGTTTTAAATTCTTCGATCTGGTGTCGAGGCAAAGCGCGGCGTTGAGTTCCGCCACTGAACACATTATGCCTCCGGGATTAGGTAAAAGGTAGGGAACGGAGTATCTTAACGCTAAGGTTTCTCTGTTTACCTTGGTCAATGCAGGATACAGCGTGAAACTGAAGAAATTATTTTAAGTGACTCAGATTTTGGCGTAAACATATTGTATAAGTTCTACAGATTAACTGTCTTGTGTTGCAGGAATTTTGTGGATAACCATAATTTATATTAAACTAGACGCGCGTAAGCGCGATAAGCCAAGTTCAGTAACACAGAACTGGTGAGCTTCAGTTGAACGAAGGAGAGGAAATGTAAAAACACCGAAAAGTTACAGATACTAGGATGACATAGTTGTTACGGGATTCTAATAACACAATACAATGCATGATTGTTAAGAATTTTGCTGGTTTTATTATCACTTGTGGAAATGGCGAGAACTTACAAAGTTCAAAGGTTCAAATATTCAATTCAGCTATACTTGTACCGCGGTTCTTTGTACCATCAGCAATTACAACTTCAGTTGCACTTTCTCGTGTACAACACTTGTTACACCGAAACGCTGGCGCTAGAAACGTCTCATGCTGATATTTCGTTAGGAATTCTGAAATAGTTACTCCTATGCCTTTTGACTTTGTCTTGGATGACCAAACTTTATACAATGAGTAATAAGTATTTGATAACCTTCGAACGAACCTTGAAGAGCTATTGTGCACAAGACGGTGACACTACTTTACGCCGGTTTTAAATGCCAGGGGTGGTAATGATCCGGTCGAGTCTGCCCATGCGTGTTGTCTTTGGTGGCGACGTGACTCTACCAAACGTACTTTAGTCGCTTCTTACGACACCACCAGTACCAGGATGATCCTATTCTAGGCCGGGATCACACGGCATAAAGGCATCATCTCATTGCATCCTCTCTTTGTGTGGTCACATTGTCTCGACAACAGTTCGACTTAATTTTCTAACACAGTAAAAACAATACATCGTTGCACTAAATTGAGAGCTTATATTTAATGATACGACGCCTTACAGAAGGAATAGTACCTACCTTTCTTTTAAATTTAAATAAAAATTAAATTTATTCATTATGTTTGAATATGAAAAGTGAGCTCGTCCAGAGTATGTTTTATAAACTCCATGTTGTTTTTAGTGACTTATTATATTTGCTTGACGTTTGTAAAACAATATATATTTAGTATTAAAACTATGCAAATCTTATAGCTGGTAGGCAAAATGTATTTACTAACACATAATTTACTTAGCTTATTACTGATACATTTTACTACGTATAATAGAATTATTGGTGGACGACAACTTACATCGAATTATTTCAATACCTTCGAATGAGAGCTGCCTATTCCATTTCATTACTTATTAATTTTTTGAGCTTAATGATATACCACAAGCCAATATTTTTAAACATTTTCAAAGTGTTATTTTACACTTAGAGAAGAAAATTCGGGGATCGAACCCACAACCAGTCGATTTTACCAACCTCAAATCTTTAAATATTTAATAATGATATTTATCAATTTCAAGGGCTCCGTATCCAAAAAAGGTAAAAACGGAACCCTAACACAATCACTTCGTTGTCCGTCCGTCTGTCAAGACCATTTATTGAGTTTAAGCCCTGAATTCTTGTAAATATCGCATTTAAATTTAACGGTGATACGTGAACTACTTATACGGTAGCGGTCTCTGTACGAACGTTCTATTTTCGACATCTGAATTTCAATCGACGACCGTTTTTGTGCTAAATATGCAGTGTCCACCATTTGTTTATGGAGGAGATGTTAAACACCATGTTTATTATTTGTATAAATGTATTTTTTAAAATATGACTGAGGCCAGTCGTGGCGCAGGGGCACAAAGTGTGACTGTAAAAGCGACTAGTTGTGTGTTTGATCCCAACTTGAGGGAATGAAATTGTTATTTTAATTTATATTTTATTTTATTCGCTCTGGTGTCGAGGCAAAGCGCAGCGTTAAGTTCCGCCACTCAAGACGCAATGCCTCAAGAATTTGGCGGGAATTGGGGAACAGAGTGTCTTAACATTTGGTTCCCTCTGCCTAACCTGCTGCTTGCGGGATACAGGATAAAGCTGATTTATTTTTGAAATGTTGAAGCTGAAATGAAATGTGCTTTATGCATAAGCCATAGAACATATTTACTTGCAAGAAGGTGATGACAAGATGACAGAATAAATTATTCCCAATCAGAAAACAACAATAATATTTATATAATATTTATTTATATTACAAATATATTTTACTATGTCGATTTATTATTAAATTATATTTAAATTATTATGTTTTAATTTTTAAACATCTATATACAAAGTTTAAAAAAAATAATTTAATTTTAAGGAGTTAGTATCTTATGTACTTACATGTTTTATAAAATTTAAAATTGCGTAATATAACCCAATGGTGTCGGTGGCGTTAAGTGATGGGAGTTTTATAAATTTGCCAATTATGGTAAAAGCAAAAAAAACACAAAAAATCTTTTAATTGATATTAAATCACATCAGAATCCACGGTAACATACATAAAATGCAACCTGGGCCTGCCCTAGTAGAATTTTATGTTTTTCAATCTTCAATGCATCCAGGACGGTACCTGGGACTCCGACCACAGCATCCCAATTCCCAAGTGAATAGTTCACGGGCCTTCAAAATTGGAATTATGGAGCGTCGACATGTTTGCCTCGAAACGACGAATCTGAAATTCTATTGACCGTTAGCTGTCAACGTCAAAACCCTATTTGTATGCTGTAGCCTGTGGTGTGTAGGTGGAGAGGTGGTTTCTTAGTTTTTAACTTTATAGTATAATAAAAAAAAGGGGAACGGAGTGTTGTAACACTAGGTTCCTTCTGTCTACCCGGCTGTGTGCGGGATACAGCGTGAAACTGATTTATTTAATTTTTTGTATAATATAATAATTTAATAATGTAAGATGAGGAATAAAATAGTTATTGCATAACAAAGACTGTACGCGCCTTGGATGTGGGTTTGTTTTGCACTAGATTTTTTCCTCAGCTTTACTCTGTATCCCGTTTATAGCAAGGCAGGCAGAGAGAACCTCGTGTTTAGACTTTTCGAAATATTGCGTGTCGAGTGATGGAACTCAGCGTCCCTTTAGACTTGATACTATAATGAAAAAATTAAATATTAAATATTTAATTTCCTCGAGTGAGAATTACATCCTACTACCTACCGCGATTACAGTCAAACGTTTATATCTTTGCGCCACGACGAGTTCATTGTATTTTATTATGAATATTTAATATTATAATATAATTATTTTCATTTATCAGATTCCAGGTTGGTCAAATGTAACGCGGCGTTTGGTGTGATCGACCAATTCCGAGCTACCAACATTAAGAAAAAAAGTGATATAAGTATAATTTAGATTTTAAGCACTTATTCAATTATTATATACAAACATAAATAAGAATTTTAAAATTTTCCTATTTATGTATTATATGTATTAAGTAAATGACGTTTTAATTTGTTTCCATTACATGTAAAACTTAATAAATTACGTACAATGACGTATGTACCTGTCGCTAATAAACCTAAATTTATGAATACTTTCATTTATAACTAAAGCCCACGCAATGTCAAATAATTTATAATAATAAATTATATTCTAAATGTTTTTTTTTCACCTTCACGGTGCTTCTTGCATGTAAGAAGATACGCAGCGGAGTCTAGTGTTAAGACACTCCGCTCTCACATTCCGCCGTATTTTGGAAGCATTGCGTGTTGAGTGGTAAGCGAAGAAATGAAAATCTTAAATATTTTATTTCTTCGAGAAATCTGGAAATCGAACTCACAACCTATCACATTACGCCACGACCTCAACTAACTAATTTCAAATATTACTTTAAACTTAAACAAAACAAAAGATACTGCCGCCTCTCATACTAGAATTACAAATAGGTCACTTCGAGTAGATTCGTTGGATTATAACAAGACTCTTTATGAATGCAATTCGGCAGAAACGGAGGACAAAAAATACAACGTATTACATAAAGACGAACGCTGTTGCAGAGAAAATGGCCTTCTTTGCGTATATTAATAAAGAAACTGATGAATATTGTATTATAGACGTTCCAAATGTTTAAAAATGCTTTATTAGTTTTTTTTTCGCTTCATGCTGCATCTCGCACGTATTAGAGTAGACAGAGGGAACCTGGGAACCTAGTATTAATATTGTTTTTCGAACATGAGCTTAATGCTGTTGACGTTATTGGCTTTTGGCTTTCAACACCGCGTGGGTAGGAAAGAGGGTACTCTGTCCCAAAAAAAATTGCAAGCACTACGCAGGTTGTTGACGGCGGCAAGGGCGTCCCCTGTGGAACGCGAGCTCTAAACATTCCGTTCTCATTAAGACAATTCCTTCCCCAGAATTTTTGAACGCCGAATTATTGAGGTCTTTGCGTGTTGAGTAACGGAACTCAACGCTGCGCTTTGTCTCGTTACCAGAGCAAGGAAATTAAAATATTAAATATTTAATCCCAAATTTTAAATCAAACACACAACAATAACCCAAAAAAAAAAAAAAATGAGAGTTAAAGAAATGTACAGCGCAGAAACCTACATAATGTTTTCTTACTATATTTAAGTAAGTTAGCACGTTCATCTTTATGCACAAATAATAAAACAAGTTAAAAATAGAGTACTGTAGCTAATTTTCACATTGTTAGTTACTGGTAAAATAGGTAACAAAAACGTTTTATATAAAAAATCAACAGACTATGTTTATTATCATCTTTTACACTTCAGTAAACAAATAATACTGTTTTATAATCAATTGTTGTTTAAAATTTATTCAAGAGATGTTAGATAAAAAAAAGTTAAAATATAAATGAAATGAAATACTACTCCTAAAATATACTTTAATCTTTAAATCAAAAATGCAATCATAAAAGAAATCAGAACATACACTTTTAAACAGTTTTAAAGTTACTTAGGTCCTCACTTAGGAAAAAAAATACTTATTAAGAAAACGTATAAAATTTTGAACGTATCTGGATATGAACCCACGCTCTTTTGGAAACCGTACAAGTGCTCTAACCAACTAAGCCATACGTTCTCAGAGAGCTACATCGAAATTCTTATACTACTTATTTATGTTGTTAGTACCTAAGATATACCCTCATTTCAATTAGTGCAGCCTCATGCAGAGCTGAAGGAAGGATTGATCTAATTCATCTTCTCATTTAAAGAAGTCTTTGCCTTGAGACGATATAAAATATTGACGTGGACGCTCAGCCCGTTGGGAGACTGAGTCTGAGTCACACGTGTACGCCTACGCTTTTCAAATAGTATGTACAGTACGGTCAACAAGTCGTGGCCCGAAGTTAGCTGTAGGTGAGATTTTAGGATTTTTCTTACTTTTCATATTTTGTTCACTGCACTGTAACCGTAGTGTGTTTGGTAGCCAGTGATCATCCTCCAATATCGATACTATGTTCCCCTAGATCTACCGAGGACTCCCTCTAACTCGCGTGTGGTACGCGACTTACACTGTTGCTTCGTAAATCTGGTTCGGCTCCCTCTTGTCACTTACCCTCCCGTCGTCTTAACCACCAATATAGATTTTTTTTATATGTTTGTCAATATAAGTCCAAAATAACACCATAATCATTTTGAAAATTGTTATGTACTTAATTGGAAAGTAAGAATCAGCTTCATGCTGTATCCCGAACACAGCAGGGTAGGCTGAGGAAACCTAGTGTTAAGACACTCCGTTCCCCGCTTTCAGACGATTTGTGGAGGAAATTGCGTGTTGAGTGGCGAAACTCAACGCCGCGTTTTGCTTCGACACCAGAGCGGTAAAATGAAAATATAAATACAAATAAATATTTCATTTCCTTGAGTGGGGATCGAACCCACATGCAGTCGAATTTACAGTCTCACTTTGTGCCCCTGCGCCACGACAAGCCTCAAAAATAAGAATTTTGGAAAGTAAGAAGAACCATAAAACTTAATATTAAAATTACCGCTGAAAGACAATGATTTTTCAATAATTTATATATTTTAATAATATTTAGTTGGGTTAATATATTGCGTTTCAACACTCAGTACGTTGTCTCTAAATAGAAAAGTAACAACAGACAACAGAGTGAAGCGTCATTGGTAAAAACAGTTACGTAAAACCATTAACCACAATCATAATTATTATTTTTAAATAATTTATTAGGAGGCCAGTCGTTTTACAGGGACACAAAGTGTAAAACCGACTGGTTGTGAGTTTGATTCCCACTCCAGGAGATGAAATATTTACTTAAATTTATATTTCCATTTCTTCGCTCTGGTGTTGAAAAGCGCGGCGTTGAGCTCTGCGACACAAACACATAATGTCTCTAGAATTCGGCAGAAAGTGGGTAACAGAGCGTCTTAACACTAGGTTTCCCTCTGCCTACCATGCTGTGCGCGGGATACAGCGTGAAGCTGATTTATTTATGATTTTATAAGTTTAGTTACTCTCTACCCATCGTTCTCCACTCTCCGGATTTCCCAATAGTTCGAGACATTACGTGTTGAGTAGACAAAACGATGAAATTTTCATAACATGATAACAATTTGATATATTATCAAATCTTACTGTTATATATAAAATTTTGCGAATTTTCGCGAAAATTTTGCGAAATTTTCTGTATTATACGCACGCGCTGGTTGAGGTTAGTCAAAGTTAAATCTATGCGCGTGAATTTCAACACGTTCCACAGCTTAACTCTATGGGATACATTTTGACCATTTACTCAAAAACTACAAATCCATGAAGTATCGCCCACAACGTTCCTGCTAAATTTCAGAGCTGTAGGCTTAACGGTCTAGGAGGAGTAGCATTACACCGAAACATTTTTGTTTTTCATTAATTTTTTGGGCTTTTAATTTGAAATAAAAAACATAAAATTTCTCTTTTATTTGCCCATTTCTTTAATAAGGAGCAACATTGTAGTAGGTAAGTGTATATTAATATATTTTACAAGCTAAAATCAAATATAAATCATATTTCTACACAAAATATTATCATATTTATATACAAAAATAAATGTTTATTTTGCTAAAATATTCTAACTAAATTAAATACCATATTTAATACTCCACAGGTGATCCGTAGTCAGGATCCATATTGTTATTGCTGTCTTTGTATTTAACATCATTTAATTCGTCATTATCGTCGTTTTTAATATGATTTTCTTGATCATAAATTGGTTTTGTATATTCATCTTGTGAATAAATAGCAGATTGAGGGTAAAACCTTACACCGCCAATGATAAGAGGCTTAAAAGCTTCATATTTACCATATCGGCTCCCACTTCTGCTGTCTAATGGACTATTCTCGTCCATATTTTCTGAATAAGCTTTTTTTATGTAAGTGTTACTTTGACTTTCCTCCATACTGTAGTCGTTATTACTTTGATTTTCATTATTTTCTTTATTACTATCTTTCTCATCAACATTTTGTACATCATCTCCATCATCATCACTATCTGCTTCGGATTGTTCACTACTAATATATTTATAAACATTAGAACTAGATTGCGTGATTAAAGAGTTCTCGGAATAAATACTTTTTTGTTGATCGTTATCATCTGTGACCTTGGCACTTTCAATATTATTTGAAACTTCTGAAATTTGATTTTCACTATCAGAATTCATATTAGAGGTATCATCAACATTCGGAACAGTTTCTATCGTCACAACAGCATCGTAGGTCACACCCGGATTACCCGTGAACACTAGCACGACATACTTATATCCAGGGCCGCCCTGGACTATACTTGCTTTAAGATCCGTCCCGAAGTCTACTCCACTTACTCTCACGTGTCCTATCGTATCTCCTTCACCAAAAGCAGGGTATTTTACTGCCAGGGAACCACCGGGTATGCTTAGCCTTATTTGCTCATTATTAATCGTTTGCAATTCTTCATTTCCAACGTCCAGTAAAAACACGTATGGATATTTGTGGAATGGGTTTGCAACAACAGCGACTACTAACTGCGAGGCAAGGAACAGAAGTATCATGTCGACGGCTAAACTGAACGAATTTAGTATGTTATGGTAGAATAATCATTTATATAACTAAAGATGTCATGGTTGGTGTAGTCCCGTTTTTGTTTGCCCTTGTTCCGTGTGACGAGCCAATGCCGAACAATAATCACTCTTTGATCAGTGGTGGAACGCTAAGCAAATTTCCTTGTTTATTGAATCTCTTCAGAATTAAATGGGATGTCCAACGTAATAATTGATGGCTGAAGGAAACTCTTGAATTGTTTTTATTTATATCTGTTGCAATATGAGGCAGGCTGAATTTATAAAGACATTATTAAAAATCAATTATTGTTTCTGTATACTAAAATATTATTATGATAAAGAGCAGTACTTATGCTAAATACATTTATTACATACTTAATAAAATTCGTAAAAATTAATCATTTAAAATTATTATATCTTTAAAAAATATATCAATGTTAATTATATACGTTTTTGTCGATGACCCTATTTTTTAATACAAAGGTATAAAATAAGTAACCGATATTTTTTTTCTTAGTGGTAGCTATTAAATAAGGAGTATTAAAAAAAAAGAAATATTAAAAAACATTAAATATTTAGAGTTTTTATTTATAGTTAGAAGTAGAGAAGGATAATATCACATTACTGTAAAAGTTGCATCAACTTACATATCTACATACAATAACTAATTAAAACACAATTCATAAGATATCAAATATCTATTAAAGTAAAATTTATTTCCTTTACATAATATATATTTATAATAATATAAACTTTATTTTAAACAGAAGTTTTAATATCATAAATATAATTGTTTGTATAGTTTCAATTTTAGTTTATATAGCTACAATAAATCCAACAGATCTACGTAAAACTTCATATCGGTTATAATTTTTTTCGTTCTAAGATATAAAATTTCATAAGATAAGAAATATTTAAGCATTTTATATATTTTAGTAATATTGTCTCTTTGCATATTACATTAAGGACTATGTCTTATTAAAAAGCACCAGCGACGCATCACACCATTTTTAAAAGCTATCCGTAAAGATCATCAGAAGTGACTAACCATTTATATTAAAGAGGGAATTACTAATACATTATTTAATTTTCCAATAATTAAATGATTAAATCATTGGTTAAAGTTATATAGGTATATTTGGAATTGGTATATAGATATTTTAGTATAGACTCAGTGCTACCAATAGGTAGTCTTTTTTACAACCAACCAATTAATTCTAAAAATGAGGAATAATTTTCAGAGCCAGCTTCATGTTATAAGCAGAAAATGCACATTAAAATTTTAAATATGAAATTTATCTATTTATTTAATTCTAAAACTAGGATAATTTATCAGCAAAATAATGAAAGTAATTAAATCACTTTCACTTTAAACTATATCACTTTGCGATTCAAAAATATAACTCTTTTATTTCTAAAACGTTTATACTAAGCATGTACAATTATATTAACACGGCTTAAATTAAAATGTTGGCATTCGCTTCGAGATAACATTATAAAACAATTGCTTTATCGGAGGAAAGACCTCATTTGTTTGTTTTGACTTTTCAAAGACTCCTCCGCCCTCTCCGCTTGTAATATCAAGTTATCTAATTTACTCACTTGGGATGATACCTGCTTACGGTGATCTACAACTGCAGGTTTACCCAATAACGAAGTATTTTCAACAACCTCCATAGCTTCCAAATCTGCTAACGCCGAATTGATATCAGCGCCATTTTGTTTTAATTTTCCCGCGCGCGGTGTCATCTCATTATCGTTTGGACCAAGACCGGTGTTTATAAATCCAATTTCTGTATTTTTTGGCGGTATATAATCTTTATCGTAATTCGTTTGTCCAATATAACTGGGTTCACTGGAATATGATAAATTATCCTTTGTTGAAAGCTTTAAGCGGAAAAAATTTGTTACGCTTCCGCATACTCCCTGAAAGATTATATACGTATATTATTACATATTTTTTACGATAAAATGTGTTTTTGTGTAAATTGAATCAATAGACATATGAGCAGCAAAAATTGCAAAACAATGAAGTTAGCCTTTAACAAACACTATAAATACTTTTTATAGTGTTTGTTAAAGTTGTATTAATAATTATTTCAATCATCGAAGCTGTCGTATGCAAACGTGAATGGGTTCAATATAAAGATAGATTTTTCCCCATATATCCTCTATGGGAAAAAATCCTGATAATTGTTCTTAGAAAAAATCCATTAAGTTCTGGCATTTAACATGGAGTGTCTTAACACTCTTTCTTGTTAATAATAAGAGTGCTTACTTTTAGACGATTTAATTTTGTTTGAGTAGAATCAAGAATTGTATTTAATTCCGCAAGCCCTCCACTTGCTGCATTCAAATCGTTACCGAGCATTGCAGTATTCTGAAAAAACGATTATTAAAAATTAAAAATTGTATTAATTATGATTTTTTTAAGATTATATACCTAGACACAAACTTAGAAATAATATAATATGTATCTTTTAAGTTTTACACAGTTTACTTTTGGCCTACTAGCCTACTAGGCGCTTAAAGCTTAATGGCCTTGGCCTCATTACACACATTACTAAAAATTAAAAACGATAGGTAATTTAAAAATTACGATCGCAATGTTAATTCTAATTTAAATTTAAATTGCACTTACCTCTGTGGTTTTTATATCTACTTCTTCAAATTCTACAACATCTAAATGTTTATGTTTTGATAGAAAATCATCTCTTTCAGGTTTAGGCTGACCGAAGAGTTCAGCCCGCATACATGCGTCTTCATAGGCTTTTACTGCCATTTTATTATTTTATACCAATAATATGTATTTGCTTAAATATTAGCACATTTCTAAGGATTGAGTTTTGAGATGAATGGTTTTCTCTTTATATAATACATTCAGCCACCCCTATTAGTTTTCAGTGTTACCTTTTACTTTAGGGCAAGTATTGATTTTTGTTCTTACTTTTATTCTCTTTAGTTTAACTAGCACGCATCATAAAATATATATTTTATTATAATATTACTCAGAAATCATTATATTTTACTGTACATAATTACTACTGTTCATTTCTTAATTATTTGATTTTTCCGCCATTCTTATTATTGCCATAAACAAAATACGTGACGTTTTCATATTTATAATACATTTCTAGAGTTTCATTAAATGTATTTTAATATACTTATATTTTAATGTACAATAACTATAAATATTTTGTAATTTTGGTTAATCAAAGTGTATAATTGTAAATTGAAAGTTCAACTGTCACAACTGTCAGACAAATGATAACTATCAGCTGTGCCCTGCTATAATTGGTAATTCGATTTCAATTTTACATATCATCACTGACTACCTTACCTGGCTTGTGTAAATAATATATATAACTTATATGTTACATTTACAAGCTTAATAGTAACTATAGAGGCCGCCGGCACATTAATAAATATCTATTTTCTTTAATGAATATAAGCTCCTTGCAGTTCGCTCTGTTGAAGACAAGTACATTTTTCAGAGCTAGAATACTGACCGCAAGTATGTCTTCAAGTAAGTGGATTATTTAAATATATTTATACGTATGTTAAAATTATAATTTCTCTTTGTTTTAATATTCTTTGTTTTATCAATGCTTCAAGTGACGAATGGTCGCAACAAAAAAAATCTTCGTTGGAATTTCTTTTTATAACTTAGGAGTATTCATTAATTTTATGTTAAATTAAAACTGTTGCAGAACCTTTAAGTATTGAAAAATTAGAAAAATTAAGGAATAATTTCTATGCTGATCCTAAGAATGAACTTGCTCAGAATGTATGTGCAAGGTTCGATCCATTCGAAGTAGCCATAAGTAAGAGGAAGACAGAAAGACAACTACATGTGTTTAATGTTAAGGTAAGATAAAACATAATAGTTTTAATTTAATAAAATTTCACAAATACATTCTTGGTAATATATCACATTATATTCATAATTATCAATAAAAATAAATGTACATGATTCACACCCTTGATCTCTTTTTACTTTGAAACCTTATTTTACTACCATATTTTATTTTAAGAAATGTAAACTAGAGTAATGACAACATTACAAAGCTTCAAATACAATGAATATAATTCTTAAGCAGCTGTATCCGGCATATAGCAGGGTAGGCAGAAGAAACATAGTATTAAGACTAATACTCCAATAGTTACTCACTCATATTTTGGGACGAGGGTAGAATTCAACCAGATATCAGAACCAGATACAGTGTGAAGCTGATTTTTTTAAATTTCTCAATTAGACCATGATGTCATCTATATTCTTACACTCTTAAGCAAACTAACAATAATGTGATTTATTATTATAACAAATATTTATCTTTGCTGTTTTATCAGATTGAATCAGAAGGTAAGCCTGTTACAAATCAAGAGTACACGGGTAGGTGTTGGCTGTTCGCAATTTTGAATGTCATGAGACTGCCTTTTATGAAAAAATATGGAATTGAAGAATTTGAATTTTCACAAAGGTATTACTTGCTTCAGACTAATTTTCATATTATTTATTTATTTTGGTAATTATGTATGTAAAATATCACTTATTATTCATATTAAAAACAACATAATAATAAAAAGAATAAAAGATTATAAAATTAAATTTTGTTAATGTTAAGTTTGCAATTTTACATATATAAAATTCCAAACATAAATGTATTGAAATTACACTTTTTCTTTAAGACCAGTTATTCACATATTTGTATTTGAAGCTTGCACATTATATTCTAAGTATTCAGTTTCCCCTTTATTATATAGGTATAGATATCTTAGACATTAGCAGCATGTAATTATTTTTGATTTTGTGACGATTTCAAAGTTTATGTATTAAATTACATTTGTAAATTGATGTTTGTTATATATTTTTATATTTTATTAAATATTCTTTTAATTGTATTGTATTATAGCATAAAATAAGATTATATTCTTTGCAGCTATCTATTTTTCTGGGACAAAATTGAGAGATCTCACTATTGGTTGAACAATATTGTCCAGACAGCGAGACAAGGTGAAGAGTTGGATGGACGCTTAGTTAATTTCTTACTCAAGGTAACTAAAAAAATAATAGTTAATTTTGGTTACTAAAGATTTGTAAAAATCAAAGATGCTAACAACATAAATAAAGGTAAAAGAAGAATTTCGACATCGCTTGATGAGAATATATGGCTTAGTAGTCAGAGCTCTTGGATGGTTTCCAAAAGGCTGAATTCAAATCTGCATACATTTCATTTTTTATACAATTTAAAAAAAAAGTCACAAATATTTTTTTAGGACCCAATTAATGATGGTGGACAGTGGGACCTTATAGTGAATCTTGTGAATAAACATGGTTTGATGCCGAAGAAATGTTTCCCAGAAACCTTCAGCTCAAGGCGCAGCTTGCATATGAATGCTTTAATCAAAACTAAGGTAACTACATAATCAATTTATTGTGGTTTCATTAAATTATATATTTAATAATACACCAATATAATATACAAAGTTAGTGATTAGAGTTTTAAAGTATTTTAAAAGGTAAATAAGTACTTTTTTTTTTTCAAAAATTTTTTTTCGAATTCTGGCATTGCGTGTTAAGTGGTGGAACTTATCGCTGCGCTTCGCATCGACACCAGATCGAAAAAATGAAAATGTATATTTAAATAAATATTTCATTTTCGCGTGCGGGGATCGAACCCACAACCGATTTGATTTTACAGTCACACCTTGTGCCCCTGATCCACGACATTCGACGATGTCTCAACAATAGAGTCCCTGTGCCTATTATATTATTTACAGGATACAGCGTAAGGCTAAGTGATTTAATTATTTATAAATTTATTACAAAAAAATATTTCAGTTGCGCGAATACGCTAAAGAATTAAGATTGCTGGTGGCCAACGGTGCGTCTGAAGAAGACGTACAGGACGCGATAGACAGACAAATGGCAGTCATTTATAACATAGTATCAACCTGCTTAGGTGAGTCTTCTTTTTTCAGCTCTATCCTGTATATAGGGAACCTAGTGTTAAGACACACTGTTCATCACTTTCCGTCGAATTTATTTACTTTAGGTAAAACATGTGGACTGGCGGATCTCAACGCCACGCTTTTGTCTTGGTACAAAATCGAAGAAATTCAAATATTAATATATTTCATTCTCCCCGAGTTGAAATTGAAGCTGCAACTGTCGCGTTAGTTACACGTTACTAGTTACTTATGCTCTTGCGCCACGGCTCCCTCATAGGTGAATCTTGAGGAACATAAATGTATGACTTAATAATACTCTGATGCATGTAACTAAATATTATTTTTATTTATATATATGTTTGTAAGAATTAAGATAATAGTTTTAGGTCAGTACTTCTATTTTACTATAAGAGTATAAATTTTAAAAAATATATGTTTTTTAAACTGTTGTACTTATAGTTTAAATTAGAATAAAAAACTAATGATTTAATTTAGAAATTTAGAATGTTTTGTTTTGAACGAAGGCTTATAAATATGGTTCCATATAAGCACAGTGTTGTATAAGTGTAGGTTAATTTTTTTTTATTTTCCTAATCTAATAACAAAATTGGGTGAATATTAGTAAATATCTTTAGGGATTAAGTATGGAGAGAAGACAAAAGGCCAATCGTGGCGCAGTGGCACAAAGTGTGACTGTACCCGATTGGTTGCGGCTTCGATACCCACTCGAGGAGTCGCTCTCGTGTCGAGGCAAAGCGCTGCGTTGAGTTCTGCCACTCAACACGCAATGCCTCCAGAATTCTGCAGAAAGTGGGGAACGGTGTGTGTTTACACTAGGTTCCCTCCCTGCTGTGTGCGGTATACATATAACAAAAAAATAGAAAACAAAAGCAAACCACAAATTTAACAACCCATATTAATGTTAAAACTTAGTTGTTGATGATAATACAGTTACAAGTTCAAATCCTGCCAGGCTTAAAATTGTATAACATTCAAATTTAAATTATATTTATTGGTTTAAATATAAAGGTTTATTTTGGTAAATTTTATATCATAAAATATATATATTTATTACATATATGAAAGTAAAATTAAGTAAGTAACGTGATTATAATTAGATGTGCGGTATTAGATGTCCTGACTTTTTAATAATATTATTTTTCTATGCAAACTTCGTCATTTAGAAGCAATGCGAGTGATATTATGTCTGAAAGCCATTTAAAACCAATAAACATTTTTTCAATATAGCATCAAATTGCAAAAACAGCCATTTTCTGCTTAGACATTGTATTTTTTTTTTATGTTGGTAGTTAAAAATTGAGAATATTAAAGCAGCTTCTTGCTTTTTCCCATATAGCAAAGAAGACAGCAGGAACCTAATATTAAGACACTGCGTTCCCCACGCACTGCCCAATTTTCAAGACATCATGTGTTAAGAGGTAGAACTCGACGCCATGGCTTGGCTCGGGGCGGATTGCGAAAATGATTTAAATACATCCATTTCCTAAGGCACAAGTACGATATACGATTGTGAACGCGACGGTCCCACTAGTGGGAATGAAATATTTTCATTTTCCTGACATTATTTTCTCTTATCTTTGATTATTTATATCACGAGTAAGCAACGCGCAAAAAGTATCTCGAACTCGTCAACCGCGCGCAATCAACATATAATAAATAGTTTTTTATGACTTTTGCAGGAATTCCGCCAGAAAAATTTACATACGAGTTTTATAACAAGGAAAAAGAGTATAACTCCTTTGGACCTCTCACTCCGCTGGAGTTTTATGATAAACATGTCAGACCCCTTTTTGATGTCAATGACAAGGTAACCATGTATTTTTATAACATCACTATATACATTTTTTTTAATGAAATGCCTTTAATTTTGAGTTAATGTATCCTAATTACAAAATCAACTTATTTTGTGTATTAATAATATTATAAAAAATATAATAATATTAAAAAAATGTTTATCTATATATTATAAATACAGTATAAAAAAAACTCCAAAAAGAATTTTTCTTGTACTTGGATAATTTTTAATTTGGTTAACTATCTTTATTCCTCATATACGTTTAGTTTATATAATAAATTCATAGTAAATCATTTTTTTTTTATATACTCCACAGGTATGTCTGGTAAGCGATCCGCGGGAATCGAACCCGTTCGGTCGCCTCTACACGCTGCAGTGCCTCGGCAACGTCGTGGGCGCGAGGGAGACATTGTACAACAACCAACCGATCGAGGTTCTTATAAAGTAAATATATTTTTTTTATTTTTGGTTGTCATCGTGGCGCAGCGACTTGGATATCGTCTGAGTGTAAGTGTGAAGGCTGTAGGCTCGAAATACACCCAGATTTAATATTTGATACTATTTTTTTATTTGAAAGCCAGTGCTTCCCGTGTGGTCCCATTTTAATTTGGTCCATTTCTGACAATGGTATCCATGATAAATCATAACATAAATCTTAAATTTGTATTAAGTACGTCCGAGACAAATAAACGGATAACTCAATATCCCGCCAACTGACTTCGATGATTCTTTATTTTTAATTGGATTCTTCTTTAGTTTGATGAGAGCTAGGTTCGGTTCTAATTATGGGATCTGGTTAAAGTCCATTCCAAAGGTTAAAATTATAATTATGATTAATTAAATATATTAACTATTAGTTCAATTCTGATACTGTAAGTACCTCATTCAGTCATAAAGTGAACAGCAGTGTCTTAGTACTGAGGTCCTCTTTGCGTTCTTTATAATGCTATAACCCGCACATAGCAGGACAAAGCAAACCTAGGGTTAAGACACTCTGTTCCTATTAAGGCACTCTTTTCCCATTAGGTCACTTCTCTGTTGCGTCTGTCTAATACGCTATTAGGAAAAATTAAATGTAGTATTTTTGTTCATATTTTTTAAACATTTTTAAAGTGTTAATCCACACTTAGGAAAGATAAATACGTTTTCTAAATAAGTATAGTATTTTTTTCTTCTTTATAAAGTAGAAGTGATATTTTTTTTATATTACAGAGCAGTAAAAGACAGCATTCAATCGGGAGAAGCAGTGTGGTTTGGCTGCGAGTCTTCTAAACGTTTGGAGAGGAAGTATGGCCTGGAAGATTTAGATGCGTAAGTATCTTCCTTAGAATTGAAATAGATTAACTTAAATGTAATATAAAATAAATTAATTAATAATTTCAAACTTCATAAAAGCCGTTATTGACCAGCGATCCAGTCTTTACGGTTGTATGTTCATTTCCCAGTTGAGGCAGATGGATTATTTTCATTTTCTCGTTGCGGTAAGCGCTACTCGTATCTCTAAAACTAGACGAAAATTTAGAAAGTGAATGTATTAATATTAAATCTCTGCCTACCTTACTAAAAGCAAGTTGCAGTATGAAGAAAAAAGAAAACTATTATTTTTGATGTTTCACATTTATTAAACTAGAAGAGAACAGTTAATATCAATTAAATTAAATATATTATTTATTTTATCAGGCACGATTTCAAGTTATTATTCAATAATGAAGTGCAAATTGGATTGAACAAGGCAGATCGTCTGCTGTATGGAGACTCGTGTATGACACATGCAATGGTCTTCACTGGTTTCGGGACTGACGTGAGTATTTTATAAACAAATATAAAATCTAGAAATAGTTTATGGTAGTAATGGCGGCGATGTTGAATTGCGTAAAATGAAACGAAAGATATCGCTTTCTCGTTCTAGTATGTGTTAAAACTCCTTCAAAAAAAATTAAATTGTCTGTGTTAACGCGACGTTTCTGGGAATTCTTCCGTTAATTTGAATTTCTTCCAATGTTTCCAAAACTCAGCGGAAAGTGGGAAACGGAGGGTCTTAACACTTGTTTCCCTCTGCTGTGCGGCGGGATACAGCGTGAATTGGGAGTGTCTTACCAATGGGCTTGCCCTGACTACCCTGCGATATATGGGGAATACAGCGTGAAACTAAAATCGAATTTAAGAAAATAAAAAAAAACCTTTGATTGGCTTACATTGTATTTCTATTTTATCTTATAAGAACTTATAAAAAAATATATAATTTTTTATTTTTCTTCTTTAGGAACATGGCAACCCAATTAAGTTTCGTGTAGAGAATTCCCACGGAGACAAAGAGTATGACAAAGGATATATCTTACTCACCGAGCCCTGGTTCAGGGAGTTTGTGTATGAGGTAACAAACTTTATTTATTATAGAAAATGATTAATATTTTTATATCAAACTCATTAAATATGTAGTTTATTTTCATATTTAAAAAAATGAACTGCTAGTAGCTAGTATATATATATATATATATATATATATATATATATATATATATATATATATATATATATATATATATATATATATATATATATATATATATTACTGGGCCCTGAAAATATTAAAAGTTGTTTAATGAAATGTACTGTAATTGGTAGTCAGGGAAAAAATGTAATCAAAACTAAGAAAAATTTGAGGTCAGTTGTGGCACAGGACCACAAGAGGGCGACTGTATTAGTAACAGATAGTGGGTTCAATATCCACTTATGAGAAATAAAAAGTGAAATATTTAATATTTTCATTTCCTTGCTCTGGTAACGACGTTCTGTCGTGAAACTCAGCGGAATATAATATTTAATTTCTTTGGTTTGGCATCGAACCCACAACCTGTCGCGCTTACCTTGCTCTTTAGCAAAAACTGACCTCAACAATAAACTTATTTATATATGTTTATTCATTTTATTATTTTCAACTCTTTTCTAATAGTTACGTATATAATTTCAGGTGGTTGTAGACAAAAAACACGTGTCACAAGAGGTGCTTAACGTTTTCAAACAAAAACCAACGCTGTTACCCGCTTGGGACCCCATGGGCACTCTCGCTTGCCCCGTATGTGATAAGGAATAATTCGTGTGCTCAATTACATACATGCTTTCATATCAATTTATATTTAGTTTGTATATCTTAATTTTTCTTTAATATTAAAAATCAATTATCTCTTTTTTTAGCATAAATGTGAAATCCGCTTATGTCATAAACAATAAATAAATAACAATAATATAATATTGAACTAGTACATCCACTACCAAATCAATAATTCATAATATCTCTCAAATATACTGCTGCCTGTCATCGCAAAATCAGGCCATTAAATATATATATATATATATATATATATATATATATATATATATATATATATATATATAATTGATTTATCTAACGCCTTAAATATATATTTTTTAATAAGTTTGAGGCACACAGTGTGATGGAGAATGATTCTAATATAAAAATTAAAATATATATATTTGCATAATAATATAACCAATAGTAGTTTCTGTTCTATCTGATATATTGCAAGTTGGTACAGTTGTAAAATTTTTGTAAAACTGATATTATTAAACTTTATAACAGTATACGGTTAAAAGGGTCATTCATAAATAACGTCACGTCACGTCACGTCAAGCTAGTTATAATTCAACAAAAGTAACCTAAAATTTTGTTTTAATTTAATAATTCTTTTGGACCGAGCAGGGCCATACTATAGGGATAAATATTGCGTAAATTTTAACGGAGACATTTTACAGTTTAAAATGTTGATATTTTTTTAGGCCAGTCGTGGCGCTGGTGCACAAAGTGTGACTGTAAAAACGACTGGTTGTGGGTTCGATCCCCACTCGTGGAGATGAAATATTTTACAAATAATTTAACAAAATAAGAAATTTGCTATTTTTCCCTGTCGATACTTTACCGAGGTACTGTCGTGAAGGCAATTTATCAACTGGATGTTATTAATACGGATTTTTGTATTATGTAATATTTTCTTTTTTTCTACCGTACAATCAATATTGTGTTTTCCACAACGTGAGATTTTCGAAGTGATTTGTGCTCAACTGGCACATTCTGAACGCCATGATCAAGAGCAAATAAAAATAAATAATTGATTAACAACATTTTCCGCCAGTGTGGATCCAGTATTAGTGTATAAAGTAGAAAATATGTGACATCACACTAAGTAAAGGGACCTCACACGTGAGACGTCACACCAAGGGTGCCTCACAAATGTGAAGTCACACTGAGAAAGCCTCACAAATGTGACCAGCTGTGACAATGACGGGAAAAAAAGGTAAAAAATTGTCGAATTCGTCGTGATGTAGCTTATGAATGGCCCCTAACCGGTGGCAAGTAGGGCAGTTTCAAATTTATATACCAATTTGATAGTTTACAGTATGGTGCTAATAGAACGTGACTGCCATTTTAAAATCATGTAGGTTCCAATTATATGGAAAAACATTTTTTTAAATTGATAATTATTGCAAAATATTTCAAAATTGCTTCAATTTTTCCTTATTTATAGAAAAGTAGAATTTGTAATTCTGTAAAATTTGTTCCAATAAATATATATTTGTTTTTTTTTTTAATTCTAAGTTTAAAAGTTTATAGATCTCTTCTAAAATGATCTTTTTTTTTTATTTAGGTTAAAGATTATATTCATTTGACATTTAATTTTTTCTCTTTGATTGTTCACTATTATATACATTGCTTTCTGTTAGATAAGATCACATAATAAATAACAAACAGCTTGTGTTCAGAACTAGTTACCACCATGTGCTATTTTTACTAAGACAATAAAGTGTTTCACAATAGATATGTGTTTTATTTTCTTTATAATGTAAACTCCAGAGTTGAAAGTTTCATTCTCGACTCTCAAGAGAATGAATTATTTTCATTTGCATTTGTGATTGTCATATTTTATATATATTTTTGTTAGTGCCAAGCTCTGCGTAAATGGTTTCCCAGGAGGTTAACCTCATTCTGAATCTGATTCAAGTTTCTTCGTTTAGTGTGGAATGAAGTATTTAAAAATGTCAAATATATATTTTATAAAATTTACATACAGTATAAAAATTCTTGAATAAATATAAAAAATATATATTTTAGTTTTTACATTAATATTCAAGAATTTTTCCTGGCGCGGGTTCGAGTCCCGCTAGGTTCAAATTTTTATACGTTTTCTAAATAAGTATTCCTCTATAGTTTGTTGCGCGCTCCCGCATGCATGCTCGCGATTGGCGGAACGTGACAATGCGTCATGATTTTTTGTGCGTGCAAGATGTTATCACTTCTAAATATTAGAAAAATCTTAAAGAGAATGCCAAAAAATCTTAATCTAAATGACAAAAAAATATTTTGACTATAATTTTCCTTAATTATAGTACTAATAATCCTAACAATCCAAACCATATCAAGAGGTCAAATACAGAAAATTATATATATCCTACTATTATTTTAATTATATCAACTTACGTGTGATGGTATTACTATCCTTATTATATAAAAGTGCCTACCTAAAGATGATGTTTGGCACAATTGTTTGAACAACTATTTTATTCTTATTTCTCTGCTATACAAAAAATGCTGCTTAACACAACAACGGTTATAAGTTACATTTCAATTGGGGGAATGAATATGATAAATAAATAAACAAATAAAAAATTGCATTGTTGAGTTCTGCCACTTAATATGCAATTTTTGGGAAATTGAGGATTATCTTTGCAATAGATTTCATGTGTCTGCCCTGTCATATACAGAATACAGCCGAAAACTAAATTAAACATAAAACATTTCCACAAGAACAATAATCAATTATTGTCAATAGAAAAAAACAACATTTTTGTTTCAAGATTTATTTTGCAACAATAAAAAAATACAACAAAGTATTATAAAACACTTTCACTTTGTATTCACTTTTAGCTTACAATTGTCTAAGTATAAATTTCTTTCACCTTGTAAATATTTTAATTTGACCCAGACACCCTGACACATCCTGTTCAGCCTCACGTCATGTGTTTCTCTTGCGAACGCCGCTATATGCCTAACTATATGCCTAGATAATTTAAGATGGCCCTTTTGGGAGTATGCTATTGCTGAATATAGTCTACTTCGTGCAGCTAAGCTCTCGTCTCCTAACATTTTAGATAGTTTGTACTGTCTCATCGATATTTTTCCTGCTTCTTCAGCCTTAAAGGAAGTAATAAGGGGGTTTATTTTTCTTTGTTAAATTAAAAGCAATAAAAGTATTTACCAGACATAGAACGAGAGGGTGAACTGGCTAATGCTCTGTGCTAAACCTAGAATTTTTGTTGAGAATTAATCTTTACATAAAACATCTGTTTAAAATGCAGTTGACAAAGTTTTTAAATATTTGAAATACTAACTACTAACTTAAAATCCGTCTTGTATATTAAGTATTAACTGGAGATAGATAATTGGTATTTTTAAAAAACCACTATAGGCCAGTCTCACCAAAAAAATGTCCCAAGAAACACCTACGGTTTCATCTCAAATTTATATGGTCTCAACTTATAGCAATAAACATCAAATTACACACAACATGCCGACATATATTTTTGGCTCTGTAGTAAAAAATGTTACAGAGTATATCTTTATTGATATATTTACACAGAAAAGTTGATAAGACACCAAAGAATAAAACAATTAATATGCTTTTTAGCAGCATATCATAGCTAATTATAACATTAGATAACAAATACTCACACAATGCTCAAAATAGTCACCTAAAGCAGAGTAAGCTCCACCAAGGGTGGAAAGCCAAGAAAATGCATTCTCTATTTCTACTCTAGTCCATACTAAATGTAGCATTCTTGTGTTCCTAAAAAAATACATAAATTTTAGTACATATAAGTAAGCAAATAAACATAAAGTAAACTTAGATAATAACATAAACATATATTTTATGGAATGCATACAGTCACAGAAATAACATTAATATCCAATTAACAAAAAATTCATGAAATTATAATGTAATGGTAAACTTACCAAGCATAATCTATTATTTCCTTGTCAGGTGGTACTAAAATTAATTTAAAATACACTGTACCAGTATTTGGATAACCACATACTTTATTCAGATAAGTTATAACATTCTTTCTATAAACGTTAGAATTAACACACTCTTTAAGAAAAGGCTGTAGAAACAAGGCAGTAGTGCTTAACTTTAATATATTTTTGTCTTCGTTTATAAGTGGTTCATATTTAACTTCAATATAATCCCCAATATTTAAATTGCTAATATCGCACTTAACACCAATTGACTTGCAGCTATGACTATCGGGCAGTGTAATACGGTCCTCTGTTATACAGCAAATTGTGTAAGGTTTTCTATATAGATGTACTTTTGTAACTAATTGCATTTTATTAACTTAAACAATTACATGTTATAATAAATTAAATTCACCATTAGGCATGTACAAATTGGTAAATGACATTTCACAATCCGCTAGTCTAACAAATGTCAAAATTAAATGTCATATGTCACCTGAATTTTTTTCAGCATTTTAACCATCGCGTAGAAAATTTTAGCACCATGTATTAATATTTATTAGTAATATATTTATTAATATTTATTAATAATATTAAGAGGCCAGTCGTAGCGCAGCGGCACGAAGTGTGACTGCAAAACCGACTGATTGTGGGTCCGATCCCCACTCGAAGAGATGAAATATTTACTTAAATTTATATTTCCATTTCTTCGCTCTGCTTCCGAGGCAAAGCGTTGAGTTCTGCCACTCAACACGCAATGCCTCCAGAATTCGGCAGAAAGTGGGGAGCGGAGTGTCTAAAACACTAGGTTCCCTCTGCCTACCCTGCTGTGTGCGGGATACAGCGTGAAGCTGATTTATTTTTTATTAATTTTATTTATTAATATTTATATAAGCCATATACATTTATTTCACTTTATTTTATATACATATAACCATATTTTATTTAACTTTAACTGTTTTTTTTTCGCTTCTCGCTCTATTCGGCACCGAGTGCCGTACTAGCGGCAACCTAGTGTTGAGACTCCGTTTTCATTAAAACACCTCACTTCTCCAATTTCTGCCGATTTTTTTAGGCATTGCATGTTGAACGACGGCATTCAACGCCACGTTTTGTCTTGATTTCAGAGATTTATAATTTACGATTTCAAATAAAGCCACTTTACAAAAACAAATAATAAACATTATCTGAATATTTTTCTCCAAGTTCTTTGCATAAATTTTATAATACTATACAATATATCTAATGTGTAAATAATAAAAGTAGTCGTAATTATATAAATATATCGATCAAAAAACTTAAGCTAAGTTTATAGATAGAGATAAAAATAATTTAAAAAAAACTGTCTCTAAACCCCACTCACCATCATAGCCTTATAAAGAACTAGTGACTCAAACACGGCTTCGCTCGCTTAAACAAATTGTCATATTATAACAAAATTATAAATTTATTTTTTAAATAAATTGTAGCTTTTGTAGAAGCTATATTACTGTCAAATTTCACCTTAATCTGTCCAGATTTTTTTACGTGAAAGTAGAACAACAACATTGATCCTCAAAAATCTTCATATTTTATAATATTAAAATCAAATCAAATCAGCTTCACGCTGTATCCCGCACACTGCAGGGTAGGCAGAGGGAACGTAGTGAAAGACACTCCGTTCCCCACTTTCTGCCGAATTCCGGAGGCATTGCGTGTTAAGTGGCAGAACTCAACGCCGCGCTTTGCCTCGACACCAGAGCAAAGAAATGGAAATATAAATTTAAGTAAATATTTCATCTCCTCGAGTGGGGATCGAACCCACAACCAGTCAGTTTACAGTCACACCTTGTGCCGCTGCGCCACGACCGGCCTCAAATATTTTATAATATTGGAAGGATTTAATGGCTTAATGTCTAGATGAGGCAGTTGCAGGTTTCTTTAATATAAAGAAAAATTGTCTGTGAAGCTTTTTTCAGGATTTCTACCTACCCTCTAAGTGGAAAAAAGATGTTTATGTGAATTTTAAAGATAAAAATAATATTACAAATTCTTAAAAAGTAGAAAAACGTGACATTTTATTAAATAAAATAAATTAAAATATATCACATGATGAATAAATTTAACAATATAAAACTATGGTTACACTTAAATCATTAGTCAATTCTGAGATGAATACACAGTTATTATAAATAGGTCTTACCCATATTTACAATTAAAAATATTAGTTATCAAATTAATAACTGTCCAAATAGTCAAGAATAGCTAGTGGCAGAGTATGAAGATGTCATGGGTTTCCAAAAATGTATAATTCTAAATATACATAATCTAGTTAAAATAGTTTCATTTAAAATACAAGGATGCCGTTAGCGGCAAGGATTTCACTCGAACCTGAGCTTGCAGTCATCAAAGGGAGTTTTTAAAATCATGTCCAATGGTGTAATTAGTGAATAGATAATTGCTAAACCAATTTTTTTGTGTGGTGGTGATAATTTTTTTGATCATTTGCTAGTTTGAGTTCGTGTTCTTCAAAATCATAACATTTTATGATCATCAGCATCATTATGCCTTGAATGCAGTTTCTCCATACTTTCTTGCTTTTGCACTATCAACAATACTGCTTTATCCTCATCATTGTCATCACTTACAATATTATCATAATATTTTTTTTGTATATGTTCATCTGGATGCTGAAAATAAATTGTTAAATGTAAGATTTGAATTTGAGTGAAAAGAATCCTGTACACAGCAGGGTAGGCAGAGTCAACTTAGCGTTAAGACCCTGGTCTCCATTTTCTACTGATTTCTGGAGGCGTTGCATATTGAGTGGCACAATTTAACACAGCTCTTTACCTCAACACAAGAGCAATGAAAATAGAAATTTAAGTGAATATATAATTAATTTTCTCAAGTGGGTATGGAACCAAGTCACACATTTGTGCCCCTGAGGGACAAATTCTGTCTAAAAAAATAATTTAAAAGTATTGATGTTGTAGTCACACAGTAGATTTGAACAAATCTATTATTTTATTATAAACTAACTTTAGCATGTGGCTAAATAAGTTTTATCACAAAAGGAAAAGTACAAAAAAGTCATTATTTTTATGCTATATTTTTTTTATTTTAAAAAATATAATCACCGAATGATCTGTCATATCATTATTTTCTTTTGAAACTAAAATAAATTGCAGTGATCTATAATACTTCCATTTAGTAACAAAAGCACTTGCAATTCCATTTTCATCACAATCTTCATACATTTTTTTGTACATTTGAAAGAATTGACTTCTTAACACCCGAATTTTTTTACTTATTTCTCCAACGTTAGTTTGAAATTCCGATGCTAAACTATGTAACGCCTTGGTTCGTTTTAATTTATTTTTATAAAGAACCGATTTAGTGTCCCATAATTCACGATAATATTCGTATCTTGCTATGAATTTAAATATTTCTCTCTTATTCCATATTTTTTTATTTTCCATACCTTCCGTACCTTTTCTGACAATAGAAAAATATTTTTATGTTTTGTAAACAGTAAATACACATAACAAAAAATTGCACAGAGTAATAACTTACACTTAGTGTTCAAATAAACTTTAGTGTAATTATGATTTTTTGCTTGGATCTAGTACGATCGTCGAAAATTATTGATTATATACACATGATTATATCTTTGCTTAATTTTAATGAATACTACAATCAATTATAATAAATAATAATCTCCTTTTAATGGACACGAAAATGTTTTAATATCTTGATTTTTAGTTTTTTTTTTCGTTTTAAGCTTTAGATATTAATCCAATTTTATTTATATTTTTTATTTACGTTATATAAAATACACAATTTTATATATTTGATATTGGCATATATTGTCAACCATCGTTCCCTTTGGGTATATGTGTTCTGTGTTCACGTTGCACGCACTTTATGAATACGCACATAACGTAGAACGCACTAATATTTTCTTATCTATGTAAGTCAATGTGGTGGCCATTTTGATCTGCTGTCGCTTGACAGGCCGGCGGATAATCTGGAAGTAATTTATTTTATGCTTCCTGAGCTGTGCTTGGCTCCTTAAATCTGTTTAAATGAATGAATAGTGCATCATACATCATGGCAAGATATGGTCAGAGGCCAGAAAATGCCCTTAAACGGGCCAACGGTACGTGTGTAGATTAGCATATCATACCACGTTGCACGTATTCGTTCGTCCTTGCTTCAGTAACATTTATACCGATATCTTTTTTTTATATTAGTATATGTCTAAGAAGTAACTTATTTTATATTTAAATCTTTATAATCATTCTCCCTATATCAATAGATAAAATTAATTGCATAACATGACATAACCCCTAATTATGATCCATATGTGTACTAGAGTTTATGGACCTGGACAAGCCAGCTCGTGCATTGGATACGTTACAAGAAGTCTTCAGAAACAAAAAATGGGCTTACAATTGGTCAGAGTCGGTGCTGGAACCGATTATGTTCAAATATTTGGAATTATGTGTCGATTTGCGCAAGTCTCACATCGCGAAGGAGGGTCTGTTTCAGTACAGAAATATGTTTCAATCCGTAAATGTTGGGTCTTTAGAACAAGTTATAAGGTAAAAAAATATTTGTGTCTATTACTTAAATAGTAAATTATAAATCAAAAGAAAACAGCAGTTTAAATAAAAGGGAGAGACATAAAATATGCCTGAAACTTTTATCAAATGCTCTTCAAACATTTTATTTACATATCATGCTTATCAATAAAAATATTATAGCAGAAAGGTCAAATAAGCATAGCCCAAAAACAAAACACTACATAAATTGATTTTTATAAGTGATGCTTCTGTTCTTATTATAAAAAAAATAAGTATAAAAAAAATAAAATAATCTCCATCAATTACCACATAGGATTAATTAATTACTTTTCTCAGTTTATATCTTGAGACCTGGTTAGAGTTTTAGTGACCTACTACCTGGGTCTTACTACTAGGTTCCTTTTTCCTATCAGCATATATTTAGAATATAGTGGTAGCCCCAAAAAATACATAAAAGAGTTCAAGTTATTATAGTAACTTCTTTTAACAGAGGTTATTTACGTATGGCTGAAGAGCGTACAGAAGCTGCAAGACAGCAATCCACACAAGCCGTGATTGAGACAGATGATCTTGACAACCTTGCTACACCGGAGAGCATTTTGCTCAGTGCTGTATCAGGTGAAGATGCTCAGGACAGATCTGACAGAACTATTCTTACACCATGGGTAACATTTCTTTATTTATTTGTAACAATCCATCCATCCATCCATCCATCCATCAGCCTTTCAATAACAATGTTTTGCTAAATTGTAGTTGGTATCTGTTGATTTAACTATATAAATTCTAGGATTTGAATAAAAGAATATTAGTAAAATATTGTTATATTACTCTTTTGATTGGTGATTTATATATATATATATATATATATATATATATATATATATATATATATATATATATATATATATATATATATATATATATATATATTATTAAGAGAAAACTGAATCCTTTCCAATATAAATAAATGTTAATATAACTCCTTAAAAATGGTTTCCTAATTGGTTTTTACAAGCCTTGGTGAGCTATATTCTTTCTTAAATTTATTAAAACATAACTTTTTTATGTTTTTAGGTAAAATTCCTATGGGAGTCATATTGCCAATGTCTGGAGTTGTTGCGTACCAATAGTCATGTAGAGACTTTGTACCATGACATTGCTCGCATGGCATTCCAGTTTTGTTTGAAATATTCACGTAAAACTGAATTCCGGAAACTATGTGACAAACTGAGAAAACATCTTGAGGATATATGGAAGTCCAATGTGAGTGAACAATTTAAATAACTTCTTAAATAAACTATTTGTAAATTTTAATTATGTAAAATGAATGTTATAGTGATTGTGTATTTGTTTATAACAATTATTACAATTTTTTTCAGTCTCAGCCAGGAAGTGTGAGTATGACAAAACCTGAGACTCAACAACTCAATTTGGAAACTAGGCTGTTCCAACTTGATAGTGCTATCCAAATGGAGCTATGGCAGGTAATTAATTTTTGAAAATACATTTACAAGATGTATGCAGTTTTTTATTAATGCCTCCAAAATAAATCCCATTTCGAACTATCACATGGTTGTGAAGTGGTAGGCCTTGGAGGGAAACTATAATATTGGCTAGACGCGACAGCCAGAGTTTAAATCAATGTCTGTGTTAATTAATGTCAGTACATTTGTTTTTATATCTTTATGAATCTTCAAAACAGTAGTACTTTAATAAAAAATATGAAAGTTCTTAAATTATATTCCTCAGAAGAATATCTTTAAATTACCTATTTGTACAGGAATAAATCTTAACAATTGTATTTAAAATTTTATTTCTGGGCTTTCAGCCATATTTAAAAACATTATCTTTTACTATTGTTATTGTTATCTATATATAAATAATAAATAACTCATACTTTTACTTAAACAGGAAGCTTACAAAGCCATAGAAGACATTCATAATCTCATGAACATGTCTAAAAAGACTCCAGTAGCTAAGACCATGGCCAACTATTATGGCAAGCTGGCCCTTGTGTTCTGGAAGGCAGGTCACTGTCTGTTCCACGCTGCCGCTCTCTTGAAACACTTCCAATTGTCTAGAGAGATGAAGAAGAATATCACTCAGGAGGAACTGCAAAAGTAAGTTGGTTTATTATTACCCATACCTCCAGACCATCAGTCAGTCATGATGGACATCACTGTTGGATGTCTTAAGTTATAAGTTATGAACTGTGTTTTATTTTTCTTATGTAATAATTTTATTAATAATTTTATTTTATTTCTTACTGATTTTTTTTTACAACAATGATATTGTAATTTATAATAATATGGATAAATCTGTTTTTTTAATAATATACATTTTTTAAAGATAATTTATTAATAATATATGTTTTTAAAGAATGGCGTGTCGTGTTCTGGTGGCAGTGCTGTCGGTACCATTGCCGTCTTTGCACCCGGAATTTGATCGTTTTGTGGAGACTGACAAAAGTCCAGTCGAGAAGGCTCAGAGATTGGCCGTCTTGCTTGGCTTGGCACAACCACCTACTAGAGCTAGCTTGCTTAAGGGTAAGTTTTAATTAATAAAATTTAATTAAAACAAAAAGTATAACTGAAAAAATATTATTATAAAAGATCTACAACTATGACAAATTTAATATAATATGAATGTTGAGCCATGCATGGTACACTTAATGATCGATAGTGCTGAACTGACATATTATAATTAAAATATTAGAATAAAGTAATTTAGGTCATAACAAATGCAAGCTAAGTACTCATATGTATGTGTTTGCTCGTACAATTCAATTTATACTTTTACACAAATTAATTATCTATATTAATATTGAATCACATTTGACGTCATTGTGGCGCAGTAGCACGAATGTGTAACTGTATTCGCAACGGCAGTGGGTTTGATTAGTGGTCAATGAATTATTATTTATTATTTTTTTTCTTCACTTTAATAACAAGGCATTGGGTTTCGAACAGAAATCGGCGGAAAGAGGGTTATATGCGGGATACAGAGGGAAGCCGTAAAAAAATGACATTTATAAACAGTCATTTGTTAATTATGCTTAAACTATGAATGCCTCCAAATTAAATCCCATTTCGAACTATCACATGGTTGTGAAGTGGTAGGCCTTGGAGGGAAACTATATCAGTGGCTAGACGCGACAGCCAGAGTATAAAGCACTGGCTGTGTTAATTAACGCCTGTACATTTTTTTTATTCAGCAGAAAGTGGGGAATGAACTGTCTTAACACAAGGTTCCTTCTGCATACCCTACTTTTTGCGGGATTGAACGTGAAACACAAAAAACTATTTGATTTTTCTATTTATTGTAGATATCGTACGTTTCAATGTGGTGGCGCTGGCGTCTCCGCAACTGCAGCAGCTGTACTCGTGGCTCGAAGTGGAATTTGACCCACTTTCTATCTGCCAGAATGTGCAAAGCGTCATTAAGTCACTGCAGGAAGAATCAAGTAAGTTTTTATATCTATCTATGTTTATGTGAATTATTAACTATTTTATGTTCATTGCTTGTTGTTGTCTTTTATAACAGTTTGATTCAAAATAATAATTTCAAAACTAACATTCAAATATCGTCAGTCTGATAATTAATGTGCTTTCTTTCAAGCACTTATATAATTCTATATTTAAAATATATTTTTTATTAGTAATCCCAATATTGTTTAAACACATTTATAGATTATTCTAAAATGTTTTATATAATTTTTAAGGAATAAGTTATAAATAAAAAAATAAATATTACGAGGCCGGTTGTGGCGCAGAGGCACAAAATGTGACTGTAAAATCGACTGGTTGTGGGTTCGATCCCCACTTGATGAAGTGAAATATTTATTTACATTTATATTTTCATTTCTTTGCTCTGGTGTCAAGGCAAAGCACGGCGTTGAGTTACGCCACTCAGCAAGCAACGTTTCAGAATTCGGCGGAATGTGCGAAAACTCTCTGCCTACCCTGCTGTGTGCGGGATACAGCGTGAAGCTAATTAAATATTACTTATTTCCACAGACTCCTATCTGACGCAATACACGACCGCCCTGACCGACGTGGCGCTGGTGCGTCTGATCCGTCAGGTGGCCCAGTGCTACGCCTGCATCGAGTTCGCGAGGCTCCTGGAGCTCGCCGCTACCGACGACCTGTTCCACATCGAGCGCCTCCTGGTGGACTGTGTGCGTCACAATGATATGCAGATACGCGTGGATCACGCTAAGAAGTGAGTTTTGATTTTCTTTTTTTTGTTTATAAAGGCATTTTGGATTCAGTAGTCGTTTGAGGAAATGTTGCTTAAGGCGCTGGTAACAAGACAGCGCGGCGTTGAGTTTCGTCATCCAATATGCAACGTTTCTAAGATTTTGGTACGCGATGCGTTGGGAATGGAGTGTCTTAACACTTGATTTCTTCTGCTTGCCCTGCAATTAAGAATATGTAATGTTTCAATAAATTAGTTGGTAAGTGGAAAAGGAATCTCTTTATATTTGGTTCTGTCTGCAACGTGTTTATGTATAGTAAGCAAAAGAGAAAAAAAGTATTGTACTGTAAAAAAGGTTTTATAAAATTTTATGTTTTAAAAAGATGTTTATAGTATTTTTTTATTTATACATATAATCTTATTATTATGAAGGATCTTCTTAAATCATCAAAATTAAGTATATTTTTTAATTGTTTTCAAATTATTGTTTAGATGTGTCCATTTCGGTGTCGAGGCTGGTGGTGGCGAATGGTGCTCTGCAGCTGATGAAGCATGCGGTGGAGCCATTCTTCAAGCTACTCCTGCTGAGCAGGTAACGTTGATCATCTGGAGGTGCAGGAGCCCTTTCTTGATGTGGTAGGACAGTGTCTCACAGTGAGGTGGGCCGGCAGGTGCGCGAGCAGCTGGTGCGCGCGGCGGAGGTGCTGTCGCGCGCGGCGGCGGCGCTGGTGCCGGCGCGGCGGCGCGGGGAGCGCGAGCGCGCGCGCGCCGCCATGGTGCAGCACTACCACGAGAACAAGCAGGCCGAGCACCACCGCGTGCTGCAGCGCCACAAGATCATCGAGGAGCGCAAGGAGTACATCGAGCGCCTCAACACCGTGCGCGAGGAGGAGGAGCTGCGGTGGGTGCTCTTGTACATTTTTAGCATTTTTAAAGTGTTATTCAAAGCACAAAAAATCAAAAGTTTTTTTTTAAAATATATAACAATTTTTTATGTTTTCTAAAAAGACTTTAAGGAACTAAAGCCTATTGGATACAGTCTACTAAATTCTTTTGTAAATTAAAAACTTCAATTATATTTTGTAACTGCTTCTATTACATTTTTCCGATGCCTCCAAATTAAATCCCATTTCAAACTTTCACATGGTTGTGAAGTGGTAGGCCTTGGAGGTAAATTATATCAGTGGCTAGACGCGACAGCCAAAGCATAAAGCACTGGCTGTGTTAATTAATGCCTGTACAAAAACATTATTAATTTAATTATAACTACAATATTTTTTTTTAATTTTTTTCATCATATTTTGTTCATTATCCAAAAAAACGTACCTATAAAAAATTACAAAGAATATTAAATATAATCTAATAATTTATGGTATGTCCTAACCAGTCGTCAAGAAGAACAACTACGCGCAGCAGCCGCAGCTGAAGCTCGTCGTCAAGAACAGGAGAGAGAGGAAAGAGAGAAGAAACGCTACGCGTCAGAATTGGCCGCCATGAAGGAGAGACACTTGCGTGAACGTATCGCGCATATCTCGCAAACTATGCACGGAAAGAAAGTGTTGCAGAAACTGGATGAGGAGGTTTGTATAATGAATTATATATATTATTATATTCCAAATATAGCAGCGTTGAGTAGAAATCCTAGTTAACATTATATAAATAGTGCTTATATCTTAAATAAATGATATGGGTTAAAAGTTATATATACAAGTTATATATACTATATATATATACTATATATATATATATACATATATATATATATATACTATATATATATACTATATATATATACATATATATATATATATATATATATATATATATATATATATATATATATATATATATATACACACTATATATATATATATATACTATATATATATGTGTGTGTGTGTGTGTTTATTTTTTGGTCTTTTAATTGTGCAATAGCTGCAATATATTAATGTATTTTATTGTTTTTATTAGGATTTAAAGAAACTGGACGCAGAAGCTATAGCTCAACGCGAAGCCGAAGAATTAATGAAGGAACGTCGCGAATTGCAAGCTCGTTTAAAATCTCAAGAGAAAAAGGTATATTCATTTATTTTTTGTTTGCTTCACGCTGTATTCCGAATTTAGCAGGGTTAATGTTAAGTAATGATATCATAGAAAAGAAATACAAAATAAAACTTAAGACTAAATGCACTATATCTTTTAAAGTTGATACAGCATGCAATAATATACAAAAATAATAAATTGTACGGTTTTCATTATTTGAGTTTGTTTACAATTTTAATAAACAAAGTAGAATTAAAGTTATCAATTAATTAAGTTAACGAGTTTTCCCGTTAAAATATATTATTACAAAAATATATATATATAAATATATTTTGGCAATACTTTACTTTTATGTATAATGATTTATTTTTTAAGGTGGATTATTTCGAGCGTGCCAAACGATTGGAAGAGATCCCACTGTTACAAAAGAGTTTGGAGGAAAAACAGGTCCAGGACAAAGCTTTCTGGGAACAACAAGAGAAAGAACGCATACAGCAACTTATCGGTAAGAATTTTTTGTGTATGAAGTGGAGATTATTATGTAAAACAGTGAATGTAAAATATAAACTTCAATTATAACTACATTAAATAATTAACAAAAAAAAAACATTATTCATTTGATATCGATTGATCGTTGCAGTGATAAAATTAAGCAAAAGTAAGACATTTTTTAAGGTAATAAAAACATTGCTTAGTCAGCTACCTCAGAGTGGGCTCTGCTTATGTACTCCGCAGAGGCGCGGTCGCGCGACGTGGCGACGGCGACGCGGCTGGCGCGCATGGCGGCGCAGAAGGAGGAGTTCATGGCGCGCCTGCGCTCGGAGCGCGGCGCCGCGCACACGCAGCGCCTCGCCGCCTTCCAGGCGCGCCTCGCCGCCGAGCGCGACGCGCGCCTGGCGCAGCGCCGCCGCGCGCGCGCCGACGCGCGGCGCCAGGAGGTCAGTGTGCCGGGGACTAACTTAGTATTATCGTACAAGAATATTTTTGTATTCATAATACTTTTGTTATACCCACAGTGGTTGGCGGAGAAACATCTTGCCGAAGAGCGTGCGGCTGAAGAAGCGCGTCGCATTGCAGAGGAACAGGAGAAGAAGGAGCGTGAAGAAAAAGAGAGGAAACATCAAGAGGAGCTGGCTGCGCTTAAGGAGAGGAAGGAAAAGTTAGTATTGTTCCACTACTATTATAAATGTGAAAATTTGTAAGGTTGGACAAGAGTTCCAATTTTACGCAAAAGCTACTAGGCAAATTTACATGAAACTTAACAGTGATAATTTCTTAGGAAAAAAAAACTTTTTTTTTAAATACCTGCCCTGCTGGGAAAAGCGTCAAGCTTAAAAAAACTTTATAGTGTTTAAATAGAAATGATATTATGCATATCATATTGCTATATTAATTTCTACTATTTGTAGAACTTTTTTTTGTGGATATTTTTTTGCAATTAAAAATGTAACATATTTTTTTTTATTTTCATATATAAACCTTTTTTCAACATCTAACAAAATGCGTATAAATAATTATGTCTAACCATAAAAATATTTCTTTTATATAAAATAGGGAACATCAAGAAATGCTCGCGCGCACCGAACTCGCTCGTAAGCAGGAGCAGGCCAAGGCGGCACCCACCAACAGTAGCTGGCGACAAGGCAAGGAACCGCCTAAACCTGAACCCGAGAAGAGGGACACCTGGAGACCCAGTGAGTTTTATTCTGATTAATGTCCTTATAAAAAAATAGGGCCTGTCCGTCCTAACGCAGCAGGCAGCATCTGATATTAAATACGGTTCGCTTATGGATTCGATTCGCGTCGCTCTGATAGCAAGGCAAAGTGAGAGGAATGAGAGGGAATTCGGTAGTGCGTGGAGAACGAAGTATCTTAACACTACATTTCCATCCTACCCTATCAAGATGTATACAGCGGGAAAAAACTAAATAAAATCAAAAAAAAACTTGTTTCTAGCAAAAAGGTTACGGACGGATAGGTATTTAACAATTCAATTAAGGTATAATACAAATACAATTTTTTTTTCATATGTAAAAAAATATTAACTTTTGCTTTCAATGTGTTTTTCGTAAAATATTGTGAAATTGAGTTCTAAAGTATATTATTTTTGTACAGATCGTATGCGTGAACCTTCACGAGAAGAACGTCCTCGTTCACCTGGTCGCGCCCCGCCTGCACGAGATGAAAGGTACAATTAATTTGCCTTTATAAGTAAGTATATGTAATAAAAACAACCTTAGGTCCAACTAAGGGCGGTGTTGAGTTCCGCCCCTCGACTAGCAATCCTCCAGAATTGTCTAAGAACGGAGTTTCTTAACGCTAGGCTGTTTAAAGAAAAGATAAGTAAATCGTACTAGGCCTCGCCATTCATAGTATCGTATTTGATTGAATTAAAAAAAATTAAGTACCTTGACTTTAAGACGGTATAAAGCTATATACAGAATAAGGCAGGCAGTGAAGCTGAAAAAAAGTGATAAATGATGTAAAACATGTACCTAGTATATGCAATGTCATTAGGATATTTTTTAATCATATCTTATTTAATTATTTTGTGTAACAGACGCGAGGAACCGAAGCCCCGCGACGAGCGTCCCCGTCCGCGACGAGCGCCCGCCCGCGCGCGACGACGGCGGCTGGCGCTCCGCCAACCGCGAGCCCGAGCGCGACCGCGACCGCGACCGCGAGAGGGAGAGGTCATTATTTCTATATTTGTTTTACTATCGAATTATTCAATTCCACACCTTAGACATTCAGACAATGTCTCGGAAATTCGCCGGATATTGGCAAACGGAATGTCTTAGCACTAGATTCCCTCTACTTACCTTGCAATATGCGATACAGTGTGAACCTAAAAAATTATATATTTTTATTATGAAGGAATGGGTAGAATAACAATATGTATTTTCTGTTCTTATTCTTATTTAATATTTGTCTTTATTTAGGTATCATTTAATTAAAATATCTTTCAAACGAATGCTACTAACATTTTGTAAATATAGAAATGGAATGTAATTGAAGTTAAATACAAAAATGGTGTATTCATCATAAATATTTCTATAATTTTAGGCCACGTTATGCGGGACGTTCCAGCGGACCGGAGACAGGAAGCTGGAGGCGCGGACCCGCTGAGCCACCACCGGCGCCTACTGTATGCACTGATCATATATGATTTTTGGTACCATTTATTAAGGGAAACATTAAAAGAAATCATTTAAATAAATAATTGTTTATATGATAACAATTAGTACTTGTTTCAAATTAACGTTAGGATCAATAATTAAAACAAAAAAAAACAATTGAAACGATTGAACAAAAAATAATGTTTCTGAAAAATTCCGAATATTAAAGTTACCTGTTACTGTATATAAATTAATTTCTTAATAACTCTATATCCATATCATCAGGAACGTCTCTCAACCTGGCGGTCCAAGGACGCAGCGCGTGACGGGCGCCGCGACGAGCCGCGTGACGAGCGCCGTGACGACCGACGCGACGAGCGCCGTGACGACCGCTACCCGCCGCGTGACCGCTACCCGCCCAGGCGTGATGAACGGTGGGACTATATTATAAAAACACTGTGTCTTACTGTTGTAACATACACTATTTATATAAGAATTTAAGAATTTTTCATAATTACTCATAGAAAATAAATATTATTTCATACATTTATTTATTTTTGCATTAAGCACATAATAATAACACATATAATTTATTATATTACAGTGACGGTCCAAGGCGTGACGATCGCGATGGTCCTCGACGCGATGACCGTGACGGCCCGCGCCGCGACGACCGCGACGGGCCTCGCCGTGACGACCGTGACGGGCCACGTCGTGACGACCGCGATGGACCACGCCGTGATGACCGTGATGGGCCTCGTCGTGATGACCGTGATGACCGTGACCGTCGTCCGCCACCACGTCGTGAGGAGAAACGTGAGTGTTTATTTTAAATCAAATGTAATGTTAAAAAAATTATTAAGACTATTTTGAAACCGTGTTTGTTATTCATTGAAAAAAAATTTTGATGTGAGGCGTCGTTGTCAGCATAAGCGTATGGTAACGGGGCAAAGCGCTGCGTTAAGTTCCGCTACTTAACATGAAATGTTAAGTAGCGGAACTTAACGCAGCACATGAAATGTCACAAGAACGGTAGTGCGTTAACGGGGAATGAAGTGACTTTACAATAGGTGCTTCCCTCTGCCTATCATGCTATGTCCGTGTACAGCAATTCAACAGACTTAATATGTTTTAATATAATATAAATTTGAAATACAAACCATCATTGTGTTAATAGCTCACAGCTTAAGATATAAATGAGAATGAAACAAGCAAATAACATATAACATTAAGAGAAGAAGTCCTCAAATATCTGTTACAATTATGTTTCAATAAGTATTTTTTCTTCCAGCTCGCAACCCCGAAGACTGGCAGCAGGTCACCAAGCGTTGAGACTCTTCTATCCCAATTTGTAAGGGTTCAGTCGTTGCATTGTACTTTTATAATAGAAAAATCTTATCGAACTTTTCAAAAAAAAAATTCTCAACTTTTCTTAACTTAATATCTTTCGTTTTTTTTGTGAATTTTATACTCTTACAATATTTGTATTTTCAAATATTTCGATAATTTCGTCGTTTAGGTATATGCAACTAGCTGAGACCTTCTCATTCAGTTTTGTTAACATTTTATATGCCATTATTAATCTATATTCGTTCGTTCGCTAAGGACATGTATACATTAAATAACAAAATATTATATAAATGCGTATTTGAACTTCGTTTTTTTTTATTTATCTTTGGTTGTGGGCATTTTCTTCTTTTTTGAATACAGCAACATTACAATTAAGATGTAACTAGAAGCATGAGTAAACCAACTTTTACACTCAATTATGTAGCTTTTTCAATTTTTCACAAAAATAAAAACAACAATTTGAAGTGTCACAAAAGTAAAACGTTTTATTAAATACAAATTTTGCAATTTTATATAGTTATAATAGATATTGTTAGATAGTAATAAAACACTGCCTCAACCTACAAAACGCCAATATTTATATATATGTAACAAGTGAGTGGAGCGCCTTAGAATATAGCCACAATACTGTATTCAGTCATTTACATCCAATAAATCACACATTTAAATTGATGTTTTATTTTCATCCGCATCCTGGTGTGTAACGTTGTTATGACGTTGTAAATAAAAAATATCTTTGTTTTAGTTGTGTCCATTAATTTAAATGATACTTTTGGGTTTAAGTAATAAATTTTAATATAAGCATGAATTATTGTTCATGGCCATAGGTGAGTCAAGACGCAGGGGTACAAAGTGTGATACGACTGGTTGTAGGTTCGATCCGCACAAGGAAATTAAATATTTATTTACATTTATATTTCTATTTGTTCGCTCTGTGTAAAGTGGGGAACAGAGTGTCTTAACACTGAGTTCCCTCTGCCTACCTTGCTGTGTGTGGGATACAGCGTGAAGCTAATAAAAATAAAGATAACAATCCTTTCAAATTCAAATATTTTTTTGAATGATTCTCATATCCTCGCTCGATTAAAAAAAATGGTAATGTCTAAAAAATTGCACGGAAGTATACAAGGTTCCATTTTCCTACCCTGCTAAATAAAATCATATCAGGATAATACTATCAAAACTATATTCTCGCCCGGTACTTGCTCTAATTTTTAAGTAAATGTGGCGACAAGAGATAGTTAAAGTAGCATTGTGAGGTTTTCGTTCTATTGGTATTTACCAATAGAGTATCTATCTACATAGATTTATACAGGGTGGAATCGTCTTTACGGGAAAGGCTTATATAAAATATTTCAAACCCATATCTATAAAAAAATATAAAGATTCGTCCAACAGTTAAGACGTAGGTATTTTTTCATTTCAAGATGTTTATCCATACCTGTATTTCGTGTGACGCGGTTACGCATAGATACCAATAACGTACACATACTATACTAAAAGTAGCCTGTCTACCACTTCATTCTCAAAAAACATACAGATAGAACGAGAAAGGGATATCTCTCGTTCTATTTTTTTTTTTTATGGAAAAGATACGGCAAACGAGCGTGCGGGTCACCTGATGGTAAGTGATTACCGCCGCCCACGACCCCGTGCAACCGTGCCGAGGAGCTACAGGTGCGTTGCCGGCCTTTAGGGTGGGTTGGGCGCCGGGGCCCGGCATTACCTGATGCGAAACGCAGTGGCATAAAGCCACTACTTCAGGCTAGTTTTAAATGCCGAGGGTGGTAATGATCCGGTCGAGTCTGCCCATGCGTGTTGCCATTGCTGGCGATATGACTCTACCACACGTACTTTAGTCGCCTCTTACGACCCCACCAGTACCAGGATGATCCTATTCTAGGCCGGGATAACACGGCACAAAATTTCGTTCTATTTTACGCAATTTAACATCGCCGCCATTACCTACGACTCGAAATCGAGGCGTAGGTAAGAATGGGTTAGTGTCTGTGTGCGTCGTTCTTCACAAAGGGCGTTTTAATTTACGACGACGAATTATTTTGTTTGAAGATATTTTTTTTATTTTTGGAAAAAGCTCTTGTTTTATTGTATAAGGTTTTTTGTAGAGTAATTAACCCTTTGCACTCCGTTGTCGCCGTATTTGCGAAATTTAAAACGTAAAAGTAAATCCGTTGGAGTGCAAGGGGTTAAAACTGTGGTTTCATTTAAAGTGATGATGACAACAACACTTTGTATATACACTTCGAATAAACAAACGGAAACGTGTTAATAAGAGAGATATCAGCCATAAATCAACTAAGCTTGAGTTTTCCGCTTATATTGATATAATACCAAATTATACCAATTAATTAAATTATATAAATTTTAATGAAACAACAACAATCAGACTTCAATAATATAACATTTTACGGATCCGGATTATATAAACTATTATTTATTTTAACTATATCTTATAACTAAAAGTCAACTTTCACTTACTTATGTAGCTGAAAATATAATGTGTCTAACTCAGGCTGGCCACGACTCGTCGACCGCATTGTAAACGGAAGCAGGAAATACAGTTTCAATGGTTCAGTACATATTGATAATTGTCTAATAAAAATTCCTAAAGTGTTTCGATAATATATTCTGATGCGAGTCGTTATTGTATTGTTCTCGGTTCATTGCTGTCAAAATGATTCATTTTCTTAGGTTTAGCTAAAAATAAATGATTAAAATTTAATTAAGATATCTTTAATGGATACCGAGAAAATAATCTTTAATTTTAACTTCTTAACGTTTATTTACTCTTGTTACCATCATAAGTCACTTACTGTTAGGGTTAGAGAGAAAAAAAGTTGCGTGTTGTTATTTCAGATAAAAAGCAATACAATTATATTAACATAATCATATTTGGAAGCCAGTACAGCTTTCCCATGCCTAAAAACAATGAATGTTATTCTGCCGTTATAAGAAGTAAGGCAGTAACTAATACCGTACTGTAAGTTATATCTAATTATAAAATAGGTCGTTGGAATATGAAAAAAACTTTCTTGTTACGAAGGCAAAGTTTCATTGCAAACGGGCGCTACACGAGCTAGAGCCATCCCTGCCTCCAAGGCGACACGTGCCAGTACTTAGAGGGGAATATCAAGAAAGAGTTACCAAGAAGCTCAATATCAGTGAAAGTGAAAATATCGAAATATGCCGGCAGAACGTTAGGTATTGTATGAAGAAAGCAGCGACAGGAGTATGTGGTAAAGGGAACAAAGGCGCGACCAATGGTGTGATGATGTAGTGCAAGATGCAGTAGAAAGAAAGAAGAAAGCATGGCAGGATTATAAAGCCTCAGTTAAGGATAAAAGATTCCGAGAGATAAAGAAGAAACAGTATAAGCTGCAAAAGCACCAAACGGAAAATACCGATAAAGATGGAGCACGAAAAGTCAGAGAAACAGATGAAAAGTTAAAGAACAACTTCAGAGACAACATGAAACTTTTCTGGACGGAATTTAACAATTTAACAAGGAGATGTCTGAATGAGATGAGGTCTCAGTCACAAATCTAATCTAGAACTTGATGTAGCTGATGTCGAAATCTGTATAAAAGAAGTGGTGAGTGCAATACGAAGTTTGAAATATGGCATGGACCACGCGTCTTGCCTGGAAATAGGGGAGGTCATCGTGTCTTTGTATAAAGGCAATGGTTAAAAGATAGACTGTCAACCTGGACTTGGAAAAGGCGTTTGATAGGATTATGAGACCGAAATTATTGAAGATACTACCCCGGTACAATGTGAGCAGAGCCTTGCAGCTGGCTATAAGATCTCTTTACAGAGATGACTCAGCCTGCGGGTGAGTAGGAGCTGGCATGTCACCTTGGCTTGACATGAAATCGGATGTTAAACGAGCATGCGCCATGTCAGCTTGGTTCATCAATTTGTATTTGGATAGCTGTCGCCAAGGAGAGAAACAAAGTGATATAGGAGTGAAAGTAGGTGATCTGAATGTGAATTGCTTGCTTCGTGTGTATGTTGCAGGCATGAGGCACCACTCTGAAAGAAGTATGTGAAGTAATGGTTGATCCTGAACGTGAGTAAGACAAAGGTTCTGGTATTTGAAAGAAATTAAGAAAAGACGGAATGCAAGACTGCCGGCAAGAGGTTTAATGGAGACTTAGAGGAGCCGTAGAGAGGACAGGTGTTACGTTGATATTACAAAAGAAGAATGAAAGAAAGATAAATGCTGCGGAGATGCGATTTTTTTCGTAGGATATTGCGAATCCGCAATGAAGAGATACATAGAATAGTAGATACTAGCGAGGATGTCACGGTGAGGATGAAGAAGAACGTTCTAGTTTGGGCAGGTTGAATGAATGAGTGACAGAAGAATGGAAGAGTGCTAGTATAAAGAATGTTAAGGACAGTGTACGAGTCGAAAGATATAAGTAAAAATCGTAGCGTTTGGCGCTCCGTTCTCACTGACTACCCCGCTAGGGATAAAGCGTGAATCTAAGTTATATATAATCTGCGTTCCCACATAGAATCCACGACCTCTAGCTTAGAAATGTTACTATAGATATATAAGACCAACGTAATTACGGGGTAATTGAATAATATGGTTATAAAGCTATAAAACTTTCTTTAAAGTATATATTTAAAAGTGAAACGGTTGAAAATTCGCACCTACTTACTTTTTTTTTCTAAAACTAACATTACAGAGCCCGTCGTTGCAGGGGTCCTATGTGTATTCTTACACAAGAGTGTAAGAGTACGCTCATAGGAATTAATTATTTTTATTAATATTTTCATTTCGTCGCTCTAGCACCAAAGCCACTCAAAAAAAAATGCCTAAACACTAGGTTCCGTCTGCCCCGCGTGCTGTGTGCGGGATACAGCGTGAAGGTGAAAAATCTATACATGCATTTTTTTCTATATTGCAACAAAAGCGCCGCGCTTTTTGCCTCTTTCGATATTTAGAGCAAAGAAATGAAATTATTAAATATTTCATTAGATCGAGTGGGAATCGAGCCCGCTACCTGTCGCGCTTACAGTCACACGCTTGTGCCACTTTGCAACGACTGGTCTCAACGGTCAATGACGAACCACTAAAACAAAATGCGAATTTAGATATACATTATATAGCTTTATCAAACCTGATTAATAAATCACAATGGATATTGACTATTTAAAAAAAAACAAAATATAGCCTTTTTTATTATTATACAACAAATTACGAGAAACCTAGCGCTTAAAATACGAAAATTAAAGTCAATCATCATTCACGAGATACCAAAAACTTATCATAGTTACTGGGGTTGGATCTGGAAAGTCTCCGTCTTCCTCATCCTTGGCTTAGGGTAGGGAACCCTCACTGACAAACATTTGATTTAAAATTTAAATAGCATTTTTTTTGTCAAAAAAAAATCGAAAAGAGCCTGTAGCTCTCAAAATAACGACGACGTCCGTTTCCGTTTGATTTCCGTGGTTTAATTAATTAATTATTTCTTAAATAACAAAAGTATATTGATAATATGTGTGCATAATTTAATTGGAAATATAAAGATTTTATTGTAAGAAAAATTGAATTGTATTGTTTATTTATTACTCCATTCCATACTTGACAACCTAACAGCATGTATTCTGCAAAAAGCAAACACACGCAATGTTCGTATAGTAAGTAGGTTGCGTTAGTGTGTTGTACCTTTCAGTCACGTTTAACTCAAAACATAGACTACCGGGACTCCAGAAGCAAGTAGGAGGTCTTCACTATTATAACTGTAGATACAGGTACAGTCCGCTAGGTCTAAGCTGAGCTTTGCATTTGTGTGAGTGTTCATATATAGCATGAATGCACAGACTGCGGCCCGCCGGTCGAATACTGGTGGCCCACCGACAATAAAAATAATACTCTCGTACATTTGAAAAATATTGAATTCTATTCCAGAATAAAACCAGAAAAAAATATATTCGAAAGTTCTGGCGGCCGACCCGCCATCAGTTCATGATTTGCCCGAGTGGCCTTAATCCCGGTCTTAATAAGTCTGTGCAACCATGATGTATAGTATAACGTTTTGGTCTGAAAACAGCGTCACATATTTATGTCTTAATTTTTTATTTGTGTGTTTAATTTATTAACAGTAAAACATATTATACAAGAATGGAAAAATGTATATAACCAAGCAGTAAAAAGAGAAGTAAATCGTGGACACAACACTGTTCTTGATTATAAAATGGAAAGATTCATTATCAACTTAAATGACATATGACAATACATATGAGAGTACAGAAGAATTGATATAATTTGTTGTTCAATTTCCTTTATTCTACTTATTCAGAAGTTTATTTTTTATTGTACTACTTCCTAAGTGTGGAAATAACACTTAAAATAATAAAAAATATTTTTAAATATTTTTTTAGGCTTTACTTTCAGAGTCACTCACACAAATGCAAAGCCTCGCGAAGTCTGTCTTTAGTACAAAATCATATATGTACCTATTCTACTGGAATCATCTAGATCAGCGTTCCCAACCATTTCTTGATCAGGGACCACTTTTATATCATTCTTGGTAACAGGGACCACTATGCATATAGGTATAATAAAAATTTACTGTGATAATTAAACAGAAACTTCGCCTCACCATCCCCAGTCATAAAATTAAAATCGTTCGTGGACCACATTTAGGCTTCTGCGGACCACTGGTGTCCGCGGACCACTGGTTGGGAACCAATGATCTAGATATTTCACGACCTGTGGTAAAAATCTGAATAATATATCTCTGTTGCATCTATTGACGTTTTTAGTGAGTCTATCTGTCGATGTCTATCTATTCTGTTAGGTCACTTAGGCACTTAGGCAGGTAGTGGGGTGAAATGATACGTGACTAACAAAACGCCCCAGCACTGTGATTTTAAGTCACCGTGTCTTATTTTGGCCTTCTATAATTTTAGTTTAATAGGTTTTTAGGAAATACGAAAAATGGTTGTTCTACTTTTAAAATTTATAAAATAAGCAAAAATTTTAGAAATATTGAATAGTGTAACAAACTCTATGTTTTGTTTTAAAGAAGAACCCATTATAAAATCCCATACAATGTTATAATATTAATTAATTTATATTAATTAATTATTAATTAATTAACATTAATTATTATTAATTATTTATTATTTATATTAATTATTTATTATTTTATTTTTATTAATTTATATATTTATTTATTTATTTATTTATTTTTGTATTAATTACGCTGTTAATTAATATTAATATAATTTTTGTATTAATTATCCTGCAGGGGCAGGCAGAAGGGACCTAGCGTTACGATTAGCCAAATTCTGGAGGCAGTTTTAGAATGTGTTGAGTAGCGGAACCCAACGCCGCGCTTTTGTCTCGACACCAGAGCGAAGAAATGAAAATATACATGTAAATAAATATTTATTTGCGTCGAGTGTGGATCGAACCCATAACCCGTCGATTTTACAGTCACACTTTGTGCTCCTGCGCCACGACTGGCCTCAATAATAGGTTTTTTTTAATTGAACATTAGTTTTAGAGATTGGTTTATATGAAAGTGTTAATATAAAATAAAATTTGTGTAAAGGAAAACCTATTTTATCACTATTACTAATATTTTCTGAGGCTCACATATTTGGTTAAAATGAAGTTCTTGTTGTTCTGGACCACAACATGGACCATATATTACGTCGATATTTCTTTGGAAATTACGAAAAAAAATATAAAAATGAAATAAACAAAATCTCTTTCAATATTTTTATATTTAACTTTTATATTTAAATATATAATTCCCAAAATAATACTAATTGAATTCCATCTAAAAATCTTTGACTATTGTTACTCCACTTGGGTAGCCATTTTGTCGAACAAAATATACCTCGACCCAGTCACGTTGAATCAAAAACACGGGGTACCAGGCTAACATAAATATACAGAAGATACTTTTACCCTTATCACTTAGAACGCTGTCAAAGTGCTTATCTCGCTTCAACACAAGCACGTACGAAACTTGATATGGACATCTCTTTCAGTTTACACCCTAAAATATACTTCTCTCTCTCTAGGGCTGCGGTCTGTAGGGTGGAATGAGGTCACCCTCCTAGGTTTCTGTCGAGCCCATTAGCTCAGCTCTATATAGGAAGTTGATTGTATATTTTCTATTTCAATTTAATATTTATTGCAATATGAACCTTGTTCTTAATGAATTAAAGGCTTCGGAACCACGAATATGCTTGAATCAATACTTATTTGTTTTATATATATATATATATATATATATATATATATATATATATATATATATATATATATATATATATATATATTGTATAAGAGATGCATTTTGTATGTTTGTATGTTTGTTAGTAGTTTTTTTTGAATAATAAAAAAAAGTTTAATAATCAGCTTCACGCTGTATCCCGCGCACAGCAGGGCATTCAGAGGGAACCTAGTGTTAAGACACTCCGTTCCCCACTTTCCGCCGAGTTCTGGAGGCATTGCGTGCTGAGTGGCGGAATTCAATGCCGCGCTTTACCTCGACACCAGAGCGAAGAAATGAAAATATAAATGTCAGTACATATTTCATCTCCTCGAGTGAAGATCGAACCCACAACCAGTCGGTTTTACAGTCACACTTGGTGCTCCTGCGCTACAACTGGCCTCTGGCTCTCTCGAATGGATATCGAACCCACAACCGGTCCACGACTGGCCTCAGTATTAATTTGGTTATATGTACTTCATTCCTTTAAGTACCTACTTAATTAAAAATATAAGTGTAAACGAGAAATTCAAAGACAAAAGGCAAAGAGAGGCCGCCGTGGTCTAGGGGCACAAGGGTGTGACTGTAACGTGACGGTTGTGGCTTCAAATCCCATTCGGGGGAGTGAATTATAGTTTATTAATATAAACTTATTAATATTTCCATTTCTTCGCCCTGGCACCAAAGCAAAGAGCCCGGCGTTGAGTTTCGTCATTCAACACAAAATGCCTTGAAAAATTCACGGAGTGTGGAAAACGGAGTGTCTTAACACTAGATAGGTAGTGCGGGATACAGCGTGAAACTGTTAATTGAAATATATATTTATTTGATACTTAGAATTATCGATATTCTAAATTTCTTTCTACAGAAAATCGAAGTCTTCTGCCTCACAGATAAGGCATGTACGCAATTCTAGTATGCCAAAGCTCGGAAAGTCACGTTTAAACCAAAACATGAGCTACCAGGACTTCAGAAACGGATAGGTGATGTTTTGTGTTTGCCTTTGATTTGGATATAAAAATTAAATAAATTTTTGAGAACGGCATTTTGAGACAAAAATAATTGAAAATTGCAAGGTGATTGTCCATTCTGTTTTATTTCATAAAGGTATTGATACTTACGAGCGAAGGAAGTTGAGATGTGATGAGAGATATGAGAAAATGCGCCCGCCCACCCTTACCACCAATTTCGTCCTTGCAAGCAGCCACGTAGTCCTTGCACATTCTCAAAATTATTGAATGTATAAATTATATTTATTATATAATTTATATTGATTATTTTATGGCAAATGCATAATAATAAAAGAATTGTAAGTGATATGCGGGCGAAGCCGCGAGTGGGCCGCTAGTTTATAGATATTTTTTTAAATAGCAACATATTTATTATTAGTCTTACACACGAATAATAACGTATAAAAGTAAAAAAAAATCTAATATCGGACGAGACGAACTAACAATAGAAGTTTTGATTGATAAATATAAAGAGCAAATTAAAATATTATAGTTAAATAGTGTTTAAGATATATAATCATTATTTTATGATATTTACAAGGATATACAGTCCGAGTGAAGCAAAAGGTTTCTCGACCAGTGGTTTTTTCAAGGACGACAAGTTAACCTTACCGATAGAATAGACCCCCCGTGCTCCGTTTGCCGGAACGACGCGACGCGTCGTATGAAATGGCTGCCTTGAAATATTTACAGCTGTCGTCTACCACCATTGTTATGTGAAATAGTAAATAACTTAAATCTACCTAACATTTTTAAAGTATTATTCCACATTTAGGAAAGAAATCGAGCCCAGTCGTGGTGCAGGGGCACAAAGTGCGACTGTAAAATCGATTGGTTGTGGGTTCCATCCCCACTCGAGGAATTTAAATATTTATTTACATTTATAATTTCATTTCTTCGCTCTGACAAGATAAAGCGCGGCGTTGAGTTCCGCCACTCAACACGCAATGCCTCCAAAACTCGGCGGAGAGTGCGGAACGGAGTATCTTAAATCTACGTTTCCTCTGCCTACCCTGCTGTGTGCGGGATGCAGCTTGAAATTGGTTTTTAGTAAAGAAAAATATTTTGTAGAAAGCGTATACAAATTTTAAAAAACTCAGATGGTTGGATGGAGTTGAGCAAGACCTATGAACTCTGGGCGTAAAAAATTGGAAGAAGAAAGCCAGGAATAGGGCAGAATGGAGGGATATTCTGGACCAGGCCAAGGCCCACCCGCGGTTGTAGCGCCTTTTGATGATGAAGATGATGTATACAAATTTTGTACCACACGTCCACGCAACGTATGGCTTAGTGATCAGAGAACTTGGTTTTCCAAGAGGCGCGGGTTCAAGGTTTCCCTTTTCAAAATTTTACACGTTTTCACGTCAATCTAAATATTCTTTAATATATCGCGAAGGATTTCTATTTTTAACATATGTTTTTGCGTAATTGAGGATGATTGATTCAATTTAAATGTTAATATCCAGTGAAACGGAAAATGGAATCAATGTAATTTGTGTAATGACGTGGAAATACGTACCTACATACTAAAATAAATATTTAGTAATTTATACCTAATTATAATATAAAAGCTAATCCTAAAAGAAACACCTAGTAATATTAAATTAAGAAATTATATTTATTTTAAGTTTTATTGACTTATGCTTGAAGCCGTCGTGGCACGCATAAAGCGCAAGCGCAAGCGTAAAGGACAAGGACTGTAAACGCAGCAGGTGTAGGTTCTATTCCCACTCGAGGAAATGAAATATGTATTTAATATTTTCAATTCTATTCACGCTCTGGTAAAAAGACAAGGCTACCGCACCGGCAGGAGCCACTCAATACTCAATGCCTTAAGAATTTGGCGAAAAATGGGAAATTTAGTGTCTTAACACAAGGTTCCCTCTTCCTACCCTGCTATATAAAAACTGAGGAAATTGCTTATACCGTATATTCCTTCTTTTGTGTCATCAGTATTACTAAATCAGTCCATCGTCACATCCATGTTACACAAATAATCTATGAGTACAGTACGGTCAACAAGTCGTGGCCACCCTGAAGTTAGGTTTTCTGAACTTTTGCGCGTTGTTCACTCACGAACAAAATAATAAAGTAAGAAAAATCCTAAAACTAAATCTACCCAGCCATCTATAGCTAACTTCAGGGCGGCCACGACTTGTTGACCGTACTATAGCATAGCTAATAATCATTCATTAGATACTTTTATAGGAAACGTGCAATGAGTTGAATTTTTATTGCACATAGCGCCGGTTGTCGATGATTTAAATCAATGTCTCGACAAGTATAACAAAATACTTAATTTGCAATACACCTTGGAGAATATTTCCATTATTTTAACTTTAAAAAAACTGATTTCAGCTTCACTCTGTATCCCGCACGCAGCAGGGTAAGGCAGGGGGAACCTAGTGTACCTAGTCATACTCCATTTCTCACTTTTCGCCTTCCTTTTCCTCAATATAACGAGGCTCGCAAATGCGTGTTGAGTCGAGGAATCCAACGCCGGGCTTTTGTTTTGATGCCAGAGCGAAGAAAAGAAAATATTGATAAATAATAATTTAAAAAATAATTTTGTGCCGTGTGATCCCGGCCTAGAATAGGATCATCCTGGTACTGGTGGTGTCGTAAAAGGCGACTAAAGTACGTGTGGCAGAGTCACGTCGCCGGCAATGGCAACACGCATGGGCAGACTCGACCGGATCATTACCACCCCCGGCATTTGAAACCGGCGTAAAGTAATGGCTTTATGTCACATTGCGTTTCGCATCAGGTAATATCGGGCTCTGGCGCCCAACCCATCTCAAAGGCCGGCAACGCACCTGCAGCTCCTCTGGGGTTGCACGTGGCCGTGGGCGGCGGTAATCACTTACCATCAGGTGACCCGCACGCTCGTTTGCCGTGTCTTTTCCCTAAAAAAAAAATACTTCCTCGAGTCCTTTATGTCCCCTACGCCAAGACGGCTTCATTATCCACTTAACATCACGATTTTTTCATTTTCTATAGTTGAGTATGAACCTGGAACCATCCTCTACAGTCGGACGCGTTACTTTGCGGAATGTGTAACTTTTCATTCTTTAGTATTTTATGTTTTCTTTTAAATGTTACACTTAGTAATTATCGATAAGCTTTATAAGAAGATTTATTTCATTTTATAACTACGAAAGAATTTCTTAAGCTCATGAAACAACGTCACCTTATAGAATACTTTTATAGAATAATGTTCTTGAAATGAACATAAACTATATTTATTTTAAATATTGAAATCCACCTAACTATATTTATAAACGCTTGAGGTGAGCTTACTGGTGATTTTTCAGATATATGTATGTACATAGGTTTTATTTAATACATTTATGTAATAAATAACAAGCAAACACATTAATTGATGTTAGAGAATATATTAGATATGACAAGAGCCTAAATCATTAAATATAATAAATAAAAATTTCAATAAGATAAATAATGTAGAGACTTCTGTATGTTCATATATTATAATTTTTTAACGTTCCAACTTCGCTATTGGATTATATTTAAAAAACTTCACAGCGAGTATAGCAAAAGAAATATGTAATTAATTATTTGCTTAAAAAATTATCAATAACAATTATAAAATGTAATATTGTATCAGGGTTGCCAGATTTTCTCTCGGTGAAGAGCGGGATTTTTGAACAGTCTTCAGTATAACAACATAAGAATGTAAAAAGCGGTACTGTACCTATCCCCATCGAGACATTTAATTTTGTGGGTAAAAATCGAGACTCTGACAACAATGTATTGTACCTTTATTTTTATTTTATAGAACATACTTCATTCTTAGAGGCCAGTCGTGGCGCAGTGGCATGAAGTGTGACTGTAAAAACCGACTGGTTGTGGGATCGATCCCCACTCGAGGAGATGGAATATTAACTTAATTTTGTATTTCCATTTCTTCGCTCTGGTATCAAGGCTAAGCGCGGCGTTGAGTTCTGCCACTCAACACACAATGCCTCCAGAATTCGGCAGAAAGTGGGGAACGGAGTGTCATAACGCAAGGTTCCCTCTGCCTATCCTGCTGTGTGCGGGATACAGCGTGAAGCTGATTAATTTTTTTGATTTATTTAATTCTTACAGAGTACCAAAATGGTATAACCACACCTTGACCCGCAACAAGAATCCCAATACTTTACATAATAATTGTTATTTTATTGTTTCCTATTACAAGTCATTAGCCTAACATTTGCAAAGGCTACTTACATTAATTTTATTAAAATCGCGGCCGTTTGAGAAAGTTACCACACCGAGTCACGAGTCACCACTCAGGAGTAGAGCAGTTCAAGACTAGCGATCGCGAGGTGAAGACGCGTGGAGGCGAAACTGGTTGTGTTTTGTGATCGAAGTTCGACATTCTCGGAAAGAAAGTTGTGATTATTGTGTTTATGGTAATATCCCAAAGAATACCATAACAGCTGTGAAATATGAACGTAAGTTCTATATTTTTAGATATTTAATTCAGGGTTCTTTACAATTGAAAGAAAAAAACGTTTCAAACAGATTTTTAGTAGCCTTTTGTATGGCTCTATATTTACAAACTAGTTTTGAAGGTAATTAAATGTGACACCTGTGTTTTCTCACAATAATATGAAGAAAGTAACAAATATAGTGAAACAACCCTTTTGAAATCTTAATAATAATATATTTTGGACAATACTATGTCTATAATGTTCATTGATGACTTAAAGCTTATATTTAATTAAATATTTATTTTAAATATACATGTATTTTATTAATGTCGATTTAATTAATGCTTAATTGTAGTTAAATTTTAATTCAATGTTCTTTTTAAAATAGCCGGTAGAGTTGATACAGTTGCATATCTAGCTTAATTTACATACACATGTTTATAAAGTTTTAAAATTATATATTTGATATCTTCATCTCCATGTAACTTGAAGAACATATCAAAATCGCTCAAGCGTGTGACTGTAACGCGACAGGATGTGAGTTCGATTCCCAGAGGAAATGAAATATTTAATATTTTCATTTCTTTGCTCTGATTCATTCAATATAGAATACCTCTTGAATGAAATTGGCGGAGAGTGTGGGGTGGAGTGTTTTGACACTAGGCTCCCTTTGCTAGGCTAGGCTCCCTATTCCATAGGGGTACAGTGTGAAGCTGAAAAAAGAAAGAAATTAAATTTTAAGTCGCATCATTCTTTACTTGCCATCCGTTTCAAGAAATCGCATGCTGTTTAATATTAATTATATAAAAAAGTAACGGTTTATTAATAACTTAGTTACGTTACATGATGTTAATTAATATCAGTGGTCATTAGCACAAAATTTGAATGACGTTACACAAAACTATTTATTTTTAGTAATTAGGTAAATGTTGATGTACGTATGGCTTAGTGGTCAGAGCGCTTGGTCGGTTTCCAAGAGGCGCGGGTTCGGGTCCCGCTACGTTCAAATGTTTATACGTCATCTAAATAAGTATTAGGTAAATATTTTTTTGTGTCGTGGCGCAGGAGCACAGAGTGTGACTGTAAATGCGACTGGTTGTGGGTTCGATCCCCACTCGGGGTGATGAAATATTTACTTAAATTTATATTTCCATTTCTTCGCTCGGGTTTAAAGGTAAAGCCACCCAATACGCAATGCTTCCAGAATTCCAAGGAAAGTGAGGAACGGTGTCTTAATACTAGATTCCCTCTGCCTGCCATGCTGTGTGCGGTATACTGCGTGAAAATGATTTAAATTTGTACTGATTATAACATTATCGAATAAAATATTTCAATTTCTTTCGCGTTACTCACAGCCTATCAGGCTTACATAAATAAAATAAAATAAAAAAACTAGGAAGTGAATTGATAGACTGTAACGTTTTCTGGTTGGTTGGTATTGTATTAGTTTTATATAATTTTATATTTCAACTTGGTATATATATGTAGTACTATACAAATATCAATAATATATAAAATTGATATAATTTTGTCCTTATATGTGAATATGTATTTAAATTTATATTATGTAATTTTTAATAAAAAATTTTAATGAATAACGGACATAAAAAATAAATGACATTTAAATATTTAAACTTTTTCGAAAAAAAGATTTTATTAAGTAATAAGTTTATACTTCAACTCTACCTTACTTACTCTCTCATTTTTCTTCACGCTATCCCGCATTTATAAGGGCGGGCAGAGGGAACCTTTTGTTAAGACAACCTCCTTCCCCACTTTCGGATGAACTTCCGAGGCATTGTATTGCGTAAGTAGCAGAACTCCACGCCGCTTACTTATTATCAGAGCGAAGGAAATTTTATCAGGGAACGTTCTAGCGAAATGAACCCTCAAGCACCGCGTTTACAACACACTAACAACATAATATAGTCCGAAGCTACAAAAATAAATCTATTTAGTAATATAGATGATGTAAATGCTGTAGCCAGGGTTACAATAACAGCTTATTTAATGTGAGAATTGATTAAACAAAAGATACTTATTATTCTATTCAGTATTTATTTAGTAATGGCCGTAAATTTTATATTTTGATGTTAAATTGAATTCTGAATAAAATTAATATTTTTCCGTTCGTCGTGGCACAGTGGTACAAGAGCGTGATTTTGACGACGACGGTTGTGTGTTCGATTTTCAGTCCGAACTATTCACAAGGCACAGCACGGCGTTGAGTTGCTCCACACAACACGCAATGCCTTTAGGATTCGGCGAAGGAATCAGGAACAGGGAGTTTGTCTGTCTTTAAAAAAAAACATAGCCATCTTTGTTAGCATATAATGATATAACCGTAAAGTTATAATTGTTTTTTAATATCTATTTAAAATAAAGAAGCACATATAACAAGTACTGGACCTCGACTAATAAAGTATTAATTATATTGTAGTTTATGTCATTTACATATGTAAATGCTACACCCAAGAACAATCCGATTCACATCAATATTTTTATTCATTTAAAACAGAGAAAGAAAGAAATAAATAAATATATAGCAAGGTAGGCAGAAGGAACCTAGTGTTAAGACACTGTGTTCCCCACTTCCGCTGAAAAAAGAAATGTTATTGCAATATTTGTTTTAAACGATTATATTATAACAATAAATAATAATTAAAATTTGTTACCCATTTTCAAACATAATTTAAATTTTAAATTAAAAAATAAACAAAACAATTTCTTCTCCTATTCCACAAAAAAAAATAATAATAATAAAATATATTTTGGAAGTAAACTTAAACACTCACAATACATATATAATTAACGTCTCCAATGACTTTCCATTTCTTTTTTTATTAAACCTGTTTCCTTTCACTAAAGACAATTTCGTTTTTCGTCTTGCCAATAATAAATTATATGTATATTAAAATGTATCATGATTGTTTTGTGTGATGCCGTCGTGGCGCAGTGGCGTTGCGACGGTTGTGGGTTCGATCACCAACAGAAGTAATAAAAAAATTCAATATTTTCATTTCTTTGCTTTTTCTTGGCTTTGGATTGACGCACATGAAATTTAGCCAATTTTTTTTTATAATTTAAAAAAAATCTTTACACGAACATATCTATTCAAAGCTAGTGATCTCTCACTACTCTATTGTCTAAATCGGAAGGAAATTATAAGTAAAATTAGTAAACTATGATGTAAACAATCATCTGTTTAATCACTTAACTAATGGTGAGTCACTATAGTGACTCAATTTGTTATAAGAATGTTGAACTCTCAATGGACTTTTAGTAGTCAAAACATATCATTTGATATGAAATTAAAGTTACTTAAACTGTTTTCAAATTAATAACTAAATGAATTTTCAGAACTCATAATTATATTTTATTTTATTTTGCAAGCGTTCCAGAGGGAACAGAATAACATTTCCTTATAAACACGGAGCACGTATAAACTTAAGTTGTTTTTTTTTTCAACATCACGCTGTATCCAGGATACTACAGGGTAGGCAGACGAAACCTAGTATTAAGACAATCAATTCTTCATTTTCTGCCGAATTCTGGAAAAATTGTAGGTCGAATGACAGAACTTAACGCTGCGATTGCCTCTCCATCACTAGACCAGAGAGAAAATATTAAATATTTCATTTCCTCGAGAGGGAATCGAACCCATAACAAATTGTGTATACAATCACACGCTTCTTTAGTGTGGAATACACATTGTACAAATAAGTTGTTAATAATATTATGTTACTTCGAAACACACAGCGTTGATTGAAGAAGCAGTCTCCTAATTTCGCCTATTTTCATATATAAATGGTTTAACTTACCAAATAGTCTTCGATATACTTTCCTCTTTCACTTCTGCAGAGACGTACGTCATCTATTCTCTGTGGCGACGTGCTGTCATCTATCACTCATAGCGTCTTATAATTTTGCCGCGATCGGATGCAAAAATTATAAATAACAAAATTTATCTTTGATAGATTTAATATTAATGACAAATTTTGTGTAAAATATTTTTATATTACGGAGTTTAGTTTATATTTGTGTTGTGTCTCGCAAAATGAATATATATAATTCAGAAGTACAGGAAAAGGAAAGTTGCTGTTTTCAGAATTCAAAATGGCCAACAGGCCCTTAAAGTTTTTTAGCAATTTTTTCCTAACTTACGAAAAATGAGAAGAAAAAAAGTAAGCCCCCTTTACTATATAAGAGTTCAAAAGGCAAGGTACAAACTTCTGATACTTAGATTATAACAGTAGTCTAATTGAGACTGGTAAGTTATATTTCAGCATATAAGCTATTACACAGCTACTGAATGTTATTAGAGATATTCTATACGATATTTTGATGAAATATTATACATTAAAAGTCAACGCTCGATATTATTTCGATAATGTCTTGTAAAACATTCTATTTAACATAGGCTTGGTTACCTTACACTTATTAAGTTACTTTACTGTACATAATATACAAACAGATCTAGAATGTTTATGATAACTATAAAAAAGTTATATTAAAGCTTCTATATATTCTATGTATAATTACTTGCATTACAGAGTGTAATAATAACATGTACCTGTGTAAATAATAATTTGGAGCATAGCTGCAATTACATTGTTTTAAAATTGTAACTTTTATTTAAAAGAGCGCCGTTTTTTAGGTCTTAAGCAACAGAACTGCTCCTTGGGCCGGTGGTGGCTCTATATTCAGTTGACAATAAATTCTATTTACTACTTGAATGAAGTATATTTGAATTTGAATTTTATTATCAATTGATTGTGTAAGAACACACAACGATTTGGTGTTAATTTTATTTCTTATAGGAATTTATTGTGATAATTCTGTGTTATCTATAACAGAGCTACAGCTTAGTGACATAAAAGAATGTAGCGACTACGCTAAAAAATGTGTTTGAATAAGAATGGTAGTATTGCGATAAACAGACAAAGGTTAAGTGACTAAAGACTACAGGAACCAGTCTGTAATGGTTTTGCAGATTTACTCCAGCTTTTGAAATTAATAGTTAACGTGGAGTTGTGTAACTTGAAAAAAATGAAACTAAATAAATGCTGGGAGAGATATCTAATATTAAATAAAATTGTTTGCTTGGGCTGACTGTGACTATACTACATTACTTGGATCCAGGTCTTCAGAAGAATGAAGTCATGTAATTATAAAGTGTGTGATTTTGTGTCTTAAGTGTAATAGGTGAAATTAACAGAGTTTTGATCAAAGTTTATAATAAATAAATTGACAGTAATACATGTAGTGTATGTATTTTTTCATACATAAAAAAGGTATAACATATAAGTAAAGGAAATATCATCATATAAGATATTAATTTAAATACAAAAATAATAATAAATAAAGAAGATGATAGAACAGAAAAGGAAACTCCATTGGATAGAAATGAATAGAATAAAGAAATAAATATATTAATAAAAATTATTATTATTGCAATTGAAAGAATGCATAGTTGCAAATTATACCATCTTGGTTGAAAAAAGGTAGACATAGGCTCACTTCTATGTTAATTAATAATAATACTCTATTAAATATATATATATATATATATATATTATTATTATTATAATACACAATTTATGTTTATTGTTATACTGCACCCAGAGGATCATTAAAAACCAGGAGACTCTTTAGTATATATTCATCTCATTTGACCTGCTGGGAGCTTCCCAGACAGTTACAGTGTTTACGAACTGTAGATTGTCGTAGAAAAGCATGGGCATATCACCTGGCATTTATATTTTGTTGTGTATCCCAACAGATTTATGCTGGCAATTGATCAGGACAGATTTGACATTAACAATTAATATTTCGGAAATAGTAAACTAATGCTACATTTTGGCTGTTAAGTTAATCATTAAACATTGAAATGTCTTTGATACAGCTACAAAACTGAAATTGCTTTCAGTAGACAAAATTCATATAAAATATATGAGATTATGTATTATTGGTTGTTTAATGAAGCACTCAAAATTAGATTGTGTGTGAAATTATGTTGTGTACCTAACTTCTAAAGAAAAGAAGTGTGCAGGTTGTTATGGATCACAAATTCTTCTGCGATTGCCTTTGATTGTTAAGGCAGATGTTGGAAAAGTGGATCTTTATGCATATTAACCAATACTTATATTAGCCAATAGTCACAGTGGGCCACTAACTGACTTAGTAGAAAGTCAAATTGTCTCAAGTAGACCACAGCACATGTGAGTTAAGTAGTTTACTTGACAGAACTGGGCAACTGCCCAATAATAGACTTAGTAGGAAGTCAAATCATAAGAATTGTATTCTTAGTCTCTATACAACACCTGTAATTCTATTTCTCAACAAAACTGCAGTGTATGTAGGTTGAGTAGTCCACCTGAATGTGCTTTACCTCAGGAAAGCAGGTTCTGGATAAATCAGATGTGAGAGATGGCATGCAGATTAATAGAAAAGTTCAATATTTATATAACAGTATGCACAAGGAAAATAAGCTTTCAGAGTGTGAATATGGTACTATATCAAAGTGTCAAAGTAATTTTATTTTATGGTATACTCGAAAATTAAGGAACAGACCCAGGTATTAACTATTAAAGTTGATGATATATCTGGAAGTTGGCAGATCGTCTGATCATCACTCTGACGGTGTTAGAGCTATCGAGAGATACAAAGCTGACCACCATTTACATGCCGTAATGGCATCTGTTGCTCCAGGCTCCGGGGGCCTTATTTAATATGGAGCGTCCTAGACGTTTTTCTCTGTCCAAATGGTCGGCCGCTGTGCGACTAAACGTCACTAAGGACTTACAGCTTATATTTCCAAAAAATGGGTGAGATGCAAGAGACTGAGATGCACTATTCAAGGAAGTCATGTCCAAATAACATCTGTTGCTCCAGGCTCCGGAGGCCTTATTTAATATGGAGCGTCCTAGACGTGGTTTTTTCTCTGTACAAATGGTCGGCCAGTGTGCGACTAAACGTCACTAAGGACTTACAGCTTTAGCTTTATTTCCAAAATGGATATGAGACACCAAAGACTGACATACAATTTTCAAGGAGGACATGTCTGAATAACATCTGTTGTTCCCGATCCAAGAGGATATGATATTTATACACATAATTATTTATTTTCAACAACTTTAATAACAATAAGTTCATGACAAGAGCATTATATCAACTTACCCGACATAATATTACTTTTATTATAAAGGTGACACAAGTTGTGGGTATCTTAATAATTCATAGCTAATTATCAAAACCAAAAACATAACAGAGGACAAACTTTGTACTATAGATACTTAGTCACGGATCACTAGGGCACTATATAAGGGACTTACATATTGAGAACCTAGCTGGAGGCTAGTGCATTAAAATAGAAAGACCATGAAACAAGTCCCTTAAAGATTAGAAAAATCAGAAAGATACAATAAAAAACAAAAACTGAAGGTGAGTCAATCAAGATACACTTGTGGCTGTAATGGTATTATTTAAACAGAAATTGAAATAATAAATAAATATTAGGAATTGAAAGAAATACCATATTTGATTGTTATTAAAACAGAAATTGGAAAAGAAGCCAGACTTGATATAGACAAGTAAAACTGAATGTATATGTATTATAACATGATGGCAGGGTGCTAATGTGACAGGCTGAACATGACAGTGGTTACTATACATTGTAATTATAATTTTCTGGAACCAAAGCAAAAGGAAGTTGTGCTACAACATAATATTATTTTGTTGTACTCTCACATTGTGATGTATCAGAACATCTAATATATCAGTCAGTAATCATTTTATTTTTAGGTTCAAATGTTTGAAGGACCAATCAGTTGAATTTTATGTGGGCATTTTTGTATCAAAATTGAATTTTATTAAACCAACCACATTCAACCACTTAAATGGTCTTAATTTTGAAAGAGACATTTTTCTCTTGTCAGCAAGAAAGCAGCAGCAGCATTTGATAATAATAATGATTAAATAAATTTATTTATTAAATGATGGGCTACAGAGTCAAAGAGACAACTACTTTGACAATAAAAGAAGATTTTTAAGAGATGTAATAATGATATATTTCAGGTATACTGCAAGAACTAAAAGTTTCACATAAGTAAACAGTAAGAAACTTATTGAAAGAATTGAAAATTTCAGATAAGTTAATAATTTCAAAGGAGGTTTTTTGTGAAATAATTTTTCTAATATATAATGATTATGTTTAATAATAATAGATATTTTAGATTTAGATGTAATGATTATGTTTAATAAGAATAGATTTAATAATAGATATTATTAAATTGATACAGTATGGTTTATTATATAAACATCCTAAATTAATTGAGAGGATATTTTGATATTATTATACAATACTTTGTTGTAACTTAGAGACGAGCTTATACCATTAAATAAAGGTTTTATGATGAAATAATTAAAGAAAAATAACCAGTAAAATTTTATTAAACAGGATGGTAAGAAATGTCTTATTAGGGTGAACAGTGTTAGTGGGTTATTTGGAACATTTTAATGTTTTATAGGTAAATTTAAAAATTCACTTTTAACATATGTATATAATTTTAATTGTCTTGAAGATCACATAGCGTCTGCATCCGTTGTCTGCATACATTCTCTTTCACCAGCAGTAAACAAACAGGTCTTCAATCAACGCTGTGTGTTTCGAAGTAACATAATATCGCTGTTTTGCATTACAACAAAACAGTTATTATGTGTATGAAGAAACACACAGCGTTGCAGCAAGGTTCTTGCTGGTGAGTTATGAAGACTTCTATGAGTGATAGATGACAGCACGTCGCCACAGAGAATAGATGACGTACGTCTCTGCAGAAGTGAAAGAGGAAAGTATATCGAAGACTATTTGGTAAGTTAAACCATTTATATATGAAAATAGGCGAAATTAGGAGACTGCTTCTTCAATCAACGCTGTGTGTTTCTTCATACACATAATAACTGTTTTGTTGTAATGCAAAACAGCGATATTTAATATCTAATTATAATAAAAATGGCCATCTTCGTCTAGCTGCGTCATTCCACTACCTTTATACTCGGTTCTAGTCAAAGCAAAGTTCATGGTCGTCGGTTCGGATATAACTTATTTGTATCAACCTTAAATAGCACATTTAAATATTTTAAATTATATTTTTTGTTTAAAATGGATTTATTTACATATTTGAATATTGTTTTTTTTATTGAGGCCAGTCGTGGCGCAGAGGCGTAAAGTGTCTGTAAAGTGACTGCAAACGCGACTGGTTGTGGATTCGATCCCCACTCGAGGAAATGAAATATTTATTTAAACTAGAGAACCGATTGATGTATAATAAATAATACGCGTTGGCTGGTTGGTTGAATTGTAAATATTGTCAAAAGCATGGTAGTGTGTAATAATGTATTATTTATTGATTTAATGTACTTTATAAGTATTATTATTGAAAAATATAAGCGTTCTGCACTTATACTACATATAACGTATAAATGTGCCAAATTTCATACTCCTTCGTCCGCGCATATTTTGTAAAAAGGGATCCAAAGTTTTTGCGTCACGTATTAATATACAGATTTATATTTTTATTTCTTCGCTGAGATGCCCAGGCAAAGCGCGGCGTTGAGTTCCAACACACAACACTAGTAGTAGTGTTCATAATATTTAAGCAGTCGTGCTGTGTGCGGGATACGGCGTGAATCTTTAGACTTCCCACTGAACACGCAATCGCTCACAATTCGGCGAAAAGTAGGAAACGGAAATGTATTAACTGGAACTGAGTGGGAGTGTCTCAACATTAGGTTCCATGGTTCCCTCTGCCTAACCTGCTATGTACGGGTGTCAAGCAAAAAAATAATTTTAGAACATAGCTGAGTACAAATATACTTATTTCAGTACTTACATATACATCAAAATAAGTTTAAGTTTAACGGTCATTTAAGAAAACATGCAATATTAACTATATAACATTTACTTGTAGATCTAAAGATAGTTGTGCCTATATATATTTATATAAAAAAATTCCAGGTCGTTTCTATTGACAATAAGGAAAACCACCGACCTAATCGGACACAAACAACGTGTCAGAGTTCATACATTCATAATTTAGATAGCTGGGTACAAATTTATGGACTTTCCTTTGTACTCCAGACTCGCTCATATCAAGTATTCGTTGTGGTATTTTGATTTATTTCCATTATGTGGTTATTTCGTATTTAGAAGGGAAAGCAGAGGGAACCTGCAAAACTAGTGTTAAGTAAGAGACTCTGTTTCTATAAAGAAAAAAATTTATGTTTAGTTATTTAAAAAAAAATCTCCTCTCGTTTACTCAACACACAATGCCTGCAGAATTCAGCAGAAAGTGGGGAATGGAGTGTCTTAACACAAGTTTCCGTCTGCCTTCCCTGTGTGCGGGATACAGCGTGAAGGGCTCTCGTTTCTTGCTCCGGTTCTTCTTTGATCTGAGGCATTAACTTTAGTGAATTGGTTGTAAATTATTGACGTTCAATGCAAGAAGCATGTAAGTTATTATTTTGGAATAAAACTATTTGACTTTGAATAAATTCTAATACTTGGGTGAATGAATTATTTTTAATTCTTCGCTGTGGTTAGTGGCAACAAGGCAAAATGCAGCGTTGAATTCCGGTACTAAATATGCAATGTAATTGAAGATTGAGCGAAAATTGGAGACCGGTCTTAGCACTAGGTAACGGTCTGAGCACGCAGTATCCCGGCACTCTGCCAACCCGGGATACTGCGTATAGTAAAAAAAATATAAAACTAAAATTAATTGTTTACATAAGTAAAAGTCAAAGTTGTTCCATTTGGCAACTACGTAACAGTTCGTCGAAAGGGCTATCACATTTACATAAAAAGGTATTCAATATCGTTAACCAAAAAAGCTATGACTGTTTCTGATGTGGTTTCCACAACGCCGCATGCATTTTAAGCTGCGTTATTGGGACCGGCAGTCGGTACTGATTCATACATACTCATACTTCATACTCTTTGAATAATGGTAGATCGACGTGTATCCAAAAATTATATGATTCATAAGAGTACCTATAGTTTTATATTTATTTAGAAAACGTATAAAAATTTGCACCGACCTCCTAAACCTCCTTCTAGGTGGCCCTAGGAGGCGCGGGTTCGAGTCCCGCTACGTTGAAATTTTTATACGTTTTCTAAATAAGTATTTTTCTTTCTAAGTGTGGAATAACACTTTAAATAAAAAATCTATAGTTTTATTAGAGGTAGTTGATTGGTACTCAATTTTCTTCAAAAAAAAAGAGTTATCGATAACAAAAATTCTAACTTTATAAGACTAAAAAGATAGAAAAAGCCAAATAGTTCTTTAGAAATAACAGTCACAATCTCTATGAATATAAAATTGATTGAAGAGTTATAAGGTCCTGAACCCGACTTACATACAAACATACAAGATACACGCGAAAAACGCAGTTCTTCCGGCCGGCCGGTCGTGGTGCAGCGGCACAAAGCGTGACTCTAAAATCGACTGGTTGTGGGTTCGATCCCCACTCGAGGCGATGAAATATTTACTTACATTCATATTTTTATTTCTTCGCTCTGTTTTCGAGGCAAAGAGCGGCGTTGAGTCCTACCAATCAACACACAATAACTCCAGAACTTGACAGAAAGTGGGGAATGGTGTGTCTTAACACTAGGTTCTCTCTGCCTACCCTGCTGTGTGCGGGATACAGCGTTAAGCTTATTTGAAGTAAAGACGTTTCTTGACATTACCTAATGTTTCATGCCTAACCTGCTGCGGGAAAATGCGTGAAACTTCTATATTCTCCTGTTTCAGACAAGACAGTATATACGAATATAGCCTAATCGGCCTATTTTATTCATATTCTTTATTTAACACGTGATACATACATATATTATTATTTCTTTATAAATGTTCACTAAATTAGGTAATTTATTTATAATGTCTGTAGGAATTAATCCAGGTAGGTACCTACAGGTTCAACTATAAAGCCTTTTTAAAATCTAAAGCGCAATTTCTCAAGCGGATATGAGCTTCATATTATTTAAATAGATTACACTTTTATACTTATATATATTTTAAAAATGTTTATATTATCCTTTATTAAAATAGACATGTAACATTTGACAAATTTTAACGACGAAAATTTGACCTTTAAATTATAAATTCTATAATGTGGGTAGTAAAGAAATAATTCCAAACCGGAATGTCTTGACGCTATTGGTTCTTGTTTCAAAATATTCTAGCGATTTCGCACAGTGAACGGACAAACTTACAAATGTAAATGATCTATATAAATTTAGATCAATACTAAACAGAAAAACAAAATCAAAAAGTATCTACAGTTATTAAATATACAATAGATATTTATATTATATAGTACTTTTATTTATTTCAGCTTCACCTGTGTTGCGCATGTAGCAAAGTAGACAGGGGGCACTTAAGGCTGGGTGGCCTGTGCCCACCCCAAAAGTATACACTACTTTATAGTAAAATATTTTGATTAACAAAGAAAATACTCCGAAAAAATTATAAAAAATCATATCTAAACGAAAATATCTGTTGAAAGTTAAGTCCAGACCCACACAGAAAAAAACTCTAGATACGCAAATGCTTATAATCCGCTTTCAAGTCTGAGTTCGACCTTGAGATGCTATTTTCAAGCATAAATCACATATATTCGAATGGGAACAACGACCCTCAGTGGAAGGCCCGCATTGTGAGCCACTCACTTAGGTATGGTTCCCTAGGCCCCAAGAGTAAGATACCATACCTCCACGGTTATTCTCTGGTGGTGAAGGTCAATCGTATGTACTAACTTAACCTACATTTATTGTAAACTGGAGTAAGTTATCTAAATTAACTTATAGATAAAACGTTTAAAATTATTAAATTATGTTTTTCTCCATTAAGTAGCTTGAGGCCATTCGTGGCGCAGGAGCATAAAGTGTGGTTTAAGCACGACTGGTTGGTTCGATCCCTACTCAAGGAAAAGAAATATTTATTTACATTTATATTTTCAATTCTTCGCTCTGACGTAGGGTTCGCGTCTTGAAGCGCGGCGTTGAGTTCCGCCACCCAATACGCAATTCCTCCACAAATCGACAGAAAGTGGGGAACGGAGTGTCTTAACACTAGGTTTCCTCAGCCTACCCTGCTGTATGCGGGATACAACGTGAAGTTGTAAGCAGTAAAGTTGTTGCATGAGGTTCAGAACAATGGACGGTATTGTCGGTATTTAAGTTTTACAAAGAAATGCTCACTATCAATGTAAACATATGCGTTGATTCGTTTTCTAAGAACGCTTTCTTATGCGAGTTACTGTAAAATTCTATCTTCGTTATAATAAAAGTAGAGAGAGAGAGAGAGATTATAGAGTTATTTAATTCTCTGGCTAAGTGATAAAAAACTTTAAAATGCATGAATTAAATTAAATTAAATAGATATAATGTAAACTCATGTGTTCATTTAAAAGTTAAAACAATGATAAGTAAGAGATTATTTCACAATCTGTAGATGCGACGGTTGTAGGTTCTATTACCAATTGGGGAATGAAAAATTTAATACTTTTGATTCAGCAAAACGCGGCGTTGAATTCCGCCACTCAACGAAACGCAATGCATCCAGTAATCGGCCAAAAGTGAAGGAACAGAAATGTCTCAACACTTAGTTTCCAGTTTCCGTCTTGCTACAAAAAAAAAGTAAACGTATTTAAGGAAACGGAATTAACTAAAGAATTTTACTCGATATACCACATTATTATCGATTACTTAACAAATTGCAGTCTTTCTTTTTCCACGTCTAATAAGTCAAGAGCGTGTCAGTGGCACTGGCACAACGATTTTAAATTAACTCGTTTATAATATTAATAGTCGTCAAGAAATATTAACCTTCGATAATTATGTGTTTATTTTTAGTCAATTTATCAGGTAGGTACATAAAAAAATGCAACAATATGTGTGTGTTTAGTGCTTTTTGTCACTTTTTTTATCTTTACGCAGTATCCCGCATATGGAAGTACCCTTCTATATGCGGGAAGTAAGCAGGGTAGGTAGCTAGGAACCTAATCCTTTCCCATTATGACATTTTCGTTGCTTTGTCCCGTTTCTTTGTTTTGTCTCGTTACCAGAGCGAGAAAATGAAAATATAAAATGTTTCATTTAATCGAGTGGGAATCGATCCCACAGTCGTACGCTTGTACCCCAGCGCCACGAGTGGCCTTATTATGACTACAAAAATTTAAGATATCACTACAGCAATAATAATAAGTATATTTCTCTAACTTTTAAAGATACAGAGTAAATTCTGGTGTAAAATGAAAAAATCGTCTTCTTTATCAATCCAAATTCAATTCTTATTCTTGAAGTGACTGCCAACTAACCTTCAAAACTCATCTAGTTTATCTGACCACCGTCCTGTGGTCAGACCGGTTATCAATATCATACAGTTTTAGTGCTATCGCAAGTTAGTCCTTAAACCGGAATCGAACAGCCACGTAACGCTATATCGCGTATTTAGTGCAACAAAGACTTAATTTAAAAAAATCAATTCAGCTTCACGCTGTATCCCGCACACAGCAGTAGTAGGGTAGGCAAAGGGAATCTAACGTTAAGACACTCCGTTCCCTACTTTATGCCGATTTCTGGATGCATTGCGTGTTGAGTGGCAGATCTCAACGCCGCGCTTTGCCTCGACACCAGAACGAAGAAATGGAAACATAAATTTAAATAAATATTTCATTTCATAATAATCTTTATTTGGAACTAAAAAAATTGCTAATACGTTATTCTTGTGTATTTTCAATCTATCAACTGGTTAAGTGCTGGTTCAACGAAAATATTAGATAATACGTACAATAATACCTGACTCTTCTCTTTATATATTTTAAAATTAAATAAAAAAAAATGTACAAAAGTGTTGTAAACCAGTTCAACCAATCTACAAGCGCGACATGTTCTATGTTTGATTCAAAGAAATGAAACATTTAATATTTTAATTTCCTCGCTTTCGTGGCGGGGCTAAACGCAGCGTTCAGTTCCGCCATTCATCACGCAACGCCTCCGGAATCCGGTGGAAAGTGGAGAACGGAAGTGATTTAATGGGAACAGGGTGTCTTAACGCTAGATTCTCATGTTTTCTCCGCCTACGTTGTGGATACAGCGTGGAGCTAAAAAAAAATTGTAGATGATACACCACTACTTCTATAATATTAAAGTACACTAAAAATATAAATATAAATATATATTTATATTTTTATATAATAATATAATTTAATATAAATATATATTAATAAAATATAAATCTCAAAATCTTGTACGTGATATTACTTTATTCTAAACTAACACACGTATTCACGTTCGGATAATTATGTGGACATTTTATAGTATAAATGTTATCAACGTAAATTTTTTTTAGCGTACACATCAAGGGTACGTAAAGGGAACCTAGTTTTAAGACACTCCGTTCCCAATTTAATGCTGAATTCCGGCAGCATTGCGACGCCAGAGCGAAGTAAATGTAGGTTCGATTCCCAGTTAAATATTAAATATTTAATTTCCTCGACTAGGAATCGAACCCCCAACCTATCATGTTTAGTCACACTTTGTGCCTATGCGCTACGACTGGGCCTCAACGTAACTTTTACTTAAATACTGCTCCATTATGTTATAGAATAGGTTTACATAATCAAAGAGTTCTCAGGAGATGGCATCGTGGCTATTATTTTTACATTTATATAAAATAGGAGATATTTAGTTGCTTTAAACTCTCACGGAACACCGTTTTTAAAAGGCACAAATGGCTACTTTCTAATTTAAATTCGTATAATAATTTTAATATTTAAATAATTTCCGTACGAAGCGACGAAGTATTGTGAATGACATTGTTTTGTCTAATTATACATTGGAATATACGTTTTTATATAGACCTTCCTTCCAGTTCATAATGTTGGTCATGTCAAACAATTGCTACAACGCAATGCCCTGAAACATTTGGCGGAAAGTGGAAAACGGAGGGTCTTGACACTAGGTACTCACTGCCTATCCTGTTATATGCGGGATACAGCGTGAAGTTGGTAAATTAAAAGTACTTTATAATAATTCCTTATTAATAGTTATGCTTATAAGCTGAGGCGCAGCACGAAAGTGTGACTGTATATGTAACAGGTTGTGGTTTTCGATTCCCACTCGAGGAGTTTAGTATTTTCATTTCCCGTGCTCTGGTAACGAGACAAAGCGCGGCGTTGAGTTCCGTCACTCAGCACGCGTAACCTCCAGAATTCGGTGCATAGTAAGGTGCTTAAGTGTCTTAACACGATATGCGCAAGCTTTTCCCGCCTACCCTGCTATGTACGTGAATACAGCATGAACCTAAAAAAAACAAAACAAAACTTAACTTAACTTCATGCTTTATCCCTAGAGAGCTAGTCAGAGAGCGCTAAACTCTACGGTCTCCTCTTTTGCCTCGTCCACCCCCATCAACCTCTTCATACGGCCTGTATGCCTCAATACAAAACAAAAGAAACACGATTTATCACCACAAAATACAAAACAGTTTAGATGTAAATAGTAATAACTGCAAAGGAGAAACCTACAACTTGATCTAAAAGTTATATTTACTTAAATCTACATTCAATGGTTTCTGTTTTCTCCGTAATTACTGTGATTCGTTTTATGTTTTTCTTTTGACTGGTTAACAACAGTATTTCTCATAGAGAAATTCTGTATACCTTGTTTTCTACATTGAGGCCGTCGTGGCGCGTGGCGCATGGTGTGACTGTAACGCGATCGTTGTGGGTTCGATCCCAACTCGGGAAAATCAATTATTATTTATTATTATTTTCATTTCTTCGCTCTGGTGACAAGGCAAAACGCGGCTTTAAGTTCCACCACCCAACATGCAATAATATATAGCGTGAAGTAGATTTTTTAAATTTAATTATTATTTGTTTTCTCTTTCAGTACTTAAATATATGTTGTGTTTCGTAGATACTTTACTTACAATGTTTTTTGATAGAGTGATTTGAGTAAATCACAATACTACTTTTCCAATAGGCTGCCGAGGCGCAGTGATACAAGCGTGTGACTGTAATACGACAGTTGTGAGTTCAATTTCCATTCGGGGGAATGAATTATTATGTATCTATATTTTCAATAACTCTCTCTGGTACCAAGGTAAAACCGCGTAATGCCTCCAGATTTCAGCATTCTACAGAATAAGGGACAAAGCGTAAAGCTGATTGTTTTATTATAATTTTTCATATATCTAACTACATTTGAAATATTTATATGTATTTTCGTTTTAATATAAATCTTAAATATCTTTAAAATACTAGATACCTGATCAATTAGGCGTTGAACAACTTTCACCCAAAACTTTCCTCGCGCCACTAACTGGTTGAAAAATATAAAAAGATACTTTTTATGATAAAACGCGCTCACGACACTCAAATGTTGCGACACAACATTAAAGTATTTTTTATGCGAATAACTAAGCAAAACAAGAATTTGTCGTGCGTTGTCTGTCTGTCAATCACTCAGTATCGAAAGTGTTTTATACAATACTAGCTTTTATGTAAATTATAACGTCGTGGCGCAGTGGTAAACTGTAAACACGACGGTTGTTGGTTAGAATCGATTCGGGGAAATGAATTAATATTTTGTAATATTTTCGTTTTTACGGTATCAAAGCAATGCGCAGGGTGGATTTCTTCCACACGATATGCCATGCCTCGAAAATTCGGCAAAAGTGAAGAACAGAGTGCTTGAACACTAACTTGCCTCTGCCTACTCTTCCATGTATATGCGAGATACAGAGTGAAGCTAAAAAAAGAACAATATCGATTAAATGAAAAGAAAATACGTAACTAAAATAATAAATCAAAATTACAGCGACCGCGAATAACGTAGACTAAATATAGTGCCTTAAATGAACTGTTCAACTCACAAAAAACTCCTGATATAAGAGCGCTTAACCAAACATGCTTTCAGATGAATTATTATAAAAAAAAACTAAAGGTAATGCAGATTAGTAAATTAATAATTATGCAGTTCTAGCGGGCGAAGCCGCGAGCGTGTTGCTAGTTTATAATATAGATATATACAATATCTGAATCTCTCTCACTATCTCTTCCACAGTAAGTAGGTCTTTAATAATTACTTAAATCATTAAAATAGATATTATGAAATGTGACAACGAAATGTCGAATCCAATTTAATTATTCAATTTAATTACACCCGTTTTGTGTCTCCAATTGCAAGAGTCGAAGTGAAAGGTGCCAGGGTCTTTTATTTGAAAATTTCGTCCATCGAATAACAATAAGGTAGATACCTACATTCTTACCAAAGCTGTTGAAGCATCTGCGTTACAGTTTACAGATAAAGATCTCTTCTTATGCAACACTGGCTAGTACATTCGTTTGTTTGTATTTTAGTATAATTTTGTAAACAAAACATGCGCTAACTCAATTTTAATAAATAATATATTAAAAGAAATTTTAAAAAACAAGCAAAAAAATTAAATATGTAATTTATATTTAATTGTATTTTTATAGACTTTCTAAGTTAATCAGTTAGAATTATAGATTTAAAAACATATTATAACATTATTTTATTTGCAAATAAGACGTTAATGCAAGTATATATAAAGTATTGAAGCCAGTCGTGGTGCGTGTGACAGGATGTAGGTTCGATTCCCTATCGAGGAAATGGACTATTTAATATTTTCATTTCTACGCTATAGTGCAGGGTTAAAGCGTGGGGTTGAGTTCCGTCACTTAACGCGCAGAATGGGGATTGGATGTTTCTTAAGGGCAACGGAGAGTCTTAACTTGAGGTTCCCAGTTTCCCTCTGTACACCCTACTATGTGCCAGATATAGGGCGAAGCTGAAAAAATATTTTTTAGATCAAAACATCGTCGTTCATCTTATTTAAATGTTATAATAAGACGTCCGCATATTTATTACCAAATTATGTATTTAAATAAATTGATCTCGTTTCGTATTTTATATTACTAATTTCATGTTAATATTATTCAGAAATCCCGGATCGGCATCAATTAATGTATTTCAACAAAACAATTCCGCATTGACTCATCTGTTTGTGCGTAAAAAGACATAATGCGTCTTAAAAACTTGATTAATGATCACCATATATATTGGTACAATAAAATATTTAATATTCTTCTAAAATCAAATGCCTCAGCCAACACGCAATGCCTCCAAACTTCGGCGGGAAGTGGGGAGAGTAGTGTCTCAGCACTAGATTTCCTCTGCCTAACCTATTACATGACAGAGTATGAAGCATATAAATATAATAATAGAGATATTTTTCATCTAATGGTTATTAGCTTCACGCTGTATCCCGCACACAGCAGGGTAGGCAGAGGAACCCTAGTGTTAACACACTCCGTGTCCCACTTTCTGCCGAATTCTGAAGGCATTGCGCGTTGAGTGGCAGTACTCAACGCCGCGCTTAGCCTCGACACCAGAGCGAAGAAAGGGAAATATAAATTTAAGTAATTTCATCTCCTCGAGTGGGGATCGAACCCACAACCAATCGGTTTTACAGTCACACTTCCTGCCCCTGCGACACAACTGGCCTCTAATCATATATTTAAATTATCTAATCATATATTTAAATCTTTTAGATATATTAAACACAAACTGTAAAGAAGTCACTTGCTAAAAGACAAATAGTAAATTTTAACAAACGCAAGTCTTTTTAGTCCTACACTGTATGGCCCATTCATAATCTATGATTGAAAACGGCGTCTCAAGAACGATCTCATATGAGAAAAAATTATAAATAGTCCTTATTACCTTATATATTGTTGTTAGTAAACTTTTCAATATTTTTAAATTTAGGGGGTTTCCAATTCCAAACTTTGAAAATTTTCATAAATTTTCTGAAAGAGTAAATAATCCTTTCTTAGACTGTACCTACTGTATCTTAAGGTTTTCTCTTATCACTTTTAAGACGCTTAAGGTAAGCAATAGACTCTGTTAATGATTAAAATTTGTACTCATTAAACAAAACTGTTCTGTTCTGTTCTTTTTATTATGGCGTTCCGAGCAAACACTAAACAAAACACAACCGTGTCGAATTTACTTTAATCTTTAATACCTACTTCTAATTCTTACAACAACAATACAAAGAAAATACTTTAATTCAATAGGCTGAATTGAATTGGCTTTCCGAAACTGTCTTGGTTTTATTGACTAAAGACTCACTTATACATACATATTGAGAACTAAATCGATTTTGAGCTAGAAGAATTATAGATTAGATTATTTAAGAAATTTTCAATTTAATGACACAGGGGCACAAGCGTGTGGACTGTAAACGTGATAGGTTGTGGATTCGACTGGCATTCGAGGAAATGATTTTTTTTTACTTTTATTTAATTTCTACTTGTTTTATCTGGTATGGGGCAAAGCGCAGCGTTGAGATCCACCACTAAACACGCTATGCATAACATAACACATACACGCTATACGCTACGCATTAACACTAGGGTCCCACTACTATCCTGCGGAACGCAAGATGCAGCGTGAACTTGAAAAAAAAATTATAAATTATTCAAAATTTATATCATATTGGCTACATATATGACACAAAATTTGAATTCAACATTCATAAATATTTAATATAAGCTGGCTATGTTCGAACGAAACTGACAATATTTCCGCCACCACTGGCGCATTGTCCGAAGGCAGTTTCACTTTCTTTACGATTCCCGCCACGAAAGTTGTACCTTAGCACGCATACTAATCATTTCAATGTATAGTATACGGTTGTTATTGATTTGATATGGATTCCATGTGAAATTGTTGCTGTATTCATATTCTTTTTTTCTATTTTACTATCTACTTAACATATTTCGTTTCCCTGGTCTTGTAATACGAAGTAATCTGGACCTGCTGTCCTAAAATGGGGAGTAGAAAATGGGATATATTGATAACAATGCTGAAATATTTGGCCGAAATCTGGAGGCATTGCGTTAAATATAACATTCCCTCCAGTGGAAATCTTAAGTAGGAAACGGAGTGTCTTAACTCTAGGTTGAGGGAACCTAGAGTTACCTATTCTGCTTTTTATGGGATACAGCGTGAAACTTAAAAATAAGTATCTGGCTTAATTGGCGCTTGAGGGTTAAACCCTCAAGCGCCAATTAAGCCCCATCTATTTTTTACAATATAAATATACAACCTAAATGTACACAAGAGGTTTTCATCACTTGATCACCTCCAAAATTTGCAAGACATTTTTATATACATATACATAAAAATAAAAACAATAACAATGGACAAACGTATGATTGCCGAAACAAAAGTATTGTATCAAATAATAAGCACGCTCCACACGTACCGCACTGACCCCGGTTGCTAAACTGATGTGAGTGTGGCAATTCCTTCTAGCTTTCAACAGCATCGACGGCGATTTTGTCTTTGTTTTCATGGTCTGACTAAAAAAATTACATATTTTGATATTATACTCTTCGCGATTAAAAAAAGTATCAAATACACACAGCAGGGTAGACAGAGGGAACGTAGCGTTAAGACACTCCGTTCCCCACTTAAAGCCGAATTTTGGAGGCAACGTGTGTTGAGTGGCGGAACCCTACGCCGCGCTTCACCCTGACACCAGAGCGAAGAAATATAAATTTAAATAAATATTTCATTTCTTCGAGTGGGGATCGAACCCACTTTACAAATTTTTGTTTTATAAAATTTTTAACGTACTAAAATATACTTTAATAAAAATCTCTGATGGTTAATAATTTTTAACCTGGAGTTCCGAATTAAAAAAAACATAAAAACAAAAAAAATCACAATAAAAGTAAGATCAGCGAAATCAATATCGCGTTATACTTTACTAATTGGTATGTAGAGCGTGTGGTTCCACCGCACCTTGAACATGTGATTTCCTACTTCCCTTACAGTGACTACTGAAATGTATATTTATGCGTAGGCTTAAATACTACTAATAGTGCATAAAGAAAAAACACAAACGGAACATTAATTTTAATGTAAGTATCGGATCGGATCCGTCTCTGATATAGATATAAGAAAAAATTGAGATATTAGATATAAGAAAAAATTGTTGTGACATTTAATAACGTTATAGAACCAAAAACAAAGATTTTTTAAAATTTTTGTTTGTTTGTCTGTGCGTTTGTTCTCAGTAACAGCATAAACTAATTGCATTCTTCACTATTGTATTTTTGTAAGCTTCCCTTAACATTTACTGTTTGTTTTATTTCAGTGAGTTTATAAATAAAAAAGTTTATAAAAAAAAAGTTATATATAGAGAAATTTTACTTTTCAGTATAAGCACAATATAAAGATATTGTTTTTAAATCGTATTATTGTAAAGAAAACGAAAGAAGAAAATTAAATTAATAATTATATAGTTCAAGCGGGCGAAGCCGCGAACGTGTCGTGTATACTAGCAATTTACCTACGCAATTCAAAGTATTGCTTCACGAATCTCTACCACAATAAAACAATATCTAATGTTCTCACGCTTATATTAATTATATTATCTTTAAAATTACAATTTATACATAGTTTTTATGTAATCTATCGGTTATTACCTAGAATAATATTATACGAAAATATATTATAATTATACTATGAGGTTAGTCGTGGCGCGAGGGGAAAAATGTGACTGTAAATGCGATTGACTGAAGGTTCGATCCCCCATTCGAGGAAATTAAATATTTATTTAAATTCGTATTTTCATTTCTTCGCTCTGGCGTATAAGCAGGACGCGGCGTTAGGTTCCGAAAATCAACACTCAATGCTTCCAGAATCCGGCGGAAAGTGCGGAACGGAATAGTTTATCCTTAGGTTCCCTCTGCCGATCCTGCTGGTGTGCGGGGTATAGAGCTATGTATATTATCATATATAACCTTAAGTAGGTATGTACGTGAAAAAAAATTCAAATTTAGCTATTACCTAATTTACTCATATAACAATAATAATAATAATACAATAATTCATAAAGGGTTTTATTGTGTCAGTAACGTGATATCATTTCAGTTTATGCAACCAATTCACAGCGGAGTTACATAGTTTCACTTAGCGGTAACCTCCACACAGTGAAGAAATTCACACATAATTTAAATTATAAATATTTGTCTTTGGCATTATAATATAATCGTGTGGCCAGCCGTGACGCAGTGGCACAAGCGTGTGACGGTAGACTCGACAGGTTGTTAGTTCGATTCCCACTCGAGGAAATGAAACATATTACATATTAATGTTTTCTGGTCTCGACGCAAAGTGTGGAGTTGAGTTACGCCACTCACTCTCCAGAATTCAGTGTAAAGTGAAGATGGAAATGTCTCAATAGGAAGAGAACCTACACAAGGTTCTACTGTACTTCCTCCTTTTCCAATTCAAGTTCCATAAACAACGTATTGAGTCGCAGATTTCTTTATAATAATAACAAATTAAGAATTTCTTGAATAATCTATACATTACTGACTACATAACAAGGATATTATCTAAGCATGCATCTCTAAATGTACGTACAATTAAAATTTCAACAATTTATTTATCTAATCATATTCTTATCATTTACAACAACAATAACACGCGAGAGTCAGTGAACTGATCGACACGCATGCACCTAGTATCTACGTATGCGGTGTGCCGTGACATTAAAGTATGGACGTAGGCTGAGGCCGGGAGGTCGGTGCCCACCCCAGAATAGTCTGATGCCCGCCCCAGAAATAAAATAATAATAATAATAAAACGTACACAACAATAGCACATATGGGCCCGTCATCGCCCGTTTATAAATCGCTCGTTTCAATCTGATTTTTTTACACTGCACAGAGCATGGTAGGCAGAAAGAACCTCAGTATTAAGAAGAAGAACGAAGAAAACGTCAATATTAAATATTCCATTTATTCGATGGGAATCGAACACACAACCTGTCACGATTGCAGTCATAATTTACCCCGCGCCACGACTGGCCTCAATTGTAAATGATGTATCTATCTACGTATAAAAACGGCGTCTCAATATCGATCTCAGACTTGGGAGCAATTTATAAATACGGGCAATGGTGTGTAAGAAAGCCGTCAACTTAAAAAACACATCCTGCTTAAGTCGGGCCTTAGAAAATTGCTAGCGCGTAACACTTCAATGACCTAGCAGCGCGAGCGTCACTTTTCTAAATTAACTAGAATTTCTATTAATATTTGCGAGATATCTATTGATAAGGATATCTAGTAAACATCAATACAAATTAAAATGTAGATTATATTTTTTAATATTTTATTGCTGATTTTATATTTGTATATAGGTAGAGGCCAGTCGTGGCGCAGCGGCACGAAGTGTGACTGGTTGTGGGTTTGATCCCCACTCGAAGAGATGAAATATTTACTTCCATTTATGTTTCCATTTCTTCGCTCTGGATCGTCGAGGATAAACGCGGCGTTGAGTTCTGCCACACAACGCGCTATGCCTCCAGAATTCGGCAGAAAGTGGGGAACGGAGTGTCTTAACACTAGGTTCCCTCTGCCTACCCTGCTGTGTGCGGGATACAGCGTGAAGCTGATTTATCATTTTATATATTTTCAATTGCTGATTTTAAAAGATATCATTTTTAAATATATCATCAGCTTAACGCCGTATCCCGCATATAGCAAAGTAAGCAGAGGGAATCTAGTGTTAAGATACTCCATTCCCCAATTTCCGCCGAATTTTTGAGACATTGCGTGTTGAGTGGTGGAACTTAACGCCGGGTTTTTGTCTTGTTGCCAGAGCGAAGTAATGAAAATATTATTTTACGAGTGGGGATCGAACCCACAACCGTCGCGTTATAGTCCCACCCTTGAACCTCTGCTTATTATATAAATAAATATTTGTTGTGTTCTGTTATCTCATAATGTTTAATAAGAGAATATAGAGATTGATTATATCGTTTATCTCTGTTAAAGCAATCTGTTCTGATTTGGGGCTAGTGACGTAAGTTTAAGTAATAAATAAAAACCATGAAATGATCACTGTCAAAGTATTATATACTATATTAATAGTGAAACTAAACGATGTTTTAACTATTTGGGACGATTTTTTGCTCTAATATTGACCGTAGTTGAAACGATTTACCTTATTGTAATGAAATCGAAGACGACTTTAAATTATTCATAGTAGGTAGTAGATACGTATCGCAAAAAGTTCAAGCGTCATTTGTAAATTTTATACTAGAATTTACGTAAGACTATTATTGCGGCAACAACAAAACAGACGAAATTTTGCATGCCACACTTTGTACAGCATGACCTGAATATTTTTTATCATAAATCAATAGAGGCCAGTCGTGGCACTGAAGCACTGGCGTATGACTATAAACCGGACAGATTGTGGGTTCGATTCCCTCTCGAGTATGTGAAATATTTAATAATATTTTCATTTTTTGCTCTGGTGTCGGGGCAAAGCGCGACGTTGAGTTATGCCATTCAACACACTATGCCCCCAGAATTCGTCGGTAAGTGAGGAACAGAAGTGTACTAATGGGTAACAGAATGTCTTAATAGGTCAGTTTCCCTCTGCCTATGGTAGGGTAGTCTAGCGTGAAGCTTAAAAAAAATAATAATAATAATTTTGTGTCTATCTTTTACAGATAATATGGTACGGCGTAGCAATACTGGTTTTACTGGAAAAAGGCGTCAACGGTCATGGGAGACTCATTGAACCACCTTCTCGAGCATCGGCGTGGCGCTACGGATTCGACACACCACATAACTATAATGATCACGAACTGTATTGCGGAGGATTTTCTAGACAATGGAATAAGAACAATGGGAAATGTGGTGTCTGTGGTGACGCCTGGGATGCACCGAAGCCTCGCCCTCATGAATTAGGAGGCAGATTTGGTCAAGGTGTTATCGTCCGACGATATGCGCCGAAAGATGTCATAGTTATAAAGGTAGAGTTAACGGCAAGCCACAACGGATTCTTTGAATTTAGACTATGTGATGAACCGAAATCTACGAATCAGGACTGCATGGACAAACATGTGTTACGGTTGGAAGGGAAGGATAACACAAAATACTACCCACGCGAGGGAAACAAAATATATGAAATGAAGTACGAACTACCAGAGGGTTTAGAATGCCCCCATTGTGTGTTGCAGTGGCGATATATAGCCGGGAACAACTGGGGTACGTGTGCGGACGGAACAGGAGCCGTTGGCTGTGGACCCCAGGAGGAGTTCAGAGCATGCGCTGATATAGCTATAGGTACTAAATTTACTACTACAACAAAACGGCCAAGACCCACTTACGTGCCACCAAACAGAACAACTACGGCAATACCAGTTCCAATTCCAGAAGAATCCACTGGAAGTGCCTGGTACGGACTCCTTATTGCACTACTGGCACTGTTCATTGCTCTGGGCGTGCTCGCCGGCATATACCTGTACTATTACAGAGGTGGCATGAGGATAAAGAATCTCTTGAAATTGAAAATGCCTCCACCAGCTCCTGTTCCTCCTCCTAGGCATAAAAAGATGTCTCTGTCTAGGGAAAACCCCCCCGAAATTTCAGCACCTAAGATTATATCTGATTCCGGATTCGAAACCGTTGATTTAAGAAAATAATAACTTTAAGACTCAGATGTAACTGCCACTGCCTTTTTAGTCATAAATAGTTTAAAAATAGAAGTAGGATATTTCAAGAATGTGTGATTGATGAGCTGTGCATTGGAATATTTTTTTGCTTGTTGAAATATACATAATTAAATATATTTATTAAATTATTATATCACATATTCTTATATGTACACAATTTGTTATTTTCAAGTTGATAATATGTTGAATAAATAATGACGAGATCTATTGGCAAGAATATGACTATTGTATTAGATTATATTAAAAATAATCCATGTATAGCTATCCAGTGGGAAATACAATAAAGAATGATGGTGAAATGTATTTATAAATTAAATAAAAAAATATAAAACTATTTCGTTTTATTATTTATAAAAATTATGAATGAAAAATTAAAACTAAATACAGGGAAAATAAAATGAAATGAGAAGCAGTTATTTTCATATTTAGTATTGTGTTAGTATTATTTTCATATTTAGTAAAATGAAATTTATATCTGATAAATTTCATTTTCATCAAACACATGAGGCCGTCGCGGCACAGTACACAAACGTGCGACTATAAATGCGACGGTTGTGGGTTCAATTCCTACTCGGTGTAATGACATATTAAATACTTTCATTTCAAAATACTCGAATAAAAAAATACAAAGTACACAAAGATATTAAAAAAATTATAAAGTTGTGCAGTATAGTGCAAAAGCGGCCTTATCACTAAGTGGTCTCTTACAGGCAACCTTTGTAAGAGAAGAGAATTATATTTAAAAAACATTTTTTTGCATAACCCTTTGAATAATCAAAATAAGCTTAAATATAAACTAATAGAGATTCTAATAGTAAAATTAGTCTGCAGAAGATAACATATTATTTATATTACACTTATTATTATTTCAGTTTACACAAGTTTAATTTAAAAAATGTACGTTCTTTTTTTAAAATAAAACTGTCAATATATTTTACTTTTATATTCCCAAGGGTCAATTTCATGATTTTGGATGAATAACGAAAAACATTCTACTTAATAAGTTCTTTGATTTTCACGATTATTACACGATTTTCACGTTTTTCACAATTATTACATATTTTAAATGAAACTAATTTAACCGGATTAATCGCGTATATTTAAGATATTACCCGTGGTCACGGTTAGACTACTCGTTGAGTCTACACGTGACCACGGACACAGGCAAAGTGTTCGAAACGTCGGGTTTCCAAAATGTAAAATCTTAAATATACGCGATTAATCCGGTTGAATTAGTTTCATTTAAAACATTCTTCTTCTTTATAGATCGACTTTAAAAAAAACAGTTCTACAGTACAGTACTAGTATTATTATTATTATCAGCTTCACACTGTATCCCGCACACAGCAGGGTAGGCAAAGGGAACCTAGTGTTAACACACTCCGTTCCCCACTTTCTGCCGAATTCTGGAGGCATTGTGTGTTGAGTGGCAGAACTCAACGCCGCGCTTACCCTCGACACCAGAGCGAAAAAATGGAAACATAAATTTAGGTAAATATTTCATCTCCTCGAGTGGGGATCCAATGCACAACCAGTCGGTTTTACAGTCACACCTCGTGCCGCTGCGCCACGACTGGCGCACTACAGTACTAGTAAATTACAATTATATAGTTTTCTCCGAAATATATCAGTATCAAAATAAAAGACTTTCGTATAAATCGTAAAATGTTGTGTTAGTATTTTGAAAAATAATATCATATTACAATGAAAGAGTAAAAATGATTTTATACATGATTCAAAGATTGAAAAATTATAGTTTTTTTATATGCGTATTTAAATTTTATAATTTATAAATAGTGCAAAAAAACTATGACTTTTTTTGATTTTTCGTTTTACGATTTTTATAAAAACCCTACACTATAACATAAAATGTTTTACCTGGCAACTTTTTGTGACGGGCAATAATTTTAAAGAAATGTCACAGTCAATCGGCCATAGACAATCTCAAAACAAACGTGCTGTTACAAAACTATAAAAAAAGTTCATAGGAGCATTTATTTCACTGTAAGATAATTTTATAAATGAAAAATGGCAGTACGCCCACAGCACATGCATGACGGTGGTATCATTGAGCGTAGATTGCGTCCTATTTATGGTAAAGTTGACATGTAACCTAACCGACTATTTTGTTTCCTATTGTAATGAATTCTTAGGATGATACCCAACGTTTTGGTTGCAGACTGGTTGGACAATGGGAACAATAAGAAGGCCTTGCAAGAGGCTGAAAAAGTCCTCAAAAAAAGTGCAACTTTGCAGGCCGCTAGGGCTCTGAAAGCTTTAGCGTTGTTTAGGTTAGGAAAAGGTCCGGAGGCGCATACTGTGCTTGAAGCACTAGCAAAAGAGAAACCTAGTGATGATTCAACGTTACAAGCAATGACAATTTCTTATAGGGAATCTCAACAATGTAAGTTTTTTAATATTCTATAATTAAAATCATTAAATTCATCATCATATGAACATCTAATTAAATATGTGCTGTATTCGATCGGTTCCAAATGCAGATACATAGTAGATAAAATTTAGTTTTAAGTATATAACATTTAATTTTAAAAAAAACATTTTTTTTAAACAAAACACTATCAAATTTTACAATTTATATAAAAATAACAATATTTTAGTCCACAAGGTATGTGAATTATATGAAGCAGCAGTAAAGTCTGAACCAAATAGTGAAGAGCTTTATTCACACCTATTCATGTCTTATGTGAGAGTTGGGGACTACAGATCACAACAGCGGGCTGCGATGGCCTTATATAAGTTTGCTCCTAAAAATCCATACTATTTTTGGGCTGTTATGAGTGTTGTTTTACAAGTAAGTTTACAATCCTGTAATTAGATGTCCAGGTATAAATCTACTAACAGTATGAATAAGTCAACTTTCACACATGTATTTTTTAATCATAATTAGCATTAGGATGGTTTTATAAAAAACTATATTAAAGACAAAACAAGATAATTCAATAATATTTTACTCCACAAAATTAAACTGTGAATCTAAAATAATGTAATTTTCTTGCTAAAGAATATTAAATACATAATTATGATTAAAAATATATATGTACTGCTACAAAGTTATTGTACTCAAATATATAAAAACAATTAATTTTAAATCAATTTATTAACTTCAAATTAAATCACAATATCATTTATACCTATATATCAAAAGAGAAATCTACTCTTATCTAGAGAAAATTTCCAATATGTAAACAATAGCTATTATTATTCTTACACCATGTATTGTTCTTCAATAACATATCTATATATATAACAAGGCTCAACTCATTAAAGTGCTAGTTACCTTGAAGGTTTTATGGATTTAATAGAAAACTGGATTTAATAAGTTTTAAAAATAAAATATAATTTAAAACATATATTTTTTCTAATAATTTCAGGCAAAAACAACAGATGATTCTACAAAAAAAGGAATTCTCTTAACTTTAGCTCAAAGAATGGTTGACAATTTTATATCAGAAAACAAAATGGAGGCAGAACAAGAGGCTCGCTTATACATCATGATTTTAGAACTACAAGAAAAATGGGAAGATATTCTCAATTTTATAGAGGGTCCATTATACACTCAGCTTGTACCGGGTTCAACAGCTCAAGCGTGCATTCCTTATTTAAAGAAACTCGGCCATTGGAGAAGATTGAACTTACTTTGTAAAGAATTATTATGGGATAACCAAGATAGGTGGGATTATTACCTGCCATATTTTGACTCTGTCTTTAAATTGATGAATAACAATGAATCTGACGGAGATAACTCGGCTGATGATACAGCAGAGAAGTGCCATGAGTTTATTTGTCAGCTTGTGGAAAGTATGTCCTCTGGCAGGACCTTGAGAGGACCATATTTAGCTCGGTTAGAATTATGGAAAAGATTGTCGATAGATGGTGATCCTACGTCTTTATTAGGCAGTGGTGTTGCATTATGCATTCAATATTTAAGAGTATTTGCTAATAAACCCTGTGCTGTACCTGATCTAAAACCCTATTTAGCTATGATACCTCAGAAAGAGAGAGAAGATAGATGTAGAGACTTTCTTACTTGTCTTGGCTTTGATGAAAATAGTGAACCTGAATCGGTAAGTCATATAATTTGTCAATTATTAAAATAATTATATTAATACTATAAACTTAAAATATCTGCTTCACACTGTGCCTGCACATAGCCGGGTAAGCAGAGGGAAAATAGTGTTAAGACTCTCCATTTCCCATTTTCCGCCGTACTTTGGAGGCATTGCATGGTGGAGGCGGAGCTCAACGCCGCACTTTGCCTCAATAACTAAATATATAAATAATAAATTTATATTTGTTGAAAAGACGAAATTTAACTAACATTAATTAAAAAAAAGCTTTAAGAATAAATTACTTATATAATGATATAATTGCATTTTGTGTCTTAGCACGCAATGCTTGCAGAATTGGTTGGAAAGTAGGGAACAGGAAACAAAAGTGTCTCACGCTATGTTCCCTGGGTCCCTTTGCCTACCCGGGTATCTGTGGGGTACCTTGTGAGGTTTAAAATATTTATACATTACAGATAGATGATATTCAACGTCACATATCATGTATATGCGCGTGGCGACTCACCTCACCGCTGGCCAGTGCCAGCGAGTACCTCACTATAGCGGGGGTCCTGCGTCGCCAGTACTTGCGATGTGTCGCCAAACAATTAATAACAGCCACGCCTACAGAGTTCTGCGCCGCTGATGGGTATGGGACTCTTGCGGCGCATCACTATTTTTATGCAGGTGACTTTGATAGCCGGCTCTTGTAAATGTATTTCTTTATATCTAAAAATATGCAATAAAGAATAAATAAATAAATAAATAAAAAGATTTGTTTTCAGAAATATTTTACATTATATGTTTATTGTAACATAGTAAGTTGGTTAAGTTAGGTATAGCAAATTGTACTATCGATTAGGACGTACAACTCATTTGATACTCTATTTTTCTATTATTTATATTTATCAATATAATATAAAAGTGTAATAATTTACAAAAACCAAGGAAATTCCATAGTTTTATTAAATAATTACGTTTATATTTTGCTTCCAGCTGTCCAGGAGAAGAATGCAGCGCCCATAGTGGAGGCGCTATGTCTACTGGAGTTGGTACTACATCACTCACCTTCAAACTTTCATGTTAAATTACTTCTTATTACCCTATATCATGTTCTTGGTATGTTGTTTTTTTTTTTTATTTTAAAAAAAATATTATTTACTTTCCTTGCTGAGGCCATTATGGTGTAATGGCATAGTCTATAAATGCTTTTGTCGTGAGTTTGGTCCCGCTTAGGAAAATTAACATATTAAAAGTAAGGAGTAAGAGGTGGTCTTATGATTAAGTTCCTTCTTTCTGCTCTACTAAATAAAAAAGTGTAAAATTAAAGAAATGCAGTTTGCCTATTGTATTATAGTCATTGTGACTTTTTCGAACTTGTTAAGTCAGTGACTTTGATTTTGATTCAATTTCATAAATGGTGATAAATAAAGTTATTATTATTATTATTATGTCTATAAATTTAAAAATATATAATAAATACATTAAATGAATAATAACCGTAGCATTTGGTCCGATCCATTCTCTCTAACCACCCCACTATTGATTAAGCTTGAAGCTCAGTTAAGTTAGATTAATAATCAAGAATAAAACGTCCACAGGGAACGCCATAGCAGCCGAATCGATATACCAGCGCCTGGAGGCGAAGTTCGTGCAGCTGGTGTCGCTGGGCTGGCTGCACGCGGCGCGCCTGGCGCCCGCGCTGGCGCCCGCGCGCGCGCTGCGCCTGCTGGCCGACACGCACGCCTTCCACAAGCACTACGTCAAGGACGGCGCCGAGAACCTCACCTACGCCTACAAGTACGGCACCTTCGAGAAGCTGGTGGAGCTGGGCGCGTGGGGCGCGCGCCTGCAGGCCTGCGCGTGGTGCGCGCTGGCGGGCCGCGAGCGCGCGCTGCTGCCGCTGCTGGCCGGCCCGCCGGCGCCGCTGCACGCGCCCGCCCGCCTGCCCAGCCCGCCCACGTACGTGCTGCTTAATCGGGAGAGTCATTGTCTTGCAAAAATATAATATAATGAAAAGAAAAATACGACACCAGAGTCTAAAGTAATCAAAATATAAATTTATATAATATTTAATTTCCTTGCGCGGCGATCGAACCCACAACCTGTTTACAGTGCCGTGTGATCCCGGCCTAGAATAGGATCATCCTGGTACTGGTGGTGTCGTAAGAGGCGGCTAAAGTACGTGTGGTAGAGTCACGTCGCCAGCAATGGCAATACGCATGGACAGACTCGACCGGGTCATTACCACCCCCGGCATTTAAAACCGGCGTGAAGTAGTGGCTTTATGCCACTGCGTTTCGCATCAGGTAATGCCGGGCCCCGGCGCCCAACCTACCTTAAAGGCCGGCAACGCACCTGTAGCTCCTCTGGGGTTGCACGGGGTCGTGGGCGGCGGTAGTCACTTACCATCAGGTGACCCGCACGCTCGTTTGCCGTGTCTTTTCCATAAAAAAAAAAAAAACAGTCCCACACTTACACCTGCGCCATGACTGGCCTCGAAACGATATATTTTTAATAATTTAGGTTAATTCAATATCACTTTATTTATCTATATACGCAATTACAGGGATAACCGGGATCTTAATGCAATAGTGAGTTGGGACCCCCCTCAGTTGATCGACCCCGAACTGAAGTCCCGTACTTTTGAGGACGACGTGGCTTATTTAAGACTTAAAGATGGACTAGTTTCTTCAATAGGTATGTATGTAACTAGTTTTTTTTTGCTTAATCTCTGTATCCTGTATATAGCAGAGGGAACCTAGTGTTGAGACACTCAGTTCTCCACTATTCCTATCTTATTTTCCCCCTAATGGGAATCGAATCCGGCCGCAACTTATTTATTTATTTTTTTATTTATTTTTGATATCATTAAAAATGTCACAAATGAACATTTAGTGAATCATATCTAGTAATTAGATGGTACAAAAAAAAAATGTTACAGTAAATAAAGAATTAACTGCCATTATCTATATACTTATCTAATAGGAAAAATATGTAACTGATTTGTATGTCCGTCTGTTCCAGCATTATGCATAGAATGCGCGGACAATCGCAGTGTGGAGGAGAAACGAGCGCAACTGGAGGAGTTACAAACATGCATCACGGCGTTAAACGGCGCGCTCGCGCAGTGCCGTGCGCGTTATAGTGCACGGCACGGACATGCGATGAGACTCGCGTATCCTTTCCCTTGCAGGATTATTGGTGATTATAGTATTTTTTTGTAATTTCACGCTGTATTTAGCTTGCAGCAGGGTCTTTACAATAGACAGAGGGAGCCTAAGGTTAAGGCATTTCCCGCCGAATTCTAGAGACATTGTGTGTTTTGCGGACGAACTCAATGCCACGCTTTGTTTCGACGCAAGAGCGAAGTGCAAGTGGGAATCGAACCCACAACCTGTCACTTTTACAGTCATGTGCCCCTGCACCACGACTAGTCTCAAATATATATTTTTTTGATATGAACAATTGTACTTCTATTAATCATTCACTAAAGGAAATTACTGGTAATACAACATTTACAATATATGAATCTCATATCTTTAGATATAAAGACCAGGATAGTGAAAAATATTTGTGTTTTTACACCAATGCTTAAACCCATCTGTGTTTTTACATATGAAACTGAATTAACCTTTTTTTCTGCATTTTTAAGAAAAAAAATCTACAGCTATCACTACAGAAATGAGAATTTATATCCATCGAACTCGTTTATTTCGGTGCCGGTTGCAGCGCTGGTGACGTCGCCGGTGCCGTACCGGGAGCTGTACGCGTGCGTGCTGTCGCTGGCGCGCGCGCTGTGCGGCGGCGCGGGCGGCGAGGGCCGCGAGCACGCCGCCTCCTTGCGCGCGCTGCTGCCCGCGTCGCGCCGCGCGCTGCCGCCGCCCGCCGCCGCGCCCTGGGACCTGCGCGAGACCTTCGAGGCCTACTCTAACTATTTGGAGGTTTGTCTTGTTTTACTTCACCCTGTGTCCCGCGCATGGTCGGGAACCTGGGAACCTAGTGTATAGACACTCCGTTCCCATTAAGACACTTCTGTTCTTCACTTTTCGCCGAATTCACGAAGCATTGAGTAATAAGTAGTAGTAATAACTCAAGCCACCATGACAACAAATTACGTGAAGAGAAACTTCACTTCAAATTTGGTTAAAATGAGTAAAGATTAATATTTTTATATTATGTATTCTAGATTTGGTTGTTGAAAAACAACTGCAATATGATTAATCTACCTGACCGTTTTCTCCGTCTCTCTATCATGAGGAATGCTGAACCAGTACCTTTTCCACAGTTCATAGGCGTCACGACGTTCTTGCTGGGCGTGTGCAACGAGCTGGCCGCGCCGGCCAACGCCAAGAAGTCCAAAAAGAAAGCCAACCAGTCCCCCGACCAAATACTCACATCGGAAATGCTCAGCAAGCTGAACGACGACGTGCAAGACACCATCGCGTTCTTAGAAGATACATTCGAAAATTGGCCCTCCTACGACCACCAATTCACACTCGAGGACGAACTGCTCAAACTGGACATCACACAAAAGTACCAGTGTCCCGTTGAGCAGAAGCTAAAAAATGGACTCGAAGAGGTTTTGACGGACGTGAAAAATATTCTAAAAAAGAAATTGAAGTATTTGAAAAGTTTACAATAAAGTGGCCTTCGATTTATGTGCATATGCATGAGTTGTATTTTACATATCTTGTAAATAAATCCCCTCCTACCCAACACCTCCCCGCTCCCCTTTCCTCCCTTTTCCTCCCCTTTCCCCCCACACCGAGTCACAAGCGCTTTATAGGCTATTTTCCAACGAAATATTCATTTATTTATATTTTGCATTTGGTTTGAATTATTTATATACATTTATAAAAATAAATAATAGTGTGATAATATACATATTATGTAGGTACTTATACCATAATAAATAAGGAAACTTATATTGTTTTATTATATTGTTTTTCATCTGAATAGTTGTTTTGTATTCCATATTTTGAAGAGTTTAGAAGAGATTGTTAAGTGTTCAGATATAATTATCATATATGAAATGAAATTATAAATTAAATTTCAAGTCAGAGAAATATCAAGTCAAAAATATGAAAAAAAAATTCTGCAATATATTAAATTAATCTATTTTTATATCCCACGTGATACTACTTCTTTTAATGAAACAGTAGCACTAGTTAAAATGATTATCATCAACAACTTAATTTTTTCTTTTTAATTTTACTTTCAAATATTATACTTATCTTCAAAATTAATATAGCAATTTAGTCTTCTTACAACATATGAAAGTTGCCGAAAATACTCTCTAAATACTGAAAAACGGATTTTTTTTAAAATAAAATGTTAAAATTAGTAAAAAAATCGAAATCCTTTCACCAAAAAACAGAAAAAAATTATAATAAAGATTCAATTTATTGTTTTAAATAAACTTTCAATGATGATAACTATCATATATAAAATATTTTTTTATAGAAAAACGTCACTTTACTCAAATGATATTCGATATTTGTATGATATTATTAGTAACTATATTTAGTTTATCTTGAATAATCCGTGTAAAGACCGCGCCTGACGCAATCGGGACATTTAATCTTTGAGCAAAAAATCAGGATTTCTGCCAACGCTGGAGAGAACCTAGTATTGCACTCCATTCTCCCCTCTCTGAAGAACTCCAATGACTTGCAACGAGTGCCTCGAAAAATATTCTGATATTATACTAAATAACTCCAAATAAATGAAGAAAAAAAAATGGTAATCACAGGAAACAAAAGCAAACCACGTTTGAACTTGATTTATATTTATTTACAACACGAATATTGCGTTACAATGAAATCAGCACAGTATAAAAATATGGTCAAGACACACTCCAACCTTCAATTTACTTTACAAACAAGAAAAAACATATAAAACAGTCTGAAAATACGGAATGTGGGTGAATATGGAATACGGTGTTATCGGCTTATAAAACCGATATGGCTATAATTGGTCTTTTATATTAAGGCATTTCACTTTGAAGCAATAATATTAGTTCTAAGGTTTCTGTAAGTCATAAATCATATATATTATTGCAACCAAGTTAGGTTCAGGCAGTGAATAAAAATATAAATGCTGAAAATTCTTCACAGCGAAGAATTTATAAATATAACTTGACTTGAAAAGAACTATATAGACTGAGATCCCAGGGCCACCAGGCCTATGTCAATTTAGCAAAGCTGATGTCCCTGGGATCTTAGACTAATAAGAATGTCACTTAAAATCTAGACATTTTGTGGGTTATGTTAGAAAACAACAAAATATAATTTTATTGTGCGATCTCAAAGCCACTTATCGTCGTATAATAAAACTACAGCAAATACGCAACGTTAAATAAAAATTTCTTCGAGAACAAAAACACACAACACTCAAAAATACAATAACATCTCTAATATTGATGACGATACTCTTATCGAAACCAATATCTGAATTTTTTGCAACTGGGATTTTTGTATTTCACAATAAGAATAGAAAACAATAAATTAAAAAAGAACTTGCTTTAATAATTCATTAGTGCCGGTAGACTTTACAATAAAGTAGACATTTAATTTCATTTAAAATATAGTCAACTAGAATATAAAAAATAATAACGAAAACGAAAAATTGAGCTAAAATGCACGTCATATATAGAATTAATTTTAAATACATTGAAACCTGATTAAATGAGAAACCTTCATTATTGAGAATTCCATTGAGGTCCCGAACCTACTTAAAGATTTTTTTCGATCTTTACTTTAACAATTGAGACATAATGTATTGAATTTACTGTATAAGTGAGATCCCAATCAACCAGGTTTCTTATTGTTACGCATTTCTCATTTATTGTTAATAATCCCAAGATCTCAATTAAAAAGGTTTCACTATATAACATATTATATGCTTACATCCAATAGTCCCAGTTACAAACACCACAGATATTGTTAATAAACAAAACATTAAATAATATGAGAATATTATGCACCAAATAGAATGCTAACGCACGAGCTTAACTAAGTCATAGCCTACAATTGAAGTATGAACCAGTATTAAAACTTTGTGCCGCCTGATTGATATCTATATATTAAATAAACAACATATTTTTGTTATTAAAATATATAAATATAATTGTTTTTATTTCATTATGGCCATTGAAAATAAATATTACAAATAAAGTTTTGTGCCAAAATATGTATTGTAATATCCATTTCAAATTAAATCATAAATACGACGTATGTACGCCTATACCTATACCTATACCTGCCTTTTCAAATTGCTGCCAAATTATATTTTTTATTATTACTTTATATTGAGAAATAACATACTATTAGTTAAATATATCAATCAGCCGCACAATATCCACAAGCTACAAAAACAAGCTAGGCTTCTAGCAGTAACCTAATATAATCGCAATAGACTTAAAACACATAACAGAACTTACTCTTGTACATCGCATATACTGATTTTATTTAATAAATATTATTATTTTTATTATTATTATTTATTTATTGCTCGATTCTTTACAATTTGATTATTAATAAGCTGTGTATTTCTACAAAAGGAAGGCAGTGAATTTTAAAATATTTAATTTTAAAGAACTCTAACGAACCCCTTTTTTAACATATAAAATATTAATACTATTTCTGAATTTTATTTATAGCAGCGTTGAGCCAAGTATTTTAATCAATTAAAATTAATTTTAATATGACTATAAACAATGGATATTTAGAAAATATATGGTTTCCATGACGATCTTTATTTTTAATATACTTGTAATATAAATGAAAGTAAGTAGTTTTAAATTAGAAGGTATTTTGTAAAATCATAATTACGGATTTGTTTAATATTGGCGGTGAATAGAAGCAACCCATATATGAATAGATGAAGAACAGCAACGTAACAAAAAATATAAATTGTCATTAACTTTTAAGCCATAAGTCAAATTAGAAATAGATTTTCGAATTTGATTTTTTTTCACTTTCACTATTTCACTTTATATGTCGTATCATAACTTGCAATATATGGTTTCACTGACTCCTTTCACTACCAATATATACCAATGCATATGTATAATAATGAAATATACAAAAAAAAACACTATATAATATATAAAAAAAACTTTATAGAATTAAATTAAGCAATGATAATAAAAAAAATAATCCATTACCTACTTTTTTATACACAGTGACTGAGAAGAAAATATTTATATTTATATTATATTAAAAATGGAACCATATTAATAATATAAAAAATAACATTAGCATTCTAAAATTTGAATAACTAATATTTCATTTGTATTTGTATCAAAAATCATTAAATAAATCTTAGTTTATTGACATTTTTAGCTTATAGAAACAGGAATGTAATACAAACATAAAACAATGGCCGACCATTGCATCATAGCAACAAAAAAAAACGCTTTACTTAAAATTAAAAATGTCGATTCTATCAGTTAAATATATTATTAACATGTCTATAACGATTTGGTGTCTCACCTTACATAGTTCATAAATTTTAATTATTTATTTCTGAGATATAAAAAAAATACTGTAAAATTACATACTAGTTGTACTTTTCGAGTAAAAAAATGTTTTTATTTATTATCTTTTTTGTTTTTTAAAAAAAAAACCATTTAATATGCTACATGTATCGCCCGCGACTTCGCTCCCGTACTTTCCTTGTTACATTCAACAATTGTTTAAGCCAAACTCAGATATGTCAATCAGGGTTTAACAGGAATTAAACATATATATATGAATGTACATAGATATTATTTAATTACAGTTATCGCTAATTATCCTTTCTGAGTATGGCTTTTGTGAATGAAAAACACTTTGTACAGTAAATAATCGAAAAAAAATATGCCATACATTATATTTACATTTTTTAAATAAATTTATAAATAATAACAGCAATAAATGTACAAACACAATCCCCAAAGGAATATACATATAATATTAATTATTATTATTCCAAGATATCGAACCCACTACTCTTACAATCACTTATCACAATGCATTATTATTCTTTTTTTTTTATTATTCACATTTACAAAAAAAAAGGAAACAGATAATAAAACATATATTTGAACAAAAATAATTCTTATAGCTAAGTAAACATAATAAACCCATTAAAGCGATGGGACTTGATAAAAATACTGAATGTATACCAACCACTTAAAAAAAACACATTTAATTAGACTCACGCATTATCCCGCTATGTAACAGGGTAGGCAGATGAAACTTAATGATAAAACACTCCGTTTCCCGCGCACTGCCAATGTTACCGCACAATTTTACAAATATTACGTGTTGAATACGGGAAATCAACGTCGTGTTTTAATTTGATTAAATAAAAATTATTAATTACCCCCGGATAGGATCGAACCCACAACCCGTCGTACTTAAAGTAAAACGCTGTGCGCCACGACGGCAATCAAAAATTTAAAATACAATATATTGCACATTCAATTTTAAGTATAAGTACTTTGAAGTAGTATGTGATTGATGTTATTTATTATTAATAATATAAAGAGGTTGGATTTGGAATTCGAGATAAGTAGACCAAACTTAAAATCTATTAATATAAATAATATGGAAAATTTAACCTAAAAAGTAAAAAGCTGCTATACAATATATTTTTTTCTAATGTATTGTTAACGTCGTATGATTTGGTGTTGCATAAATTTCAAATTAATTGAATATTCATTGTTTTAATGCTATATTGGTTCTATTATTAATTTTTTAATTTTAACATTTGATTTAATACAACAAAAATAAAATTTTAACCCAAATCTACCGCTGCAAAATCAAAATTAAAAGAAAAATTATGACCAAAAGCAAATAAATGGCAAAATCTCATTAAATTTAGCCATTTATTCAATAACGATGAACATCATTTATTGTTATATACGCTTGTGCATCAGTCGGTAGCGACATTAACTTTGACACTAACACTACCATCACTGCATCAGTCGGTGTAGCGACACTAACTGTGACACTAACACTATCATCACTATCACGCACGTCGTTTTCGTAGTTCGTATCACTTAGTTACAATGTTCAGTTTCAAGCACTCTACAGTGTATGGAAGATGTCCCTGGCGTTATTCTTTGAATAACGCTTGTAGGAACACTCGCTGAATCAGCTGCCACTGAAATTGGGAGAATATTTCAATTATTAATAATAATAAACTTTAGTTAAAGGAAAAAGAAAGAAATGTTGATAATTACCAGAAAATCTAGTTGTATTATAGAAACTTACTATATATACAATTTTTTTAAAACGACTGACTGTAAAACCGACTGGTTGTGGGTTCGATCCCCCACTCGAGGAGATAAAATATTTACTAAAATTTATATTTTCATTTCTTCGCTTTGGTGTCGAGGCTGAGCGCGGCGTTGAGTTCTGCCACTCAACACGCAATGCCTCCAGAATTCGGCAGAAAGTGAGGAACGGAGTGTCTAGGTTCCCTCTGTCTACCCTGTTGTGTGCGGGATAAAGCGTGAAGCTGAATGAATGTATATTTTTATATAAATCTAATCAGACTCATTTTTAAACCTATACCCAAACACAGATTATATAGCAAATGGAAAATAATATTTTTTTTCTAATCTAACAATGGAATTGAACCAACACTCGTAGTACGCATCACATTGTTCACCAGATATATAAAAATAAATATATTCAATCAATTATTGTCATGATTATCAAAATATAACGTCGCCACTACACGCATTATATGAAACGAATAAAGATACTGAAATGAATGAAGGTACATACAAAAAAAAACATAACAATCAAACAAAAAGTACCTTCTGTTAGCCATGGCGCGTCGTTTGGCGGTCTGCCGCTGGTGTTCGAACTCGAAGTCCTCCTCGGTGAGGTTCAGCCGAGGCATGTGGTACATCAAATAGTCCTCCGCCAGTATCGCCTCTGGGGGGTGTCTGAGGACCTCTAACGTCTCACAGAGGCCCGATGCCCGTTTGCGGACTTTAGCCGGTCCTAGGGCTCCGGCTAGGACTACTAGCGCTGCTTTGAATAGCACCTGAAACAATTATTTAGTTTTACATTTTTAAAATGTCTCCACACTTAAAAAAATCTAAAATATTTATTTAAAAAAACTTAAACGGCGGAAAGTCGGGGAACAGAAGAGCCTTAAAGGGAACGGAGTGTCTAAACACTAGATTCCCGTGTTCGCTCTACTTACTTTGCTATGCGAGATACCGCGCAAGGCTAAAAAAAAATATAACTAGATTTTCAATATTACAAGTATACTTTTGTATATAAAGATGTTAGGTTGTATAACAAAAAAACATCTTTATTTCAATTATTATTTAATTTCATCTTTTATAATAACCAAAAATATATTTTAATGATATTTATGAGAAAACACAAGTCAGGTAAGGGGAGACATTTATATCTAAATACAATGCATGGAGTTTGTTGGCTTGTGAGAGTTAAATGACTTCATAGAAACGTGGGAACTAGCACTTCGGTATTATTAGTTATTATGTTTTTGTACGATTTATTATTAACTATTATGTGAAAAAGATTATTTTGGATTAAACATGGTGAATGGCGGTGCTCAACGCCGCACATTTTATATTGCTACAACGGGGAAATGAAAATAATTATTTTATCTATGTGCGATCGTTCCAACTCGATCTGGAAACAAGATAAAGCGCAACGTTGAGTTGACTCAACGGAAATTGGACGTAAAGTGGAGAATGGAGAGTTTTCACAGGAGGTAGGTGTCGAGTGTAGTATAGGTTCGAGATAATGCTTGGGAATACGACCTATTTTTTTTAAATAAAATTATAGAGTTCTGCCACTCAAGGGTAACGGGCAATGTCTCGAAAATTGGGCAGCGCGTTGGGAACGAAATGTCTTAGCACTAGGTTCCCTCTACCTACCTTGATATAAACCTATAGGAATGGAGGCGGGGTACAGCCAAAAAACAAACATTTATCATTACCTTGACACCCTCACACAGGAAGCAATCCCACACCCTCAAAAGGCTATCCCACGGCAGTGTCCTTGTGAGTGCACAGAGGAACCACTCGGTCGCGTATAGTACAGGTTCGACTCTGTGCTTGGCGAGGTGGCGGTGGACCGCTGGTGCAGTGCGGCGGAGTAGCGCGTGGAGGATGTCGCCGTCCCTTTGGAGTACCTGGATTCCAATATTATATATATTTTTTTATTTTCTAAATAATTGATTTGAATAGGTTTTAAGGTAACATAATAAGCAATGCTCTTTATTTAGCTTCACGCTATATCTCGCACATAACAGGGTGCACACGCACAAACGCTTGCACCTTCCGCCGAATTCTGAAAGCAATTTAGATTGACTTGCGGAACTCAACGCCACGCTTTATCTCATTACCACAGCGTTGTGCCCCTGCGCCATGAAGGCTTACTCAGACAATGCTTATTATGTATATATATTTTTTTATTATACAAAAACATAAATGGAATGTGACCGCAAATCACTTTTTTTAGAAATATTAAAACATTGCCATCGTTTCATTAAGAAAATATTTAAATTGTCAATTAAATAAAATATTTATTTAATGACAACGCGGCACATTTCTTTATTACAACACTTTTTAAATGAATTGGCTATACTTGTAGTATAAGCACGGATTAATACATCTATTTTATGAGACAGTTTCACGCTTCACGCTCTTTGGACATATAAAAACTTATGTCAACAGCCTCATAAAAATATATTTGTTTTAGCTTCAAGCTGCATTCCGCACATATAGTATCCCATATAAAGTATAAAGACAATCCGTTCCCATTTAGACACTTCCGCTCCCCACTTTGCGCTGAATTCTGGAGACATTGCTTGTTACGGCGGAACTCAACGTCGTGCTTTGCCTCGTTACCAGAACGAGAAAATGAAAATATTGAATATTTCCGAGTGGGAAACGAACACTCAACCGTCACTTTTACAACCGCTCGCTATCGCTCCTACACCACAATGCCACCCGGCACGAAAATATATAGTTCAAAAATCAAAAATCGAAATGCACCAACCTCCAGTCCAGGGTTATAATAACCACTAAGGTACTTGTCGCTGATACTGACGAGGCACCAAAACGCTTGCACCGCGGGCATGTGCATCAGAAGGAAAGCAGCTACCGGCGCCTGGGCTTGGAAGTAGCCCACTTTGGGATTTAGAACCGAGTAGGCTTTTAACACGCAGAATAATTCTTGTTGACTGGAATAAAGAAAAAAAAAACTGATAACCTTCGAAATTAATTGTCTGCTTATTGGTATGCAAAGGGAACCTAGGAACCTAGTTAAAAAATATTCCCTTCCCAATAAGCCACTCCGTTCACCACTTTCATTACCGTAAGCATTGCGTGTTAAGTGGCAGAACTTAATGGTGTTCTTTGCCTTGTTACCAGAGCGAAGAAATGAAAATATTTTATTCCCTCGGGTGGGAATCGAACCCACAACCAATCGTGCTTACAGTCGCACGCCTGTGCGTGTGCACCACGATCGGCCCCAACTGGTCTGCTTACTTACTATGTATTAGAAGTATTAGAAGCAATCTCTTTAAATACATTAAATAACAAATAAAATCCTCTTAGCTGTAGTTAATTATTATTTTTTGATTATTTTTAACATTTTAAAAGTTTTATTCCACACTTAATAAAGAGGATTAAAAATAATAGTTTTCGATTAAATATGCAGTGTTATCGATAACTATGTAATAAAATATATTATTTTTATCCAAACCACTATGATATCACCCGTCTACGTAATATAAATAAACAGACACATCACAGATGTTCTATAATTTTATAAATAATATTGTTTTCTAAATTATTTATATTTTGACAACAAAATATTAGCGAGGTCAAATCAAATCAGCTTCACGCCTGTATCCCGCACACAGCAGAGTAAGCAGAGGTAACCTATTGTTAAGACACTCCATACCCCACTTTTCGCCGATTTTTTCGAGGCATTGCATGTTGAGTGGCGGAACGCAACGCTCAATTAATAAATAATAATTATTGGCGAGGTATTTTTATCAAAATAGGTTAATAAATAAGAGACATATGAACTATAATAACAAGCTCAATTTGCCCTCTATTTATTTCGTTCCACATAATGTTAAAAATAATATTAATTTAAAATTTGAATTATAATATGATACAAAGGAAGTCTAATTAGGTCACTTTTCCGGCAAATGATCTTTAAAAATCATCACCACTTAACAAAACGTGGCTAAATAAATAATGAAATATTTTCAAATGCTTAGTGACTGTGAAAGTTTCACAATTTCATTTGTCATTAATAATAAAGAGAACACCAAGAAAAACTCTCACATGCTAGCGCTGTCGCTTCAATCGCATTGAAATGAACTGAACTTTTGGGGATATAGAGTTGAAATTCAAACCATACACTCAGGTCTGCGGTCTCTTGGTTTTATGACAAAATCGTATTTCTACATTTACTTTAAAAAAAGGTATGGCTGTTTATGTGGCGAAAACCGCGTATTTGAACACTAAATTAATAAGGTAGGCACTTCCGGTTGATCTACCTTATGGTAGTACTAGTTTAGGGGAAGAAATCAGAAAACTAAACTGTAGTTAACCACCCTAAATAACTATATGCCTAAATAGGAATAGCCTTAAAAGGGGGTAAAATTTGATAGCAAAGAATGAGAATTCAAGTGAGGTATCCGATGAAAGGGTTCTAGCTAAACTCGAATTGCAGTAAAAGTTCGAGACCTCCAATTTTTATACACCACTCTCGGTGAGCGAGCCCGACTAGCGCTTATCCGGTTTTCTTAGCTTCACGCTGTATTCCGCACACAGTTGAATAGGAAGAGAGATCAGAGAACCTACTGCTACGATACTTTGTTCTCCATTTTCCGCCGAATTCCGGAGGCAATGCGTGTTTAGTGGCAAAACTGAACTTAAAATATTAAATTTTTCATTTCGTTCGTATATTCCGTTTACCGTCACAAGCTTTTGCCTCTGCGCCACGACTGGCATTTTAAGCCACTTTAACGCCCTTTTATTTAGTACATTTATAAATATGAAATTAAAAAACGCGACACTTTACTTCAAAGTGAAAGCGGCGCCTAATTATTTTTTTTTTATAGATCATAAATCATAAAAGGTAATTTAAAAAATAACATTGATAACAGCAATATGATAAGAGAATATTATTATATACTAGCGACCAACCCATGGCATCGCCCGCTTAAATTTAAAAATAAATGTATACCTAAATAATAGTAATTTGTAGCCCTCTTTGTGATGCTATATCACCATAAAGCTTTATCAAAATCCGTTCAGTAATAGTAGAACAAGCATCCATTACTACGAACTTTCACATTTGTAATATTAACGGGATTTATATCATTTTTCCTTTCATTCCATTACCATATACTTAAAGAGAACCTATAGTTTCCCCTCCTCTTTATACTGTAAAATTTTTAAATTTGTTTCCACAGGGAAATCCCCTACAACGCATCCTGTAATAAAACCGGGGATACTCAGTACATGCATAAACAAACACAATATATGTAAATATTCCACCGAATGCAATTAGAAACCACACGTAATTGCGGTTACTTAGAAACTATTTACAATGATTATACGAAGCACCTCAATCGACCTAAATATATAAATACTAGCGACCCGCTCGCGGCTTCGCCCGCTTTAACCACAGAATTATTTACTTAAAACACTAAAATTATATTCATGTTTTAATATACCTATAATGTATATTTGCAACGCACTTAAGATGTGATCGAATGTGAAAATTATTAAAACCTTAGGTCGCATTTTCTTACCCCCCATAAGAGAGATGCAGCTGTCAATATATTAATTTCTTTAAGCTTTTGCCTTAAGGAGTCTTTAGGGCATAAGTTATGGTTATAGCTATATAGTTATATCGATACTTATAATAAAATCCTAACTCATCGGTCTCTGGACATGGAAGATATATTGGAAAAATGGTTATTACGGGCATTTAAAAATGTAATAGAACTTGGTCAGTTTGTCTGTTTATCTGTGCGTTCACGATAATCTCAGAAGGGGCTTAACCGATTTAAATGCAGTTTTGTAATTTGCCTAACTTCCGTTAAATATTTAGTATTAGTTTTATTTTAATTGGTTCACACAAAATTAAAGCCAGATTCACGCTGTATCCCGCCTATAGCAGGGTAGGTAGAGGGAACTTAAGTGTTAAGATACTGCGTATGATATATGACGGGTGTGCGAAATGAAAATATGATTAAATTACAATTCAATCCTCCAAGTGGGAATCGAACCCCATAACGTCACGTTGCCGGCACAATTTTGTGCCCCTACGCCACGACGGCCTTCAACATTTATGCAGAATGGATGCGTCAGCGCTTCTTTTACGGGGACAGTATATAGGATAAAATGTTTTAAACCCTCGAAATATATAATATTTCTCATATTATCTAAACTGTTGAGGTATCTTGAAATTAATCAAGATACCTCAACAGTTTAGACATAGGATTTTTACGTATAGATACCAATAACGTTAAAATATACTACTACAAAATATTACTAAAGGCTAAGCAACTTTGAACTTTGCCGCCAATACCTACGACTCGTATGTGGCGGTTTCCCCTTGATAGGCCTATGTCTGTTTGCTTCTTTAATGACAAATAGCGTTTTACTTTAATATCAACGATAATATATAATTTATTTTGTATAAAAAATAACTTTTTCAGTTTTGGGATTTGTTAAATTGTATTAGGCTTTTATAGAGTAGTTAAAACTATGGTTTCATTTAAAGTGGTGCTGACAAAAATACTATATAATTGAGCATATTTAATATCTATAGTGATTTTTTAGTAATAGTTATTACAACACTTGCAAAGAAAGCATATTTCAGGCATTTTTTTAATTCTTATACCTTTTGAGAAACTACCAACATTCTTATCGTTAAAAAATAATTTTTTCAAAATCAAACTTTATGCTTGCAGCGCACTTATGATTTCTAATGTGAAAATTATTAAAACAATGGTGGTTAATTGTTTTTATTGTAACATTCGTCATGTATGAATGGTGTAATGATTAAGAAACTGACCTTTATAACTATTTATTTATATCCTCATAGAGAAATGATAGCTTTTTTGGGCACTGTTAATTTTTTTTGTAAATAAATTTGATCAAAATACACTTATTTATCTATTTATCTATATATATAAAAAGAAATGTACCTGACTGACTGAGGTAAGACGCACGCACAGCCGTAACTGCTGATGGGAGAAACGTGAAATTTGGACAAATGTTTATTTTAATAATTTGGACATCCACTAATAAGGGATTTTGAAAATTTTTTACCCTAAACGGATGAAATAGGGGTTGAAAATTTGTATGGATTTTTTCAAAACAGCACCGATTTTCATAAAATTTGAAAGTCAGCAGACTCTTTAAAATATTTCATTAAACACGTGTTTCATGGTTTTTAGAATTCATCCTCTTAGGGACGAATTCTAAAAACAATGGACGGGGTTAAAAATTTATATGAAAAAATCTTTAAATCGCTACCGATTTTTATAAAACATTAAATTCAGACTGTTAAAAATATTTTATTGAACACGCTTTTCGTGGTTTTTTTAGAATTCACCCTAAGGCTGCTAATAAGTAGGCGAAGTTGCGCGCGCCCGCTAGTTTTAAGATAAAAAATAAAATAATATATAATGTCTTATATTTTATATTGTTATACTGTAATAACATATAATATATTTATCAAAATGAGAATGTATTGTTTTGTTTAATAGCTCCTGATAGTTATTACAACACATGCAAGGAAAGATCATTTTAGAAAGTTGTTTAATTATATTAGAATTATAAAAACTACTAACATTTTTATGGTGAATAAAATATTGTCTGTGTTTTCCACCTGAAAAACACTAAGGGCGAAAAAATATTAAATATATATAAAAATATAGATACCACATTAGTATCGATACTGTTGTACTGGTAATAGTAAATGAAAAAAATGATATACTACGTACAGGATACCTTTGTATGCAAAGTTTAAAGCTATTCATTATGACAGAATATAAAATATATATATTTTAGATGTCCCTCTGTACTACGATGGCGGCTCTGTTCTAGTTTGCACATTTTCCTTTGAAAATTAGTTATTGTAACATAAATCTAACAGTTACACATGGCATCGTCAACTTTTTGTAGATATTGAAGTCTTCTATGAAATTACAGTACATCACTTTACTCAATAGTCAATAATTTCCACAGCGTACGCGATATAAGGTTTTTTTTTCATCAGCTTCACGCTGTATCCCGCGCACTGCAGGGTAGGCAGAGGGAACGTATTGAAAGACACTCCGTTCCCCACTTTTTGCCGAATTCCGGAGGCATTGCGTGTTAAGTGGCAGAACTCAACGCCGCGCTTTGCCCTCGACACCAGAGCGAAGAAATGGAAATATAAATTTAAGTATATATTTCAATCTCCTCGAGTGGGGATCGAACCCACAACCAGTCGGTTTACAGTCACGCTTTGTGCCGCTGCGCCACGACCGGCCTCAACTCGGTTTTTTTTTTTTGGTATTGTTTTACACCTTAATCGTCTAATTGTGAAAGAATTTTCCAAATCGGTCCCGTAGGTTTGGGCCCTATTCAATTCAAATAGAGAAACAAAAAATCAAATCGATTGTCTTAATAATTTTAGTGATATCGATGCACCTCCCCCTCACCCCCGTAGAGTTACTCGCCACGGTGCGCGAGGCCACACGGCACACACTCCGCATTTTTTATTATTACATGATTTTCTTTAGATTGATATTTTTAAATTCGTTATATCTTTTGAATGCGATATCCGATTTCATTAATTTAAAAAGTATTGTACACGTATTGAAATTATCTTTAATAAAATATCATTTAATAGGATAAGGATTAATGCAGAGGTATGAATAATAAGGTTTGATTATTGTCGGCACTTTTGTTAACTTATAAAACATAAAAAAATGGTTATATTGTCATAACTACAGTAGTTGGACATATGCTATCGCGGACTTTTATATAGATATTGATGCGCTCTATAATACTGTAGAACATTGTTTTGTTCTATCATCAATAGTTTTCGCAGCGCATGCGATGATAGAATTGTTAAGATCAATTTCTTCTCACCTTGGGTTACATTATTGCATTTTTATTAGGGATCTCTATTTTTTTTGAAAATGTAATATAGCCTATGCTGGTCAGTGAAGATGCAGCTTTCTAATAGTGAAAAAAATATTGAAATCGGTCCGGTAGTTTTTGTGTGAAAACTCTACAAACATACACACATACATACATACATACATACATACATACAAAAATACAAATCTTACCTCTTTATAATATTAGTATAGAAGTATAGATTATATTCAATAACATGTATATATTGAGGTCAGTCGTGGCGCAGGGGCACAAGGGTATAACTGTAACGCCATGGTTGTGGCTTCGATCCCGACTCGATGGAATGAATTATTATTTATTTATATTATCAATTCTTCGCACTGGCACTAAGACAAAAGCCCGACGTTGAGTTCCGCCACTCAACACGCAATGCCTCGAAAAATTCGCCGAAAAGGGGATACGGAGTCTCTTAACACTAGGTTCCCTCTGCGTACCCTGCTGTAAGCGGAAAACAGCGTGAATCTGATTTATTTTATTTTGATTTAACATGTTTATAATTTAAGTGTACCTGTCTTATCTAAGTGCAAACGGAACAAATCACGGTAACTTTAATTTTCTTCGATAGAAACGTACGGAATTTTCTTATCATGTGTTCTGTCTTATTTTTGTATGTTTGTGGGCTTTGTAAATATTAGCGTGAAGAGAGCAATTAGTATAAATATAATTATTTTATTATTTATATTTTTCAATTTCATGATATGTGCATATCGTCTTAACTATATATTAAACAAAAATTATATATTTTTTTTATGGAAAAGACACGGCAAACGAGCGTGCGGGTCAACTGATGGTAAGTAATAACCGCCACCCACGGTCCCGTGCAACACCAGAGGAGCTACAGGTGCGTTGCCGGCCTTTAAGATGGGTTGGGCGCCGGGGCCCGGCATTACCTGATGCGAAACGCAGTGGCATAAAGCGCTTCACGCCGGTTTTAATTTTTATGCCGGGGGTGGTGATGATCCGGTCGAGTCTGCCCATGCGTGTTGCCATTGCTGGCGACGAGACTCTACCACACGTACTTTAGTCGTCTCTTACGACAGCACCAGTACCAGGATGATCCTATTCTAGGCCGGGATCACACGGCACAAAATTTTAACACATTAACTAATAATTCTGAAAACTTCAGCTTTGCTAAAATGACGTAGGTCAGGGGCCCTCGGGCTCTTAGGCTATTAATAATATAATATTTTAGGTTTGACAATAATTTTAGGGGCAAAAATTTTAATTTTTTCTTTTTATAGATAAAATTATAGCACAATTCTATAGTAACGTAACGTAGGATTATGTATTTATACATTATTTTCATAGTTCTATATAGAGCGCAATTTAAATTAACAAACAAACCGATTTAATTTCCTACTGAATTGAGAAGATTGAATATTAAATTATAATACTTATTTAAGTAAATAATAAAAAATATCATCTAACTTACCCAAGACCTTCTTCTCTTATAAACATTTCGTGGTAAGGAAACTGTCGGTGCAAGTCTTTTCTTATATCCTCCATACATTTGGGGTCGCCAGGGGCCTTCAGTAGTTCTTCGTATTCGTCTGGATGTTTCTCTAGCAGTAACTGACCGCCGCATAGGTAGAGCCATGCTTTAGGTCTGACTGAGGCAGGAATACCTAAAAAAAAGTTTGAAACGATATGATAAATATAATTTTGTATAATTATTACTGCAAACTATAATAATAAAACCCCTATGACGCAGTGGAACAGTGACTTGCTGACTGTAGTGGTCGTTATTTGTTCGAAAACCACTCAATTGAATAGTAATATGTATTTTTAACTTTTTTAAAGAGTTATTCTAAACTTAGGAAAGAAAAAAAATTACATAGCTTGATGAGAATGTAAGGCTTAGTGGTCAGAGCGCATGAACGGTATCAAAGAGGCACGGGTTCAAATCCTGCTACATTCAAAATTATTATACGTTTTTAAAGAAATATAATTCTATGTAATTAAAATTATTTTCGCCCAATTATAGAGGCTAAGCATTGCGCAGGGACACAATCGTGCAGGCTGTAAACGTGTCAGGCTGTGGGGTTCGAATCTCACTCGAAGAAATGAAATATTTTATTTTTATAATTTCCTCACTGTGCTAAAGAGACAAAGTGCGGCGTTGAGTTCCGGCACTTAACAAACCTCCATTGAATTGAATTCGGAGGAAAGCTGGGAACGGAAGCGTCATAATATTTTCCCTGGCCTAGTAACACATACCTCGGCACTGGGGTCCGTATTTCCGCTATTTGGCATAAAATACATATAAAATTAATCTAATCACCTTCACGGTTTATTCTACACACAGCAGGGTAGACAGAGGGAACCTAGTGATAAGACCCGCTATATATGGGAGAAACAAACGAAGTTAAGTAAATGCGTGTATGTATATATATCAATACGGACGCAGGAATTAATATTATTGGTACATATATTTCAATTCTGCATTAAAAAATCGAAAGCAGGATTTGAAATCGTACCGTTGCAGAAATTCCAAGAGCTTTTGCCATTAAAACTATAAATTCACATTCCACCACGACGAATCATTCACACATTTTTTTTATTTTTGTTGAGTAGTAGCCGGTTTTTTATAGTTTGTTTTTTATAACAAGATTTGTATAAAAAAAATATGTTAGAGCAGACTTTTTTTCTTCCTTAATTATATAAAAATATCTTGCTTTATTATATTGATTTAAATTTATAATGATTTTGTAGTGTTGAACAATTACTAGAAAATTACCCACGATTTTTTCGCGAAACTTAAAATTAACTCAGTAAAAACTTATATTAATTCTCACCTTTCCGGCATCTCTCCCGAACTTTCTTATAGTTTTTGCTCATAAAAGCCTCCCAGTTGTTTAACATTCGTAGCCATTTCTGTTCTCTTTTTAATATTGTGCTTGGCGACACAGTCCGTTTTCTAAAACAAATAAAAAAAATACGTTGAAATCTGCCAATCTTGATTGAATATGTCAAAAAATGGCGCCAAAACAAACATTTAAAAATCGAACAACTAGTTTTCGGCGCCAATTCTATTAGTAACTTCATTATCTGTTGGGTCACAGCCAAGATAAAACTCAAAACAAATAAACATATCTGACCTACTAACGACTTATCACTAGGCTGATAATCTATTAATTTTGAAGAATAGATAAGAATTCAAACTTGTATAAGGCAATGTTCATTAAAATTTATAACTTCATTTTCGCCAATAATGTCAACTGCATCATTATATGAAATATTACAAGGTTCTTCTTTCTTTCAGCTTCACGCTGCATCCCGAAGACAACAGGGTAGGCACAAGGGACCTAGTGTTAAGACACTCCGTTGTCAACTCTCCACCAAAAATCCATGTATTAGTTTTTTTTATTAAATCTTATCAACATTGAAATATCTTTGGTTCATTTGACCAAATCTGTCTGTCAAATTACAATATACGTTGTATCCCGTACATAGCAGGGCAAGCAGAAAGAACTTGAGAACCTAATGTTAACACACTCTATACCCACTAAGACACTTCCGTTTCACTTTCCGCCGAAGTCTGGAGGCATTGCATATTGAGTTTCGAAGTTTTAAAGGAAATGAATATATTAAATATTTCATTTCCTAGAAAGGGAATCGAACCTAAAACCTATATGTTTGCAAGTTGTGCCTCTGCGCCACGACTGGCCTCAAATTTTGATAAATACCTACAAAATACATATGAATTATGGCTAAGAGCTGATATAAAAAACCAACCAACATATGTGTCATATGAGAACTATCTCTTATCAAGTAACTCATGTACCTACAAACTGGTACTGGTATTAATCGTTGCTCGATAAATTAGTTTTTAAATGGTAAGATCGACATACCATTCTTTGGTTGCACTTTGTTTCCTTTTTAAGTAAACCTTAAGGTCTGATTTTAAAATATATAAGAAAATTTGTAATACTATAAATTTATAAAACAGCAGCATTGAGTTCCGCCACCCAACACGCAATGCCTCCTGAATTTGGTGGAATGGTGGGAACGGATGTGGTAACTCTACCTACCTTTAATTTTATTAAAAATGTTTATCATCAATATCCAAAGGTTAGGTGTTTTTTTTCAGCTTCACGCTGTATCCTGCACACAGCAGGGTACGAAGAGGGAACCTAGTGTTAAGACATTTCAATTCTCCACTTTCTGCCGAATTCTGGAGGCATTGCGTGTTGAGTGGCAGAAATTAGCGCCGCGCTTTGCCTCGACACCAGAGCGAAGAAATGAAAGTATAAATTAAAGTAAACATTTAATATTCATCGAATCCACCACCAGTCGGCTTTACAGTGGGCTATGTTATTTCTGCCTATCCTGCTACCAGGCAAGCTAAAAAGAAAAAAGATAATATGCCAGATAAATATACCGTCTTACACAGTTTAATTTCTTAATAAGGTAATATATCGTTTATGTCACGATAGCAATTTTCGCACCGCCACGGTGTGCCGTTATCGGATACCGCGACCAATGGAACCGTTATCGCAGGTTCGATCGATACATATCTGAACGACTTACTCATTGTTTGTAACTTTGAATGGTTTTTTATATATTTTCGAGTATAAATATCATCATCGTCAGCTTCACGCTGTATCCTGCACACCAGGGTAGTCAGAGGGAACTTAGTTTTAAGACACTTCGTTCCCTCACGTATCTTTACATTATATTATACCACAATATCTTGTCTCGATTAAATGTAGTCAAAAACATAGCTAACATTATTTTTTTTCTATTTCAATCATCATTGATTTTCCAAAATGTAGTATATTGCCGTCAAACGTAATCATCAACGAGATTAGGTTAATATTATGAAACTCCCTTACACATAACTACAACATACACTTGTATAGCTGATATTGATAAAATTACATCAAAAAATTGAGTTGAGTTCCGCCACTCAACACGCAATGCCTCCAAAATTCGGCAGAGAGTGGGAAACGGAGTGTCTTGACACTAGGTTCCCTTCGCCTAACGTGCTGTGTGCGGGATACAACGTGAAGCAAAAAAAAAAGAAAGTGAAGCTACAACAAAAAATAATTAAAAATATTACACTATGCTATCTTTAATCATACATGTTACACTAACTATAAATCATCACGATGCATTACAAATCATGTAGTAAAATTATTAGAAAAACAATAAATCAGTGAACCACTTCAGCATTACCAATAAATAGCCGGATTGCAAATATTCGTCGAGCACCAATTGCGTACAATGGATGATTATCAAGTGGAATTCGTCATACATTTTCCAGTTAAAAGATTGATATAGAGATATAAAAATAAGAGGCCAGTCGTGGCGCAGGGGCACAAAGTGTCACTGTAAAAGCGACTGGTTGTGGGTTCAATCGACGAAATAAAATATTTATTAAAATGTATATTTTTATTTCTTTGCTTTGGTGCCGAGGCAAAGCACGTAGTTAAGTTTCCCCACTCAACACGCAATGCGTCCAAAATTCGACGGAGAGTGGGGAACGTAGTGCCTTAACACTAAGTTCCTTCTACCCAACCTGCTGTGAGCGGTATACAACGTGAGATAAAAAAAATACGCGAATTTTATTAAAAACAAAATGTACATTTCCACGAGAGGTACTCGTTTCGCTGCAATAAAAAGTGCTTAACCGAGTTTATCTTTGAGGTCGCATAATATGCGCCGCTTGGCTTCACGTTATACCTAAAAGTGTATATATTTATATTTTTACTTTTAAAGTTTAGATTGTAGCTTTTTGCAGCGTTGAGTACCGCCACTCAACCCGCAATACCTTCAGACTTATTCGCAAATTGCAGAACGGATGTGTTTTAATGGGAACGGAGTGTCTTAACAATAGATTTCCAGGTAGGACCCTCCGTCCATCCTACTATGTGCGTGACACAGTTAAGTTAAGAATAGCAACCATTCAATCTACTAATAAACTAAGCTAATTCAATTCATTATGATTCATTAAGATCGACGTTTGAGAACTCGTTTGTTCTAAAAAGAAAGAACAACACAACATGTAATGCCTCAAGAATTCGGCGTCAAGAGGGGAACGAATGGGTCATAATGGGAATTTAACACTAGGTTCCCAGGTCACTTCTGCCTACTCTTCTATGTGCAGAATACAGTGTAACGATAAAACTAGGGCTAGACAGACAGACGGACGGACAACAAAGTGATCTTATAAGACTTCCTTTTTTTCTTATGATAAAAATAATTTTAGGATTATTCTTATCATAAGAAAAAAAGCAAATTTTTCATATACATTATATTTTTCAAATAATACTTAAGTCATACGATCCTGAAGGTATTCAATTAGCTTCTCACGGTCACAACTGTGGCGGCGTTCAATGAATGAAGAAGATGACTAAGGCACGGCAAATATGACACCAAATATTATATGCGGCATTGAGTTCTGAGAATTCGGCAAAAATTGGAGACCGGAGTGTCTTAACACCAGGTTCCCTCTGCCTACCCTGCTGTGTACGGGATGCAGCGTGAAGATGATTTAAATTTTTAATTTTAAATATTATATCAGAGGTCGTCGTGGGGCAGGGGTGACTGTAACGCGACGGCTGTGGGTTCGATCCCCATTCGAGGGAATTCATTATTATTTCTCATTCTCTCTTGCACCAAGACAAAAGCCCGAAAGTTAATTGTGCCACCCAACACGCAATGACTCGAAAAATTCGGCGGAAATTGGGAAACAGAGTGGCTTAACACTATGTTGCCTACTGATTTGATTTTTTTTAAATGTATTGTTTTACGAAAGGTGTAAAAAGAGGTATGTGACCTTAAGCAGGACTTCAAAACTATTAACACGGTCTCATGTTTTCGCATATTTTGACGTATCTCTCGTTTTTGTTAGATATATGTAGAGATGAAGAATAGAAAGAAAGAAAGAGAAGTTACTTATTTAGAAAACGTATAAAAATTTTAACGTAGCGGGACTCGAACCCGCGCCTCCTGGAAACCGACCGGGACCAAGAGAAGTTTTTCATTTTCTATCTCTCTCTCTCTCTTCTTTAAACAACAAAAGAGCTCTCGTTGCTAACGTGTGAGCTAACGTTCAGCTTATCGCTAGATTCATTTGTTAATTCTTATACGAGTTAACTTAGTTTATTAGTAGATTTAGTGGTTGCCATTTTTATGCCATTATTTAAAAATAATCTGTTATATAAATAAAACAGCATATAAATAAAAAAATCAGCTTAAAAAAGTAAACAATGTGAACAATAAAAGAAAACAATACCTACTATAGTTATATAGAAATGAGTTCTAGAACACTTGAACAAATAATAAAGTCAGTATTACTGTGATCAGTTTACAAGAAAAAAATCGAAAGTTGTATAAAAATTTACCTTAGAGATAACATAATATTAGTAACATATGACTGCTTGATAAACCTACCTTGGTACTGTAAAATTGATTTACTTTCAAAAATTATATTTATATTATATATATATATATATATATATATATATATATATATATATATATATATATATATATATATATATATATATATAAAAAACTATACAAAAGACGCTAGGTCTTCTGCACATAACAGAACACTCTTAACACTAGGTTCCCTGGTGTTAATCAAGCCCTTCACAGATTATTGGGTCCACAATTATTCGAATGGCTCTACGTTGTATGTGATCAAATGGTTCAAATTGATGCTAAGGTGCACCAGCCCAGAGATGAAGACAGTACTCCATATGAGGCCGACTGGGCCGGCTGGGCCCTATGTAGGGCCAAACGGTGTTTTGGCGAGAAGTACCGTCTCGCTCTGTTGATTACCCCCAGTTTCTTCGAGGCCAACTTCATTTCCATAATGAACTGACACTGTCATTCCCCTCTTTTCGCTGTATTATGGAAGCATTGAGTGTTGAGTGATGGTACTTGGAATGGAACTGGATGGATTTCATATCAATGGTTTTAATCGAACCCGTAACTTGACGCATTTACAGTCAACGTTTGTGCCTCTGTGCCAAATATATAATTAACTGCATATATCGCTGGATGCTGTTGTAAGCGTCATATACATGTATTATATGTACATCAAAATAGATATAAATAAAAGGTGTGTATGAGTTGCGGAAGACTCTAGTCCCCGCGTCTCGCGGCCATTGGCGGTCGAGGAGCACCGTGAGGTTTTAGTGAGTATTTGGACAGCCTACATCTGCCAGTCCACGAGTCCCACATAACCCGCTCGTGTCCCCACTAGCGCCGGTATCCGTAACTCTAACCACTGTCTGGGCTACATTGAAACTTTTAAAACGTAACATATGCCTATAGCCTTCTCAATAAATTATCGATAAGACATATAAAGATTTTATTAATTAGAACCAGAAGTTCCACTCTGGAGACATTGCGTGTTAAGTGGCGGAACTCAATACCGCGCTCTTGTGTCACTGAGCCACAACGGCGTTTTTTTTTTTTATTTCACACTTCGTATATATCTTGCATATAGCATAGAAACAAACGTAAACATTTTTGAATTTGGTATTTATTTTTGTATATATTGAAACAAATTATTTTTAATTTATTACTATAATTATAATCAATTAACACAATGACTCGTAAAATCGCATTGTTTTGAGTGCCACATTACAGAAATACATTTTCTCCAGTATAGATGTAAGTGAAGCATAGATAATCTTTATAATGTAATCATATTATTAAAAATACTACTTTGCTAACTTAATTAAACCCATTTAACTTAATTTACCTCATTATTAAATTTGTTGAAGAGGTCAGAGTTCAATCAAGCTTTTATTAATTGAGTTATGAAACACATGTTCTGGTTGTTTAAATCTCAATATATTTCTTTTTAATGCAATTTTAAAACACAGTATTCAGCGCACAGAAGGGTAAACAGATTGAACCTAGTGTCAAGACACTGACTTCCCTATTTTCCATCTAAATTCTAGAGGCATTGTGTGTTGAGAGGTGTAACTCAACGCCGCGCTTTAGAAAAAACGAAAATATTAAATATTTAATTTTCTCAAGTCAGAATCGAATCCACAACCTGTCGCATCAGTCACGACTCCTCTCAAAAATAGTTTGTAAAATAAATTATTTAATTCATAGGAAGATAAATACAGATCAACGTCATAGGTTAAGGAGAAATCACTTTTAAAAATAATAATCTGTACTAACATCATAAAGCAAACGAGTTTGGTTAAACTCAATAATCTCAGGAACTGCTGCCTCTAATTAAAAAAATATTTTTATGATTTATAATCCATTTATTAAAAAGGATATTTAATGTGTTACTTGTTTCAATGTAGCCCATATGGTGGTTAGAGTTGATAATAGCTAATATAACATTAATGACATTTAGAACTGCTTCCAACCAAATGTATAAAATATATGCAGAGTGATATTTCCATGGTGCAGAGGCACAAATATGAGACTGTCAATGTGATAGGATTTGATTCCCACTTGAGGAAATGTAATATTAAAATATTTATTTCCTAGCTCTGGCTACAAACGGAAAGCGATTAAGCAGTCATAATACTTTTTTTTTTTTTTTTTTTTTTTTTTTTAAGAATATCCGTACTGCAATCTGTCGCCAATATGGGACATTCAGCGGTAGGTATGTCAAGGGTTCGGTTGGCCTGTGTAGGCATTGCAACTTGTGCCACATCCTACTTAAAGAGAAAATCTCTTGCTTTTATTGCAGCGTGTCTTGGGGAATCTTTCGCTTAAGTCGGCGTTGGCATTCTATATCGTCCATAAGCTTTTGGGCAAGTGCGTTTGGGTGGTTTAATATTCTTTTTCTGTATGTTTTAGTGAATTTCACTATTTCGTCTCTAACTGTAGGCATTGCTAAATCTTTGTGCAGTTGTTCGTTGGTCACAAACCATGGGGCGTTAGTAATAATGCGTAGCATTTTATTTTGGAATCTTTGGATGATTTCAATGTTAGAATGGGAAGCTGTTCCCCACAGTTGTATTCCGTAGGTCCAAACTGGTTTTAGTATAGCTTTATATAATAATAATTTATTTTCTAAAGATAGCTGGGATTTACGGCCTATGAGCCAATAGAGCTTTCTTAGTTGCAAGCCAAGTTGTTTTCTTTTATTGAATATATGTCTCTGCCATGTAAGACGTTTGTCCAAGTGTAGGCCCAGGTATCGTACATGATCTGCTTGAGGAATTTCAATATTGTTGAGTTTGACTAAGGGACATGTCCTTTTTCTGAGGGTGAAAGTGACCTGCACAGACTTATTTTCATTGGCTTTGATCCTCCATTTCTTAAGCCAGGTTGTTATATTATCTAGACCAGATTGCAATATATTTGAAGCCATTACTGGGTCACTCTGTATAGATAATACTGCGGTGTCATCTGCAAAAGTTCCAGTTGTGATTGCCGCACTGGTGGGTAAGTCTGAGGTGTAAAGCAGATAAAGAATAGGACCGATGACACTTCCCTGTGGTACGCCCGCCAATATTGGGCAGATGCTAGACGAAGTATCTCCTACTTTGACCATAAAGTGGCGGAGAGTTAAAAAGGACTGGATGATTTTAAATATATTATTGGGCATTGACGCTTTGATTTTGTACAACAGGCCTTCATGCCACACTCGATCGAAAGCCTGGGAAATGTCCAAGAAGGCAGCTACACAGTACTTTTTAGCTTCGAAAGCGGTCATTATTTTTTCTGTTAGTCTGTGAACCTGATCAACAGTGGAGTGTTGTTGCCTAAATCCAAATTGGTGATCTGGTATAAGTCGTCTTTCCTTTATGATCGGAAGTAAGCGAGACAGTAAGAGAGACTCGTATACCTTCGAAGCGATAGGTAGTAAGCTGATAGGCCTATAGGACTTAGGATCTTCAAGATTTTTGTCAGGTTTTGGAATCATTATTATTTGGGCAACTTTCCATTGTGGTGGGAAAAAGTTTAATCTACTCATAGAGTTGTAGATAGACGTAAGCAGTTTTAGGCAAGATTGTGGTAGTTCTCTTAGTAATCTGCCAGTAATGAGGTCGTACCCAGGCGCCTTTTTGAGATCGACATTTTTAATTGCGCGTATCACTTCATCCTTAGTGAATTTTATCGTAACTTCCTCGGTTCTCGTGTTTTCATCACTTAAGAATTCCAAAACTTCTTTTTCATCGGCGGGCGGGTTTTCATTCGGGTGAGGTCTAAACACAGATTCTAGGTGATTACAAAAAAGATCAACTTTTTCAATATCCGTTCGAGCCCATTTGCCATTTGACATTCGAAGAGCTGGGGAATTGGTTACAGGCTGTTTAAGCTTTTTCGTGGCCTTCCATAGGGAGTAGTCTGTGGTGGAGGTTGCGTCAAGTCCACCCAAAAATCTTCCAAAGCTAATATTTCGCTCTATTGTGATAGTGTTAGTGAGCAATCTAGTGATATAATTTAATCGCTTTTTTAGTCGAGGGCACTGATTTGATTGCCACTTTTTACGGAGCTTTCTTTTCTTGTTTAAAAGTTTTATTATATTGTTAGTTATATAATAATCATCAGTCATTCTTTTGCTTTCTGGAGTAGAGTTCCAAGCTGCGTCTTGAACAATTTTTGTAAAGGATTCAACTGCTGCAATAATGTCTGTTTCTGTTTTTAGGCTAATAGGCTCCTTGAGAGCAGAATCGACAAAGTAGCGGAATAATGTCCAATCAGTCCTATTGTTGTGTAAGACGCATTTCAGTTCTTTTTCAACCAAGGCAGTAGATAAGCTGACAATAATTGGTGAGTGGTCTGACGATAGGTCCAAACTGTTTTTGCACGACATATACCTTTTAGAAATTCCTTTCACTACGCAGAAATCAATAACGTCAGGTATTTTGTTTTGATCTGTTGGCCAATAAGTGGGTTCTCCATTCGATAAAACTTCGAGATTGTTACTTTGGATGCATTTAAAAAGTTCGCGTCCTCGTGGTAGAGTGAGCCTAGATCCCCAAAACGTGTGTTTAGCGTTATAGTCACCACCCGCTATAAAACGATGACCGAGAGAATTAAAAAATTCTTCGAAATTATTTTGCTTAATGCTATGTCGTGGCGGGCAGTATATAGCTGAAATGGTTAGTTCACTGGACCAGTCAGTAACAACAATACTAGTGCCCTGAAGGTAAACTTTCGAGTAAGATGAGGACTCATAGTGTTTGATATTATTCTTAATTAAAACTGCTGAGCCACCGTGAGCTTTTCCATCTGGGTGCATTGTGTGATACAATGAGTAACCAGGTATTTTAAAGTAGCTTTTACTGGTAAAATGAGTTTCCGAAATTAGAATGACGTCGATGTTTTGTGTCTTCAAAAATAATTTTAACTCCTCCGAGTGTTTTGACAGGCCGTTAGCATTCCAGACACAGATGTTCAGTGGTCGGAACGTAAGGCAAGTTTTGACATGAGCTCTGTCATTAATTTTGTTAAGGACAGTATTTGATTCATAATAGTTTAAATACTAATATTATTTCTGTATCACTATCAGTTATTGGTAGGCATATGGAAATCGTCTTATCACTAAAGCTTTATATTTGCTACTTTTGATTTTTTTCTTCTCTACTGAGTCACAAAACTCAATGGGCTATTTATAAACAGTTTACAAATACCAAATATATAAATGAAACCAGTGGAACCTGTTAAGTACCAAAAATTTAAAAGTACCAATTTTAAAGTAATTGAATTTCATTGCAATGAGCTATGTATGTAATGATTTTGGCGAGTCTTATTAACTTGACACTGACAGTGATGTCATGATTCAATTACAAGGATTATGTGTCAATGTTAGTGGTTACACATTGGCTAAAGTGAGCTTGTTTATTACTGGCAAAGCAGGTAGAGGGAACCTGGGAAGCTAGTGTTAAGATACACCAATCCTATTAATATCCCTTCCAATATATGTTCAATTAGTTTAAAGAATACAAAAAGAAACTTTATAATACTTATACTAGTCAGTAATCTAAAACCCAACACTTCAAGGCTAATGGAGCTATTAAATTATTTTCTACACCAGTAGAAACAGTTACAACACATGGGAAGTTGCAAAACTCAAGAATAATGTAAAAGCTTTTTAGCTAGCTTTATGAAATAAACAAATACAAATATTATACTAATATATATAAAAATATTATATCATCAGCTTAGAGTGTAAACCTGCTTAATCTGTTTCTACTTCTTTCATTATATATATTTTTATTACATTACAAAAATGGTAAGAAAAATACAAAATTAACTTATTTCTTTTATATGAACTTTTTGTATGAATAATAGGGTCACTAGTTGTATTGGGGACTATTGTTTGCAATGTGACAGCATTGCAATGTAGCGGAGAATTGAGTGTACTGTCACTAGCTTCTTTTCAAATAAACAGGTATGCAAGAAAAAGGATAAAATTTTATGTTGTAATTGAAAAACAATTACTATATAAAAACATTGTATAAATATATCATAAACAGAAATACTATCAGAGCTATTGCCCTACAGGAATTGGATTACAAAAAAAAAGATAATAGTTAAGAATAATATTTCATGATTCATAAACAGTATTTTAATTTACTCTATCTTCATGATACTACACATAGTTGATATTATATTATAATTTATAAAACCAGAAATTTTACATATGTTTATAAACAAAATTGTCAAACTTCACTTAATTTAACAGTTAACCCTAGCATTAAATTTCTAAGAATTTATACAAGAAAGTTATGATAATCAAGTTAATTTTACAATATAAGTACTTCCCAAATATATTTACTAAGAAGCACCACATTTTTTCCATAAAGTTCACCAATTTCCATGTGGAATGGAGTGTTTTGACACTGAGAGTGTGAGCTAAAAAATCTTACAATTAAATTCAACAAGCACAAAGCAAATTAAAGTAGGTCTGAGTGAAACAGCCTTCAAATTACACACATAATTAGTATGAAAGAATATAATTACTCAATTAATGAAAGTTTTTACATAATACAAATTTCTTCTGTTACAGAAAGTTGTTATTAAAAAGTAACTTACTTTATATCATTATAATTCATTTATTAAATTGGCAAATAAAATTTTACTAGTTAGTAAGAAAATAAATATTAGAATAATAAATAGATACCTAATATATCAACTCATCTGTTAGCCTTAATTGTATTGTTGTTTTGTAGACAAAAACAATTATCAAATTTATATATTTTAAGCTCTTGCAGAGCAAAAAAGTTATAAATATCATTATTAAACAACATTTTATTTTAATAAATGGGTATGGTAACTTACGGTTCTGGACTATACTGAGCTCCACCAAAAAATCCATGCCTATCGGGCTGTGTAGTCACAGATGAACATATAGATGCATTATCCTGGTCTCTCTCTCCCCCAGCACTTTTCACGCTTTTTTGTAATGACATAATTACGACATGTAAAATATACTACCGCTTATTTTATTATACAAAACATCACAACAAACACTAAACAAATCGACAGACAATCGTGCGAAAACTACAAAACATGCAACTCTTCCGGATGTTGACGCCCGTGGTCAAAATTCACATTAAGTCAGTAATGACTTCACGCGCACAATGTCACGAAAAGTTCATATTTACAAAAATTACACGATTAAAATTATTTACACTGAACAAATAAGGCAATGGAACGTGCCCCTCCGTTAAAACAAATTATCACTTCGTAGGATACTATGGCAGCAAAACTAAAACATTGCGTGTGGTTCGGTCACAGAGTGCACTAAAATATATTTTTTTAATATATCGCAATACATGGCATATATCATACGTCATTTTAATCACACAGATTATGTATTACTAATATATCTTAACTATCATTAAATGAGGCGGATAGAAACTGTTTTCTAGATTTTGCATTTTATCAATGATCATGACTTTAAATATAAAATAATTCTATATAAATAGTAAGAAGTCTGAGTCAATCAATCGAAGGATTTTATATTTGCCACATTATAGTAAAAAGTATTTCTATTACCAATTACATATTATAACATACAAAAATATGTGTAATTTTTATGTTGACAGGAAATATACATTAGCATATCTATAGATATTTTCTAGGGGAAAGGGAGCCAGACCACCACAGCCAGATAAGTGCTAGGCGTCCCCTGGAAAATGTCTCTAGAGTCAGCATTCTCAGACCGGGTCTAGCTAGTTATTTATAATATGTCTAAAAATAAATAAATTATTTTCTATTGAAATTGCTATAATATTTCGCTAGTAATTGCTATCGTCAAGAAAGTATCCCTATTGATTGAAGACTTTTGTTCAATCTTGATTTTTGGCAGTAAAAATCCCGGGGAGGGGGCAACAAACCATTCTGGTTTTTACGGGCATGGATATAAAGTCAAAATATTCCCCCCCAAGTTAAAGATATGGGGTGAATAGAAAGTGATAGGGTTTTTAACATTTTTAAAGTGTTTTTCCATATCTAGGAAAAAAATGCTTTCTTTCTCTCTCTGTCTGCCTCTAAACGTGTGGAATAACATTGAAAAAATGTAAAAACTAACCAATAAGTAGCATTCTCTCTTGCTAAGTAATAATTCTGAGCAATTAACTTTAGGTAGTGGAAATTTGTAAAAAAACTCCCTACAGCGCTACGCTACCGTAGGTACCATATAATATTCAACTTATTTTTTTTATCATTCTAATGTATCGACATCGACTGACATCACTAATGAAAACAAATGATCAGTCTTTGACAGATATATAACCTAAATCTTATCGTTACCAATTTTAGAGTATTCAAAGAAAAGAACATTAATAAATTTAGTATTACATCCTAAAAATGCTATTATTGTAAGTAGCTGTATGTACAAGCTACTTATACATCACATACACATGTAGAAGAAGCTGTTCGATATTATTATCTATAATATATTTAAATATAATAATTAAACTAAGGAGAAAGTTATATTATAAAAATGATTTCCCTTAAAGAATTGATCTACCTCCCTAAGCTAGCAAGGTTCAACTCATCAGCGTCTACTGTATTTATAAATAGAAATCCTAGAAATTTGGAACGAATGCGGATTGCTCGTAAACCTGATGGGTACCATTTAGAGAAACCCGGACGACAGTACTGGCATAAGTGAGTTCATTAATTAATTAGTCAACTATATACATATATGTTTACAAATTTTGATATAGGTATAATCACTCGTTACTCAAGTCACAATCGAATTTATTTGCTCTAAAATCTTTTTGTATAAATTTTAACTATAATGACATGCCTGTATATCTAGTGTATTAATAAATGTATTTTTTTCAGATTAGCACTTACGGTAACTAACAGATTAGTAAAAGCAGAAGTAATTCATTTTATAAATGGACCCGTGATTGAAGCAAAAACCTCAGAAAAAGCTTTACGCAATCAACTCTATAGTATAACTGATACATGTGCTTATAAAAGTCTTGGTAAAGTTTTTGCACAAAGATGCTTAGAATGCGGCATTACTGAGTTGTATTGCAATATGGAAGTGCCTAAAGGAGGCAAAGTTGAAAAGTTTTTGGATGAAGTTTCTAAAGGAGGAGTTAGGCTGGAAGAATCAAATGTGTATAAAAAACCTCAACCATGGGATATGCATAGACCTGAAAAGCCATGGGAAGTGACAGAAGAATGAATATTAGATGTATAAAATGTAGATATGTTTAGAATTATAAATATATTACAAATAATATATCATTGTTTTATCTTAACTAGTCAAAAAATTACTGGTTGATTAAAATTTTAAATTACAATCATAAAACTTTATTTAGTTTATTACTAGTCAGTATATTTATATATTATCTAGTAATTCTAATTTACTAATGTAACTGTATCCTGTAATTGTATTTTCAGTGAAAACAAAAAAAAGATATGTAGTTTTTTTTATTATGAGTGTACAAATAAGCATATATTAACTTTTTTATTCACATTTTTTAAGAAATCCTAATCTTATTACATAATAGCCTTAATATTAGGTCAAAAACACAAATTCTTAAGTAGAACAATTAATTGGTGGCATTTATTACTTTGTGGAGGTAATAAATAGGGTCACCTATTACCATCATGGACTTTGCCACTGCTCTACAACGAAATCAAGTTAACAAGCTTCAATACTACAGGATTATAGATATAGACAAGGAAAATATACTCTATAGAGGATATAGACTTCAACGTTTTAAACTTAAGTAACATTAATTTAAAAATCAAGCATTAATTTATATTAATTTTGAATATTTTATAATGGTAACATTGATCATTATTTCATTATCAAAATTAACTTCCAGGATAAGCATTTCATGAAAATTGTATTTATTAATTAAAAAAATAAATATAAATGAATCAAATTAAAGAATAAATAATTTAACGTTTAATATATTACGATTTAGGAAAAAAAATTAACGCAACTTTTGCTTCTTCTTTATAATTTCGATAATCAATAAAGTATCCATTTAAAATGTTATTAAATCATTTGTAATTTTTTGTTAGGTTTCATACAAAAAAAATCTATTTATATTAAAAAATATCATAATAATTTTATTAAGTTTCTTTTTGACTCGAATGGAAAAATGGCGGAAAGCATGATGGCGTCTTTTTCTTTTCAAATGAGTTCGGAACTGTCAATCTAGCCGCTGCCTCTTTCTCTCTTATAGGTTTTTCCGTAATACAATAGGCACGCGTAGTGATCAATATGTCCACGTGACCTGTCGTCAGTCCAGCTCCATTCGCAGGTCGCGTAATTGCAAATGCAAAATGTGGAAACGTTTGTGTTGTTTTAAACTCATAATATTTTGTAGTTAAGTTTGTATTATGGTGTTAAAATGCCTGCATCAATTGGTGTTAATTTACGTGTCACTGGCCACTGCAGCCAGGGTGGTAGAAAGTACATGGAAGATTTGTTTTCCGTTGCGTATCAACAAACTGAAGACGAGCGGGACTTGGAGTATGCTTTTTTTGGAATATACGACGGTCACGGGGGAGGCGAGGCTGCGGCCTTTGCTAAGGAGCATTTGATGGACTCGATCGTAAAGCAGCGACAATTTTGGTCTGATAATGATGAGGATGTGCTCAAAGCTATTAGAAATGGTTACATGTTGACCCACTTGAACATGTGGAAAGAAGTAGGTAAATGTCAAATTCCAGATTCATATTATACTATTACGAATGTGAAACAGTTTTCGGCAAATATGCCTCAAGAAATTGTTGCGGAAGGAGTGAATGTTCGGAACGTTTCGCTTGACCTTGTTATAATATCTACTCATTATTTTTTCAAAGTGCTTTGACATTGAGTCAACAAAAGAATTCCTAATGATCGTTGTTTTGTTTTTAGCTTCAATTGATAATATCTATGATCACATTACCAAATATAATGTTACACAAGTTCTGAAATCCTCCCACATTTTGCCAAAGTGAAAGCTGTTTTACCAGTTTCGAGGTTTTTATATAGATTCATGTTGCCTTTTACCAAAAAAACTGCTACACAAAGGTCAAGAGTTACAAAATATAATGTAAAGTGTTACTAGTATTATTAAATAAAAGAATTTCTTAAGTCATAATGTTGATTGACAGAATTACTATTCCAATCATTTAATTACTATCTTCTATACTTATATGATTTACTTATTTTTTAGAAAAATGGCCCAAAACAGTAACTGGATTGCCAAGCACTGCAGGAACTACGGCTAGTGTGGCATTTATACGCCGAGGAAAAATATATATCGGACATGTAGGAGACTCGGCTATTGTTCTGGGCTATCAAAAAGATGGTAAAAATATTTTTATTATTTAATTTTAAATCATAAAACATTTATATTGATTCCTATTTACTAATAAATTCAATTAAACATCAGTATTCTATGTGATCATAGTCAAAATTGAAAAAAAGTTTTTAAATATAAGTAGCAGTTAATTTATTATGTTTGAGTTATTGTTTTGTGGTTTGTGTAATTAAGATTGACACAGAATTTTCCTATTTATAATTACAGGAAAATAATATTTTAGCAATTTTACTGTGCTATTTATTGTATATGATATATATAATTTAATAATAATTATTTACTGTAGCGTTTGGTGCTCCATTGTCTCTGACTACCCCGCTAGGGATAAAGCGTGAAGCTTAGTTAAGTTGATAATTATCAAATTAAATTTAATATATGAAATAAAATAACTGGTTACCTAAACTAGCTTCATGCTGTATCCTTAGCAGAGACAGAGAGAATGGAGTGCCAAATGTTAGGGTCTCTGCATACCATTTTCTCTTTGTCCAACGTTATCAACTTCTTCATACATGCCCTTGGGGTGTCCTTCCTAACATCCCATTGGATCTCAAACCAGGGCGACATGCCAGCCAGCTCCTAGTTGCACACAGGCTGCGTGATCTCTGTAAGGAGACTTTACACAGCCTACAGCAATGGTCTGTTGACATTGTTCTGGGGTAGTGTCTCCTATAATTTTGTTTTCATAACTCTGTCAAATACCTTTTCCAATTACACAAATGCACAGAAAAGTAGGTTAAAGATCAGAACCATACATCCTTTTCCAGGCCTAAAGCCTCCTTGGGCCTCCCACTAGAGCCTTTTGTTGGGTACTTGGGCCTCCCACTAGAGCCTTTTGTCAGATCTCTCTTGCATTCTTCTCGCTAATACTTTAGGATATACTTTACTATCAAAGCTAATCACACTAATGATTTTTTTTATTATTGATTGGAGAATAGTGTGTAGATTTCCTCTAGATATGACAAAAATTTTATCGAATTTATTACTATAATATAGTTATGTAATAGATAATAACATTATAATTTTAGGTTGTGATGACTGGGCTGCCAAGCCATTAACATCGGATCATAAACCAGAATCAACAGCAGAAATTGAACGCATACAGAGATGTGGTGGTAAAGTTATATCAAAAGCTGGTGTACCCCGGGTTGTGTGGAATAGACCACGTCCAGGGCACAAGGGACCAATTAAAAAGAATACTCCCATGGATGAAATTCCATTTCTTGCTGTAGCACGCTCGCTCGGAGATTTATGGAGTTATAATCCCCAAAATGATGAATTTATTGTTAGTCCTGATCCTGATGTAGGAGTGCTGACTATAGATCCAACAAAATTTAGGTAAATATATGTTTAATTCAATGTACGTATTTTACTTAACTTGGCATGTATCCTGCACATAGCAGAGTAGGCAGAGGGAACCTAAGAGCCTAGTGTTAAGATACTTTGTTGCCATTAGTACTGTTCCGTTCTCCACTTTTCGCCGAATTCTCGAGGCATCGCGTAACGCGTGAGTGGCGGAACTCAACAGAGAACATTAAATATTTTACTACTTGAGTGGGAATGAAGCCCACAACCGTCTCAATTAAAATCGCACACTTGCGCTCCTGCGCCACAATATTAAACAGTTGTATTGTTGTAAACATATATATTTTCTTTTCAGGTGCCTTATTTTTGGCACTGATGGCTTATGGAATATGATTTCACCTGAAGGTGCTGTTAGTTTAGTACAAGCTACTGAAAAACACAATGAAGCTGCCTTAGTAGGGGGTGGTGGAAGTCAACCAAGGGACTGGCTCAATCCTTCTAAAAGTCTAGTAGATCATGCTCTAGAGAGGTAAGATATTACTTGTTTATATAACATAAGCTAACAATATTAATTTAATAATAATAAACATTTATTTAAGTTTACAAATTAACTAGCTCACTAGTATTTTTTTTAATAATGAACAAAATGATGAGAATGGTGTACCATTATGATGTTGTATATATGTCCAGTATGAGTCTGATGATAACTAATTAGCAGTCAGTTTTATTGTAATCTAAGGGCATGCAACAAATTTGGGATTAGTTAAGAAATTACAATTTAATGCAGAATAAAAACCATTAATTTGAGCTTTTGAAAAAAGCTAAAAAAAATTTTAGGAATGAAATAAAAAAGGAAATAAAAGGAAAGAAATTATTTCAAATTTTTCCTATATAATATAAGAGTAAATAGATAGAGAGAGATATGGCTACAGACCCTTATCCAAATCCGAAACGTGTTATCTTAAATTAATCATACTATATCATTTTAATTTTGCGTCTTTTTGCTATAGCGAAATTTAAAAGTATATTTTTTTCAGATGGTCTAATACTCGTATGAGAGCTGACAACACATCCGTGGTAACATTGATGTTAGATCCTCCGGGTCCTCCTAGAGCTACGGTATTACGTTCGAGAACAACAGGACAGAAGCCACAGTCTGTTATACCATCTACTGCTACTGCGTCCAATGTCGGTGTTCCTCCGCCGTCTGCTAAAGTTGAAGAGCCAAAAACTGACGCCGCTGCCGAGAGCGACACCCGGCAAGTGCCCCAAAATGGCCTCACTATTATGACAAGATACTCCGATGTGGACAAACCTGTCCCCTCTACAGAAGATTCTGAAAAGACAGTACCTTTGCCGCCGTGTGCCACACTCGATGGAAGGTTTTCAGTGGGACATAGAGAAGAAAATGTTCGTGAGGACGACACCAACGTTGAAACAGAAGCGATTAGTAATTACGGCAATCCTGCAGAGTCATATTTTATGGCTCGTTTACTCAATCGTTCCCGCATAGTCAATACATTGTGTGATGTGTTTGCCGAGATAGTGAACAGCCAGGCACTGAGAAGTAATTTAGAATCTCATGCTGGTTCACCACCGGCAGCCACCGAGGTACCGGAGGCGGCGGGCGGTGATACGCGCGTCGTCCTGCCGCCGCCGATCGCGCCGCCCGAGCCCGGGGTGGAGCCCGGCGCCGCCGGCGACGCGGACGACGGCCGCATACAGATCAACGAGGTCTCCTCCAGCTCCCCCACCGACGCGCCGCCGCGGCCCCGCGCGCGCCGCCATCACCGCGCCGAGCCCCCGCCGACGCCCGCGCCCGCGCTGCCGGCCCCGCCTGCGCACCACCGCGTGCTGCGCTCGCACCACGACGCCGAGGCGCCGCAGCGACCGCGCACCCGCCTCACCACGACGCGCGCGCGGCCCGCGCCCGACGGGCACCACGACCGCGTCGTCATACTGACGCGCCGCGGCCCAGCTACCCCCTGCGCCCGCCCCCGCGCCCCCACCCGCGCCCACTGCCGGCGAGGAGGACGCGCGCCGCGCTACGCGCTCGCAGCTGGCGGCCGCGCGCGCACACGCCACGGCCGCGGGAAACTCCCCGCGCGCCCCGGGGCCGGTGCGGCGGGCCCCGGCGGCGCGGCGGGACGCGGCGCGGGCGCGCTCCAAGGAGAACCTCGGCGTCGCCCGCCGCCGCGCGCGCGCCCTCGCCGCGCCGCCGCCCCCGCCGCCGCCGCCGCAGCACCGCGCGCGACGCGCGGGTAGCGCGGAGGTGCACTCGACGACGGGCGAGGGCGCGGGCGGCGGCGCGTCGGAGCGCGCGCTGCGCTCGCGCAACGAGGCGGCCGCGCCGGCGCCGCGCGCGTGCAAGCGGGCGCGCGAGGAGGCGGCGGGGGCGGAGCGCTGCTCGCGGGCGCTGGGCAAGCGCGCGGCGTTCCCGTGGGCGCCGGCGCTGGCGCTGCGCAACCGCCTACGCCGACGCCTCGTCAAGTAGTCGGCGATAGTTGTGTTATGGTTACCTGTGAGTTTAGATTGCAACGGTGCCTTCTAGTACTGCCAAAGTACTTTGACTTTTACTATATATATGTGAGATCCAAAGATGACTGCGTGGTATACGGTTAGATTTCAGTTGTTATATGTATATGTTTTCATTTTACCGCTAGCCTCGTTTCATATCGATACAGCATATCGCACCTTTAATAAAAATAGGAACAACACTAAAAACTATTTGGAAATTGATATGTAATTTTTTAACTATTAGTATACTAAAATATACAATCATGACATTCATTTTCGAATGTATTTTGTTCTTCACGTTGTTAGCTTATTCTTCACATTAGTGTTAAGTTATTTCTTTTTATTATTAAACGAGCGATATGTTTCGTGTTTGTTGTCTTTTTGCTGTTTATATAGTCCACGATTAGAATATTCCGTGAGAGTATATGTGTAAGCGTCGTTTAATAATATTATATAGGTCTCGTCTACAGTAATCAATAGTACAAAGAAGTAAACTGCTTAGTTAAATAGTAAATGAAAGTGTGGACCAGACGGACAGGAGTAAATATTTATTTTGTCTATATTTATAGCACGTATCGTGTTGCATTTAATTCTAGGCGAATGTGAAAATTTAATTTTCATAAAGATCATGTCAAGTCAGAGGCTACATAGACACGTTAAACTGCATGTTATATTAATGACAAGGGCATAAATTGTTTCACAAAATAAAGATTTTTATTTAAAAAAAAATAGTATGTTTATATTTAAACACAAAAAAAATTACATTTATATACCAAGAGTGCTTTCTTAAAAATTATTTAAGTAATGATATAGTAATAGAATATATGATATGAATATTTTTTGTACAGTCGTCACCAAAATGGAAATTGTATATTGTATCGATAAAAGAATATTTTTTCTATGCAAACGTTAATGTTAAGAATCAGAGGTTATTCTTTTATGAAAGGAATTATTTGTGTACCACCTAATCGACAAATCTTTATTAAGTTTGATAGTTCAATAGTAACATTGACGTCAATTAACAAAGGAAATTGTTTTGTTGACCGTACCATAGATTAGACGGTTTGCCAGATTATTACTAGATGTGGATATTTTTGCTACGGTTACGAAAACTCTTGGTGCTTCTTACTCCATTACTATTATAAAACACCAATGCTTTTACTATTTTTTTTTATTATTATTTGTAACATTACCATCTTATTATAAAAACGGTTGCACGGTTGCAACGGTTACACTCGTAAAGAGTGAATAATATAATTGTGATCACGGAACCATTGATTTATTTTAAAGACCAAAAACGGTTTTGTGTACTGCAATTTTGTTGAGTGATTTTTTTTTAATATAAAGAAATTTATAGAGAACATGATCTTATTACGATAAGGGTTTAGATTTTTTATTATATAATAATAATACTAATAATACATAATGTCCAAGGTTGTACATATGTGTACCTCTTTAAATAAATAAAAATATTTAAAAATTATGTATTTAATTAATTTGAATAGAAACTACTGGACGAGTTTTGTGCGAGGTGTTGAATTGCGCCCTCGGGCTAGTATGTAATTGTATTGTGCCTCTTGTTACCGACTAAACGAAAAAAAAACATAGGGAAAAATGTTTTTTGATAAAAAGAGATATTATATGTATTTTTTATTGAAAATAAAATTTTATGATGTGTAAATTAGTTTATAAAAGATGATATAATATAATTTGTTAAGGTTATGTGTTAAGGTTTTTAGAAAATTTCAAGTTGAATCGCACTCGATGACGTATGGGAGTCGTCCGTGTGGCTTGATGTTGAGAACTAACATTAACAAAATGGAAAAATTGGATTTTTGACTGTAATGGATATAGATTTTTTTTTAAATTTTATTAACAAAAGTAATTAATTATATATTGGGAAAGTTTTTTTATATTAGCGAAATTAATATAATTTATTCTTAACATATCGTACCTTTGCGAAAATTTTACCATTGTTTAAAAAGGTTGAAATATATAAAAAAAGAATAAAAAAATATATATGTATTGTAGAGTACCAAAAGCAAGATTCCCATACAATGTTAGTTAATGCCCATTTTGTTTTTCAGCGTAATGTTTTACATTTGTCGGGGTGTTAAGTTTATAGTTTACGCGAGTATGGCCAGCGTTCGTATTCGTTGAATATAAGATTGTGATGTGAAACATGGTGGTTACGTATATTGCTAAAGGAGATGGGTAAAGCTGAAACAAATTTATGACTATACATATTATTAATAACTATTGAAATAAAGAATTATTGTAGACTTTATTTTTTGATTTAAATAAAGTTTGTATTAAATACTTTGGCTTTTTATTATTTCTCGTACGCTACAAATATATGAAATGAAAACGTTACATTTTTAACTCGTTGGTTATAGCTACTACGATACATGAATTCTATTTGTGTTGCACTATGAATGCGGAAGATCTCCTCAGTCCCCCAGCCCCCGGCGGGCATGAATGGACAGCAACCCGACCCGTCGCTCACATCTGTCTCTCTCCCGATCACCCTACTATTTCACATCGCTAGGTTATAACTTACAGTTTGGGCGCGCGCTCTAGCGTCCTGTCGCTTCCCACCCGACGGCGGTCGGTCGTCAGTTACGCCATGAACGTACTATCGTCGCGTGTGTTTCTCACTATTTCTGTTGTTTAACGTGTTTTCGCGACGAACTGAGAAAATAATTGTAAATATAATTGTGGTTTCGAGTGCGTTTTTGCTATTTACAAAATATATATAGAATGCCGGTTTCGCTTTTGACATGAAAAAACGCGGGAAATGCGCTCGTTTTTTTTTCCGTGCGTGCGTTTCGTTTATCGATCGGGTCGCGCTACTGCATTGCACCGGTGCACGGTGATAATGGATTGTTCAGTTTTGTTTACGTATTTTTTTTGTTTGTTTCGCGTTTATTTTAATGTTAAATAGCTACAGCTAGCTGTTTATAATTAAATATTTAATATAATAGATTTAATATTATTTAAATATTATATATTTTTTGTATTGGTTTGTTATCGATATATTAAATGTCCATCGAGACCCGGATCACGAAACAGTTTTATTATTATCGTTTTGACGAGCACGCATTCTCTATGTTATCTAACTGGCTCTACCAGTTTTTTTTTTGTTATTATAACATATTTGGCAATTTACAATGTGCTGTTTCCATTTCGAGTAGCTACTAAAAATAAGTTATAATCGAACGATACGAATATAATTAAGCCTTTTTTAGAATTAATTAATGAGATACGAGTTGAAGATAGCGATCAACATAATATTGAAATATTTTTTGCTTCGCATATATTGGAAAGATGTAAGTTTGCTAGTAATAAATAATTGGTTGTTAGGAAAATATTATGTTTTCCAATTGGATTGGTAATTGAAGACCTACAAAGTAGTCTAAGAGTGCGTCGCCTACATTACAAATAGGATTCATATTGTTATGTTTTATTTTCGAATTCAGTGAGAAGAGGGGAACGTTGGATCTAGACACTAGGTTCCCTCTGCCTACTCTGATATAAGCGGAATCCAGCGTGAAGCTGATTTTTTATTTTATTTTCGAGATTAATATACATATTTTTTTTTAAATAAAAATATTAAAAATATTTAATCTTATTTTCATACGTTTACAAGTGAAAAATTAAATATATAAGATTTATTTAGTGCACTCATAGTCGAACATTAGTAAATAGAGGATTAAAGTCAAGTTCAGACTACTTTATTTGATACGTTGCTGTCACCGTGCACTCGTGCACCGAGCTGTCTCGGTGAACGAGTTTCTAGGTTTCTAAAGCGTAACAGTCACAAACTATAAGCAAATATAATAACTAACTGCAAATATAAATATAAATATTGATATTATAAAGATTAATTAAATCCTCTTCGTAGTCTCTTTGCAGTCCGGTTCGATACTTAGCAATTTTAGAAGTAAAAAGTTTTCATTAATTCATATTTATATTAGGTGTTTCGTACCATTCTTTTGGTTTTTAAGGAGGTTTTCGTGTTTTTAATGAATTATTATATTGTTTTTTTTTTCATTAAGCATACCGCTATAATCAACGCGTCAAAACTTGATGAGTACGAACAATTTACGTGTTATCTCGAAAAACGGGACGATCCCAGTCAAAATGCGACGTTAGTCGCATTATGTAATAGATTATACCAGGAAACAATGATCATAAGCGAACACAAATAATTTATTAAAATATTTACGTTTGTGTGTAATATGTCACATAGGAAGTTAGTGAACTTACCAACTCTGTTCGCTATGACTTGATTTGATGTTAAAAAATTAAAATTAAATTAGGTTCACGCTGTATCCCGCACACAGCAGGGTAGGCGGAGGTAGGTACGTATTTGATGTTATCTTCACACATTTTCCGTTTTTTGTGGGGTTGGTAAAGATATTATCAGCGTTTTGCACTAGCGTAGCGTATTTTGTTAGGGAACCTAATACCATATGTCACTGGGGAAATGATTTTTATATTCTTTATTTTTGTTTCCAATATATAGTCTCTACAGTGAATCATATTTGTAATTGGACTTTAAGTTAGAGACGTCCGAATAGCGCCATAACGAAACTTAACACTAGATTCCCTCTGCGTACCCTATTATATACGATATCTATAGACAATAAAAAATAAGTATTTCTTTGTATAATAATATAATCGACAGTAGTAAATAATGCATAACAATTTGTGTGCACCCACAACGAGGAACATGTTCACGATCTAAATACGCTAGTGACGCAAACTGCAAAGGAAACCGTACAGCGGCGTTGTTGTGGACAAAAGATTACCTTATAATAGAATGGAAAACACTGATTTGTAGCATAGTTGTTTTGTATTTTATCTAATTCGTTGGGAAAAAATATAAATGAGACCAGTTGTGGGTTCGTATCCCGCTACAAAATCAATTGTTTAATATTTTAGTTTTTACGCTTTGATGTCGAGGCAAGGAGCGGCGTTGAGTACCGCCACTCAATATGTAATGCCTCCAGAATTCGGTGGAAAATGTGGTATGGAGTGTCTTAACATAAGCTCCCTCTCCCTACCCTCCGTGCTACATCACATGAAGCTTAAACAAAAAAAAAATAAAGTCCCGGATAATGATTACTTAAAATACTTTTTCAGAAACCGACCTGGTCGGTTTCCAGGAGGCGCGGGTTGGAGTCCCGCTACGTTCAAACTTTTATACGTTTTCTAAATAAGTTTTTTTCTTCCCGAGGCCAGTCGTGGCGCAGCGGCGCAACGTGTTACTGTAAAACCGACTGGTTGTGGGTTCGATCCCCACTCGAGGAAAAGAAATATTTATTTAAATATATATTTCCTTTTCTTCGCTCTGGTGTCGAAACAAAGCGCGGCGATGAGCTCTGCCACTTAACACGCAATGCCTTCAGAATTCGTCAGAAAGTGGGAAACGGAGTGTCTTACACTAGGTTCCCTCTACCTACCCTGCTGTGTGCGGGATACAGCGTGAAGCTGATTTATTTATTTTTTTTAAAGTGTGGAATAACGCTTCAAAAATAAAAAAAATAAAAGTAAAATTAGGGTAAGTAGTTTTTGAGGAAGTCAATTAATCCACACATGACGCTACACTTAGCTGTTGCAGATTTACCTGAACTTCAAATATAAATTGAATATTTTTACATCTATATACACATAGCAAGGTACGCAGGAGGAACCTAGTGCTAATATACTCTATTCCAGTTAAGATCTTTCCGTTCTCCACTTTTCGCCGAATTCTAGAGGCGTGTTGTGTCTGGTAGCTCAACGCTGCGCTTCGCCTCGTTACTAGAGCGAGAAAATGAAAATATTAAACATTTGTATTTTCTCGGGTTGGAATCGAACCCCACAACCTGTCAATGTTTACAGTCACACGATTGTACCCAAAAAAGGAAGACAAGACATCTTGTTCTAAATAAAAATAAAAAATAATCCACGGTATACTTAAGAAACGTTTTTACAACTCTGACACAAATATGCTCTACATTTATATTTTATTGACGACGACTCTTATATTTTTTGCAATTTATAACCAGCTAAAGGTAAGCATACGGAACCTAGACACTCCGTTCTCCACTTTCGCCGATTTTTTTGAGGCATTCCGCGTTGAGTTGCGGAACTCCGGGCGTTTTACCTTTGTGCCAGAGCGAAGAAATAATAATATTAATAATTCATTCCCCCGTGTAGGGATCGAACCCACAACCGTCGCATTACAGTCACATCCTTGTATCCCTGCGCGACGACGGCCTCATATTGCAATCATTAAGTTTTGTTATAAAGATTCCTATGTTACAAGTCTATGAAGTTGTGAAAGTGTCGTTGTGTCGCTTTGTTTTTTCAAGTTAACCTTAGCTGCTCGATTTCTTTTGTTGACGCTTGTTATTGTTCGTGTGGCCATGGCACTTGGAAGAAGACTGGTTGTATAACGTATTATATAGTAAAATATAAAATATATATTATTTATCCAATTTATTCATTCTCTAATTTAAGAAAAAAATCTTAAAATCGTAAAATAAATGAACACGTTCCAATTTTTTTTATGTTAGCTGCAACGTACGGAAAGTGTGTAAAAATCACATTGAATTTTGAATTTGATTGAATTGAATTGCTGCTTTTACTTTCAAGTAATATATTACTTAATAAATAAATAACTCAGCTTCACGCTGAATCCCACACACAGCATAGGGAACCTAATGTTAAGACGCTACGTTCCCCACTTTCTGCCGAATTCTGGAGGCATTGCGTGTTTAAATAAATATTCCATCTCCTCGAGTAGACATCGAACCCACAATCAGTCGTTTTTACAGTCACACTTTGTGCCTCTGCGCTACAAACTGGCCTCTATTACTTAAAAACTCATAAAATACCTTCAGTAAATCATACTATATAGATACGAATAAAAATATATATTTTCAATAATCTTAAGAATTATGGTTACCGTGCGAATAGAAAATACTACTAAATTGCACAAACGTTAGTGTAAGTTAAATGTCCGGTTTAATTTTAACTGCGAAGCAAATCTCGTTTTAACTTGGAAATAGTGGCTACTCTATGTTTATAATATCTATCTGTTTCAATATGAAGTAACAAACGATATTAATATAAAAGTATATCTAGGTATGAAAACGAGAAAATCTTATAACCAAAGTAACATAAAATTTACATATAACTATCAATAAATAAACATATTAAAATAAATTTTAATTATACTTTTATTAATTAGTGAATGTGTTTGGACAAATTAGTAAACAGTGACATATATATAAACAGTGTAATAATAATATCCAAAGGTTATTTGTGATATCATTTTGGAGGAAGAATTAGGAAAGAGGAATAATCGAGAAGAAGCCTAAACTTGAGGATACAGAGATGAATTCTATAAATATGGGTGAGTAAAAAAAAACTTTTACAGTACAATCTTTTTAGTGTTTTTTTTCAGCTTGACGCCGTATCCCACATATAACAGGGTAGGCAGACGCAATCTAGTGTTAAGACACTACGTTCCCCATTTTCCGCCGATTTTTCTAAACATTCACGGGTTGAGTGGCGAAAGTAAACACCGCACTTTGCCTCGGAGCAAATGAAAATATTAATTAATAATAATTCATTCCCCCGACTTGGAATCGAACCCACCACCGTCGTACTTGCTACTTGCTCGCTTATAACTGAGAAGCTTGTGCCACTGTGCCACGACGGCCTCTTTATGTTGGCCTATACAATGTCTGGAAATCTGGTCAACTTCATGGAAAATCAAACAAAGAGGTACATATATTTGTTTATTATACCGTAGTATAAGGTACATTAATTATTATATTATCAGCATAATTATGGTTTAAAAAAAAGTTACTTTTATTCACTTCATGTGAATAAACCATTGTACTTAAGTAAGTAGGTAATTAGAAAGACATTCAAAATAAAAGAATGCCTAGATCTATAGAAAATAATGTAGAACCGCTGAGTTTGGAGGTTTTTACACTGACTGACTAACATTTCTACGAATCTTTTTTTTTTTTTAAGTAATATACAATAAACAAGTGAGATTTTTAGAATTCTAGTTGCGAGGTTGTTTATTTGTATATATTTTTTTCTCAGGCTGACTGAGAACTGATAACATTATAAGCGGCCGCTGTCGTAACGTAGCTAGAAAGTGTCTTTTTACTAAAGTTGTGGATTCGATCTTCATTTAATCAGCTTTGCGCTGTATTTTGCGTGCAGTAGAGGGAACGTAGAGTTAAGACACTCTGTTTGTAGTTTCCGCTGAATTTCTCGAGGATTTGTTTGTTGAGTGGCGGAACTCAACGCCGGGCTTTTGCCTTGGTGCCAGAGCGAAGAAATGAAAATATTAGCTAACAAATTTAATAATTCATTCCTTCGAGTGGGGAACGAACCTACAACCGACACGTTCACACCCTTGCTCCATTTAAAAATAATTTCATTAACTTATAGAGCAAATCGAGCGTTGTATTTTTCCACCCTAAGAATGTGTGTTGTGTCTTAGCATGGACGTATCTAGCAATATTATCGGGGGGGCCTGAACTTTATCTTTGAAATAGCTTTGATTTTTTGTTTTTAAAATTGGCGACTGGGGTGGGCAACATACTAATCTGAGATGGGCACGGACCATCCGGCTCTATTCCTATGCCTTGCTCTCAGCGCGATATGGTTCTTCGAATAAAAAGATAAAAACATATATATATATATATATATATATAAATAGTTGGTAATTTCAAATTTTTCAAAGCAAAACTAATTGGTTATGCAGAGCGGAAGAGAATACCTCAGCGACAGCCATTAACTGCGTGCAGAATGACAGCACAGTATGCATCTACTGTTATAATAAGACTATGTTAGTTCATCATATATTTTATGTTTCCCCTTGTTTCCTCTGTAGTACGATTACCTAATGAAATCTTATTTTTAATCGACTTCTGTAAAAGGAGAAGGTTCTTAATTCGACTGTAATTTTTTTAATGTTTCTTACTTCGGAGTTTTCGACTGGGTGGACCGATTTTGATTTTGTTTGAAAGGTGGTGCTCCGTGTGGTCCCATTTAATCTGGTCCAGTTCTAACAATGCCATCCATTAGAAAATCATATACGTCTTAAATTTGTATTAAGTATGTGTTCGACAAATGTACGAGTAACTAACTCAATTTCAGCTTTTTAGTTCACTTCATGAAGTCAGTTTTTTCCCGTTAAAAAATATTGTAAAAATATTTTAGAAGCCAGTAGTTAAATTAGACTTTTTTTAAATAATACTTATTTTAATAGTTATTTACACATTCACAAAGTTATTATTGTTTGTAATATTTAATATGTTTGTACTGTGTAGTGCTGCTTAGTTAAAATCTTTCTATTGAATTATGAAGAAATGTTCGCAAAAGTAATGTGTTATGTCCATATGTGTATAAATGCTTAGAACGGTCTGAACAAAGGCTTAATATCTCCAGATAGGTATATTCTCTGGGGTAGGCCTGGGCCTTAGCTTTGACCGGATATGTAAGAGTAAACGTTGTTTTTTTAATTTAATTTTTGGGGAAAAAAAATTGTTAGTAAAATGTCTTGGTGGGACAAACCATTCTGGAATGGTGGGTACGAATCTTACTAGCTATTATAAAGAAATGTCTTTTATAACTTTAGCGCAATTTATACTTATATAGAATACAATAGAGAAAGTCTAAATAATTTCGTATTTACTACCGTTTTCTACTGCATATAGCAAATGCTAAATTATAATAGACAGCTACTGACTTAATGGTCAATTTTGGTCGTTAAATGTGGTAATATCAGTCGTAAACTGTAGGTTTGTTGTATGAAAATATGATGTTTTAATTCTATAAAATTGCGTATGTATTATTCAATTTGTGAATATTTATTGAAAATTTAATGTTATTAGTACTTAAAAATTTTAAAATAAAAACACAATATCTTACTAATGTTGAAACTCTAGCAATTGAATTGAAGAGTTACAGGAAATAAAAATATTTGTTATTTCTTTATTTCGTATAGTCGTGGCCCATGGGTACAAGAATGTGACTAAAACGCGACGGTTGTGAGTTCGATTTGGTACGAAAACAAAGGCCCGGCGTTACTTCCGTCACTTAGCATGCAATACCTCGAAAAATTCTCGAAAAGTGGGGAACGGAGTGTCTTATCATTATGTTTTCTCGGCCTACCCTGCTGTGTGCGGGATACAGCGTGAAGCGGAGTTATTTATATTAAATCATAATTTTATTGCGAAATAAACAAGCCGGAGACGGAGTAACCCACGTGGTGTGACCCGAATGCACCGCCGCGCGCTGCCGCCGACGCACACGCATTCACGCAGCACCTTTCCATATATTTGTATTATATTGAAATTATGAAGAAATGTTCGCAAAAGTAATGTGTTATGTCCATATGTGTATTAATGCTTAGAACGGTCTGAACAAAGGCTTAATATCTCCAGATAGGTATATTTTCTGGGGTAGGCCTGGGCCTTAGCTTTGACCGGATATGTAAGAGTAAACGTTGTTTTTTTAATTTAATTTTTGGGGAAAAAAAATTGTTAGTAAAATGTCTTGGTGGGACAAACCATTCTGGAATGGTGGGTACGAATCTTACTAGCTATTATAAAGAAATGTCTTTTATAACTTTAGCGCAATTTATACTTATATAGAATACAATAGAGAAAGTCTAAATAATTTCGTATTTACTACCGTTTTCTACTGCATATAGCAAATGCTAAATTATAATAGACAGCTACTGACTTAATGGTCAATTTTGGTCGTTAAATGTGGTAATATCAGTCGTAAACTGTAGGTTTGTTGTATGAAAATATGATGTTTTAATTCTATAAAATTGCGTATGTATTATTCAATTTGTGAATATTTATTGAAAATTTAATGTTATTAGTACTTAAAAATTTTAAAATAAAAACACAATATCTTACTAATGTTGAAACTCTAGCAATTGAATTGACGAGTTACAGGAAATAAAAATATTTGTTATTTCTTTATTTCGTATAGTCGTGGCCCATGGGTACAAGAATGTGACTAAAACGCGACGGTTGTGAGTTCGATTTGGTACGAAAACAAAGGCCCGGCGTTACTTCCGTCACTTAGCATGCAATACCTCGAAAAATTCTCGAAAAGTGGGGAACGGAGTGTCTTATCATTATGTTTTCTCGGCCTACCCTGCTGTGTGCGGGATACAGCGTGAAGCGGAGTTATTTATATTAAATCATAATTTTATTGCGAAATAAACAAGCCGGAGACGGAGTAACCCACGTGGTGTGACCCGAATGCACCGCCGCGCGCTGCCGCCGACGCACACGCATTCACGCAGCACCTTTCCATATATTTGTATTAAATTATTAAACGTTTTACTTTTTAAATCGTTTAAAACACTACAAATTGTTGAACCTAAATGTCGATAAAATAAATACTTATATTTTTTTGCATTATATCCTTTTTTGGTCCTTCGAAGTCAACAAACATAAAAGGTGTTAACATAAACAGTTTTTATTATGTAATTGTAAACTGAAATCAGTTCCGAAGAGCTTCGAATTTTATTTTTTAGTAATTTGAGTTCAATGTGACAAAAATCTAAAAATAATATTTTTATTATCAATTTGGTTACCCAAAATGATAATAAAAATATTATAAGTAATATTAAAAGGTAAAATAAATAAAAAATCAGCTTCACACTGTATCCCGCATACAGTAGGTGATCTAGTGTTAAGAAACTACGTTCTCCAATTTTCTAGGCCCGGCGTTGAGTTCCACAACTCAACAGCTGGACTCAACAGGTGGAACTCAACGCCTGGCTGTTGACTTGGTGCCAGAGCGAAGAAATTGAAATATTATCAAATAACAATTCATTCCCTCGAGGGATCGAAAGACAACGCGGTCACGCCCTTGTGCTGCTGCTCAATAGTAAATATTAAAAAACAAAAAAAAAATAGTAATATTACCTTATAGCAAAATTATACAAAACGTTATATCAATGATTCAACCTCTATAGCGAGTGCACCTTGTACTTTCACCAACAAAATCCTAAGTTTCTAATGAGAATGAGACTTTCATCAAAATTGTTATTTCTCTGTACAGATAAAGATAGACGCAGTAACCCAAGGTTAACTGGACGGTACCGTACGGAACGGAATAATATTGTAATAAAGACATACATATTTTGCATTCGTATAAGATGTTTTACGTCGCCCACATCGATATGGACTAGATAATGTCATTACTATATATAATTTATGGAGTTTAATATATCTATCTATAGTTTAATGTTTATATAAGGTAAGATGCCTTAGTTTTGAAATAAAGGATGTATTTAGATCAGTGTTGCCAGATTTTACTTTGGACGAAAGCGGGATTTAAATCATTTGAAGCAAAAAAGCTAGATTCTTTCGCCAAAAGCGGGACATAGAATAAAAGTACCTTTTATTGATTATCCGTTCATGGTGTGATAGATTGCAATATAACATAATTTCTTAATAAAAAAATGTCACTATTCATAACGATATATGTTCGGATTTTTACTCTGTAACTAAGGTAGTGAAGTATCAGAGTCTATAATATCGCTCATTTGGTGTAATAAACACGTCTCGCACTTTATATTTTAAAAAGTTAAATATTTAGAAAGACTATAAATTTTGATGGCTGCTCCTAGAATATTTCAACAAGTGCAAATACGTCATTGTTGCACCAAACGAGCGATATAGTCTTCACTTTTCTACTTTGTTACTTCGGCAAGGCTGAAAAACTACGTTTAGTTCATTTTTTCTCTCTCTATCTTAAGTTCTGTATCTCTTTTAAGTCTCCCTAGTTTACTAATTTTCCTCATTTTAGAAAAATAATCACTTAAACAAACAATTTAAATTATTTTAAAAGAATTCCAGCCCAAAATTAAAAGATTTTTCTATTCTCTAAGTCTACGTGACTTGTGTTCTGTTTTTATAAAAAAATATATACCTTTATGTTCGTTACATAAAGGTATATAACAGGAAATGAAAAATATAGATCAATTATAAAATGTGGATAATCAAAATGCTAAAATACATACATAATCAATTAAAAATAATAACTTGAATCCTGTCCTTTTTGTAGTAACATAAGATTACACAATTTACATAAGACTTATTTAGTACTATCTGTATTTAGTACCTAAGTTAGTACTATCTGTAGATGCTAGATGCCAAATTTTATAATTTTAAGCCAATTGTAAGTACCCTATTCATTCTAATTTCCTTTATAGTGTCGTATGCGGCCATATCTCTTTTTTTAAAATAAAATAGATTTTATAGACCGTGAAATCTTTTTTTTTAATAATAATTATCAATCATACGTCATTGGTTGACAAGCTGTACAGATATAGCTAAAGACACCTCCATTAGCATGTCAACAGATAAAACCTACCCACGCCCAATATTAATTCAATAACACTATCATGAGATAAAATATTACATAGTAATGATCAAGTTCAATCATTCACTGACATAGTCTATTTGAATTTTAATTAAACGGTTAAAATTGTATATAATCATAAGTAAATTGTTTTTTTAAACGGTATTTAAATAAATCATGTAGCAAGAGGTAACGTGTATTTATTGCGTTTACTTGATTTACGATAATAACTAGATAACCTGAACGCCCTCGCAACTTGAAACGTTACTAGGCACAGACAAGGGGTTTCGGTATGGGCGTATAAATAGGGAGAAGAAATGTATGGGGTGGACACAGGCCATTTCACAAATTTTATTAACAAAATAATATACTTGAAAAATAAAAAAAACAACATTTACACTAACATATCTGTTAAGCTAAAGTCCAGTCCCACACTCAGAAAACATCTCTATGGCTTTCTATGGTAACAATTTCATTTGTCGACGATAAAAAATATCAAAATAAAGTGAATTACCCGTATGTATGAATTAGTGTTACGGTCGGCAACCCGTTTATTCTCAAGGCTTCTTAGTAATGAATGGATCAGCGCTGGTGCCAAGGTGGCTGTGGGCGGCTGTTGTAACTCGTATTGTTATCCTTTGAGGTTGTTGCGCAAATGGTAAATCAATTATTTTGAGAGCTAATAATTTAATTTACGTACTAATATATCTATTTTCATCATTTTCAATGTTTTAAGGGAAATCGTTAGGACTAAATGTTAACTTAAACTTAAAAACTGAAACCTAATATATGTATGTAAATGTGTTTATATGATATTTTTCGATTAACGATGCCACTACGCAGAAATAGTTAAAAAATTAAATCAACTTCAGGCTATATCCCGCACACAGCAGGGTAGGCAGAGGGAACCTAGTGTTAAGACCCTCCGATCCCCACTTTTGCGTGTTGAGTGGTGGAACTCAACGCCGCCCTTCGCCTCGGCACCAGAGCGAAGAAATAAAAATATAATTGTAAATAAATATTTCATTTCCTCGAGTGATCGAACCCACAACCAGTCGATTTTACAGTCACATTTTGTGCCCCTACGCCACCACTGGCCTAAATAGTTTTAGATTTTTATTACTATATCAAAGTTAAAAATCAAATAATAATAATTACAATTTGCAAGAAACTCCTAAAGGTCAAACGTGAATAAATCTGACAGACAAAACCCACAAAAGACATAAAATATAAAGACACCAAAAGGAAAGGCGCCAATGTCAACAGGACGCCAACGATAAGTGAAATGATTATAATATGATTAAACCTCCAAACGGTAAGCAATGGAAAACGGAAGTGGTCTTTCCTGCAAAAGTTAACATTTCGATTATATTGCCTTCCTCGCAAAACACAATGGCATTAAGCAACAAAGAAATTTGTCAATACGTTTAAGCGTAAAATGTTAATGAACGATAGGCAGTTTTATTTACTATAATTTATTTTTTTGGCTTCACGCTGTATCCTGCGGGTAGGCACACTAAATCTAGTGATAAGACACTCCGCTCCCCATTTTCCGCTGAATTCTGGAGTTATAGGGTTTTTAGTGGCGGCACTCAGCGTCGCCCATTGCTTAGACAGCAGAGCGATGAAAAGAAAATCTTAAATATTTTATTTCCTTAAGTGGGAATCGAACCTGTCGCGTTGTCGCTTTCAAATGTATAAAGTATAATTGTTAGTTGAAATTTTAAAAGTAATAAAATATTTCTCTTTTCAAAAATTACCAAACACAAAAAGTTATTAATAAAACAGTATTACTAAATAACTAAAACGATTCGCGAAATTATATGTATGCTTATCACACCCACTTCATTTCACTGTATCGTTGACGCAAGTTTTGCCGCCAGTGTGCACTCAGGCATTGACAGCGCGCGAAACGTACACCACAGAGTAAAATAAAAAAAAACATAAAAGATTATATTTTTATTATCTCTTGAGCCTAACCGATAACGAACGTTGTGTCATTTAATTTTAGTATCTTCTCCGTTCTGCAGTGTGAAACTTGAGTGTTTTGTATTTATTTTTGAATTGTGATTTGGATGCAAAATATATATTTATAAAAGGATTATTGGTGCATTTACAAGTTTGATTCATATAGGTGAGTGCACTGATTAAAGTTATATTTGCTATGATATAATATTGTTTTCAGGCGTTTGTATTTGCTTTGATATAATATTATTTTCAGGTACTCGAAAGCGTTACACACCTTATACCAAGTTTAAAAATATTTGAAATTAATATATTTATTTTCATTATTTAATTCGCAATTTTAACATATAAAAAAACTCAGCACCCATTTTAAATTTGAAAATATTATTTCACATGACTTTAGCGTTTGGAGGATTGCAATATTATCTAATGTTTATTGATAAAACATAGATTTTTATTAAGCAATCCAACACGAGACTCGGTTCAGATATTAGTCATTTAACATGATTATATTAGGTAAGTGGAGGAAAGAGTATTTTAAGCTAATTCTCTACACTCTACTAAGAGAAAAAAACGTGTGCGTTGCTTTTACCAATCAAGATCTCTTAAATGACATAAAAATTATAATATTAACTTATAAATAAGAGTTAAAAGAATTGTTGGTTATATTTCATCCTTAAAAAGAAACTAACACCCACATATAATTTTATGACAAGCAAAGTAAATTTAAAACGAAATAAATGAAAATTATTAAAAAAAAATTGCAATATAGTAGATAGCATCGTGTTGTATAAAGCAATATACTTACCCAACTTTATTACTCATTTAGTTTGAATATCTTGTGTAAGGATGTCTCGTATGTATCTTTGGATATCTTGGCAACGTCCGGATAAAATTAGAATTCTTAGAACCATTCGCCTTTCCAGCTTTTAAGATTTTTTTATCATAGAGAAAATGTAATCTTTTTTATTTAAATATATTTTTTTTTATAAGCCTCTCGCTGTAACCCGCACACAGCAGGGTAGGCAGAGGGAGCCTAGTGTTAAGACACTCCGTTCCTCACTTTCCGCAGAATGTTGGAGGTATTGCGTGTTGAGTGGCGGAAACTCATCGCCGCGCTTTGCCTGGACACCAGAGCGAATAAATGGAAATATAAATTTATATAAACATTTTCATTTCATTTCATCGAGTGGGGATCAAACTCACAACCATTCGCGCTTACATTCACACTTTGTGCCCCTGCGCCACTACTGGCCTTAATATATAATTATTGTATTTAATTGTAATTTAAATTAAATTTTTATGAGTTTGTCTACTTATTATGTTACACTTTGAAACGACGACTATTGTATGTATGTGTATTTATAATATATTTTTGTTAAAAAAAATAATCAATTCAAATATGGCGTTACGATTTAGGAATTCAGAAGTTATGATAAACAGATAAAAATACTTACGACAAAATAAACATATAATTCATAGTAAATACACTTAGTTATAATATAATAATACCTATTATAGAGCAGACAAAATACGTAAAAAAATGAAGTACCAACAAGAACCGTCGCGTCGTAAAATTGGATTTTTATTCGTAATCTGTTAACTAATTAAAAATGTGCAAGTAAGTACCTATTCATTTCCAATGGGGGAACATTGTGGAGTGGAACCCGTGTATATTGTATGGACGAGGGGTCTGGGGTTCACCATCGAGGACTCTTGGTACTATACAGTATATAGTGTACAGTACTCTATTCGAAACTTTTTTCACAACTTATTAGCATAATCAGTTATTTCTTAGTTTAACAAAATGAAAGCTAAATCACATATTTTTTCTAAAACAAAAAGAAAATTATTTATTTTATCATTAAAGACTTCATCGCGCAGCGGCACAGCTTCTGTCTGTAAGCGGGATAGGGTGGGTGGGTTCGATTATCATTAAGGATGATATATATTTTTTTATTTTGGTAACAGGACAAACCACGCTGTTGAATTCCGCTTATTTCTCAAATTTTCTAATTGTGAAGTGGAGAACGAAGTGTCTTAATTCTTGACACTAGGTGCCCTATGCCTATTGTGCTATATGCAGAATATAGTATGAAGCAAAAAAAAATTAAACTGTATTAAAAAACCTACTTACTTTTAGCAATTTGTTACTTCATAACTCGATAAGATACTGTTTTAGTTTATATATTAGGCTTAGATTATATATTAACTAAAAATAAAATCGATTGCACATATAAACTCCAAAAAGGATGTTGATATCCGTACGGCGACCTAAGTTACTTTTGAGAGCAAGTCGTAATTTCTGCTAAGACCAATTTGTATGCAGGATCTATCTTGTATATTTCGTAACCCAAAATCCTGCCTACATATAACTTTTGAGTGACATTTCAAGTAGAAAACATTTGTAAATAACCAACGGTTGAATTCGGTTTCGCCCGCTTGAATTTGTTATGACATTATATCCAAATTAAACAAAAAAATTATATAAATTTTAACTTGTATATTATTTTGATGTATCAGCTGTATTACTGTATAGTTTTATCTAAATTCGTTCAGTATTTTTTACGAGATTGTGGACCAAATATCCATCCGGACAAAGTTTCACTTTGGCTTTTCTCTATAACTAAGTCTATTTCTTCGTCTCGTCTTGAATGGTACACACAACGGCGCGCCTCATTCTTAAACCAGAGCAAGGAAATGAAAATTATTCATTTTCTCAAATGATAATCGAACTCAAAACCGTCGCGTTTACAGTCACACGCTAGCTACAGTACCACGACGGCTTCATTTACATTTAAAATATGTTACTAAGAAATATTGGCATAAAATATAATGTAATTACTGTAAGGTGAGGCCAGTCGTGGTGCAGTGGCACAAAGTGTGATTGCAAAACCGACTGGTTGTGGGTTCGATCCCCACTCGAGGAGATGAAATATTTACTTTAATTTATATTTCCATTTCTTAGCTCTGGTGTCGAGGCAAAGCGCTGTGTTGGGTTCTGCCACTCAACACGCATTGCCTCCAAAATTCGGCAGAAAGTGGGGAACGGAGTGTCTTAACACTAGGTTCCCTCTGCCTACCCTGCTGTGTGCGGGATATAGCGTGAAGCTAATTTATTTTTTTTTTAAATTACTTATATAGGCCAAAAAAAGTAAATATCCGTGTATCGATGACGTAGCCTCCATCATAATATGAAATTTATTGTTTAGATTTATAAGAAAGTGAAGCAAAATAAAAATTATGTATGTCGCCAATACAATTTTCGTCAGAGGCTGATTGGGTTACGCTTGTGCATGTGTGGGCGGTTGCAAGGCGTTCCAGATAGAGTTAGGGCTGGTTATATGGTATTATATTAGAAATTAATATGTATATATTATAATAGCCACGAGGCCAGTCGTAGCGATTATACGCGTGGCGTGGAACAAGTGAGTGACTGTAAACGAGTGGTTTATTATTTGAAATGGGAATAGATCCTGTGGGTTCGATCCCCATTTGAAAAATTAAATATTTATTAAATTTGATGTTTTCATTACCTCGATCTGGTGTCGAGACAATGCGCTTTGAGCTCGGCCAGCACATAATAAGAATTCGGTGAAATATGGAGAACGGAGTGTCATATGAACACTTGTTTCCTCTGCCTATCTTGCTATATGCGTGAAGCTAAAAAAATAAACAAATCTTTTCTATGAAATTCTTCTTTATGAATTCAGACAAACTCTGCTCCATTGCTCTATAGGTATAACCATCAAATAAGGGGTTAATAGAGACAAGGCTTATCTATTCTAGTGATACATGCAGAAGATGTATAAAAAATATATATATTTATACATATATTATATATTGACAAAACGAATGACACTCCGTAATCCCATTTTCAGCCGAATTTTCGAGGCACTGCGCGTTGAGTGGTGGAACTCATCGCCTCGCTTTATCTTGTTTCCAGACTGAAGAAATTAAAATATTAATTAATAATAGTTAATTTCCCGTGGTAATCGAACCCACTACCGTCGCGCTTACAATCACACATTTGTGCCACTGCGCCACATAAATGTGAACATTTAAAAAAGTGTGATTTAAAATACATTTCTTAAGGGCTGTTTCATAGTAATTAAAGGTGATTTAGATAGGGCAGCCCTAGCCCTAAACAGCGATCAATTGTTACGTAGGTACTGTCTCACCGGAATAAATTTATCACTTGTTCATTTGGTGATATTTATGAGTAGGACCTACAGTATTTTGTAGTGATATTTAGTTAAAAATGTATACTGCTATAGTATTAACGTATAAGTCCAACAATCGGATTATAGTTTTATATAAAAAGAAACCTGGTAAAGTCTCTTGTCATATATCATAATAATTAAATAATATTGTCGAGGTTAATTTAATTTTCATTCGTAAATGCCTATATATAAATTAGCATTAAGTAATAAAGAGGCAAGTCGTGGCGCAGTGGCATAAAGTGTGACTGTAAACGCGACTGGTTGTGGGTTCGATCCCCACTCGAGGAAATAAATATTTACTTAAATTTATATTTCTATTTCTTCGCTCTGGTATCAAGGCAAAGCGAGGCGTTGAGTTCCTCCACTCAACAAGCAATGCCTCCAGAACTCGAGGATTTGAAATAATAAATTATAATAGCTACCTACTGTTTGTTAAAGTCTAATGTGAGTCACGTCGTAAAGCTATGAGTAATAAAAGCAACCCCTAATTATTCGACGCAATCCTAGAAAGACTTCCATGGAGGTATCTAGAGACATTTACCGGGGCTTGCGGTAGATAAATACAGTTGATTTTAGCTTTCATGAACTTTATCAAAAGTTCATGTTTATTTACGTAATTTTTTTATTTTTCAGTTGACCTGAAAAATAAAAAAAAAATTATTACTAAAATTTCTGGGGTTGGGCCCATTCGTTATGTAGCGTTTGAATTTTGATCTTTTCTAGTATTAGTATTTCTGAATACATATTTAAATAAATAAATCGAATAAATCAGCTTCACGCTGTATCCCGCACTCAGCAGGGTAGGCAGAGGGAACCTTGTGTTAAGACACTCCGTTCCCCACTTTCTGCCGAATTTTGGAGGCATTGCGTGTTGAGTGGCAGAACTCAACGCCGCGCTTAGCCTCGACACCAGAGCGAAGAAATGGAAATATAAATTTAAGTAAATATTTCATCTCCTCGAGTGGGGATCGAACCCTACAACCAGTCGGTTTTGCAGTCACACTTCGTGCCGTTGCGCCACGACCGGCTTCTATACATAATACATATTTAAGTATAAAATTCTTGTGATATGATTTTTCATCGTAATAAACAGCAATTATTACAATAAACAAAATATCATAATAACCATATAATAACATTCAACAATACGGCGTAAAACTACTACGGCCGTTTCCATGTAAACATATAAAAAGAACTAAAAACAAAAATATTATATTATTTTTTAAATTATTTTATATTTTTTTACATTTTTATTCTATTGAGATAGTTACTAAGGCCATGATTTTTTACTTATATTTAAGACTTTCGTTGATTTGATAATATACGAAAACAGTTTTTATCGCTTAGATAAGATCAGATTATAGATCAAGGCCTTTTTTTACTTCTATGAATGTTTCTAATGAAGAGAATAGTTTGTTGAAATTTTGGTGTGTAAAAAATTTTAATTCAAAGTCAAAAAATCTACAAATACAAAATAGTCTATACAAAGCGCGGCGTTGAGTTCCGCCGCTTCGGCGGAAAGTGGGGAATGAAGTGTCTTAACACTAGGTTCCTTCTGCCTACTCTGCTGTGTGCAGGATACGTGAAGCTGATATTCATATTTTTAAAGTATAATATTATAATATCTTGAAGCCAGTCGTGGCACAGCCTATGCCGCACAGGTGCACAAAGTGTACCCGTTAACGCAATTGATTGTGGGTTCGATCCCCACTCGAGGAAATTTAAATTTGTATTAATTTAAATTTCATTTCTTCGAATTCGACAAAAAGTGGGAAATGGAGTGTCCTAACACTAGATTCCCGCTGCTTACCCTGCTGAGTGCGGAATACAGCGAGAAGCTGATTTTTTTTAAGTATAATATTTTTTTCCTACAAGTACGTCTTATCATATGTAACTATATATTAGGTACATAGTTTTATGTGTATCTATTTACTTTAAAGGATATGACGTAACTATAGTTGTTTTACTAATTTGCACGATGTTAGCTTATGTGCTATGTCCATATGTTTACCTTTGATTATAGTTTTATTGTAGGCATTTTTCCCCAAAAATCCTATATGATTCGTTGTTATTGCAGTGACTCTAAATTTTTTATTTTGTTTTTCATTCTTCTTGAATATTTTCTAAAATATCCTTGTCATTTTGTATAGTTTTAAAGTGTTATTTCATACTTAGGACAGAAAGTATTGTTTAGAAAACATATAAAAATTTGAAGGTAGCGAGCGGGATTTGAAAAGTTCTCTAGAACGTATGGCTTAGTTGGTTAGAGCGCTTGGGCGGTTTCCAAGACGCGCGGGTTCAAATCCCGCTATATTTAAATTTTTTATAAGTTTTCTAAAAAGTATGTCATAGGTTCATATTTGGACTTTGCAAGTACGACAACGTATCCGAATTTCGTAAAAAAATTCAAGTGGTTCTTTTATATAATGTTCTCTTTCCTCCGCATTTCCCCTAATATCTTAAAAAATAATTTAAGTTTTTATATGAATCATATGATTTGCCACTCCGCTCTAAGTCTAGTTTAATTCTTAAAATTTCTTGCTTCCTTCTATATTATTCCTTAAAATCTGTCCGCCCATTGAATTCCTTACTCTTAAAAAAATACATATATATGTCTTTTGTCTTTCTAATGTACAATAAAGAGTATTATATTTTTATTTATTTATTTTTATGTCCATGTTAAAAATGATCTATACTAAATTAAACTTATAATAAACTGCAAAAATTGTAACTTATCTTATGAAACCACAGTGGCACAGTCCAGCAGACTCTGAATTTAAACGCGATGGTCGTGAATGTCTAAATATAAAAAAAACTTAATAGGCAAAGTCTCGAATTTAGGCGGAATGTGAAAAACGGAGTTTCTTGATATCTTCTTTCTTGAGATCTTTTTTCTGCCTAGCCTTTAATACGAGATAAAACGTGAAGTTAAAATAAAATGTTTCCCTTGATGGGTTCTGTAAATAGTTACTGATAATTCGATTTACATACATAGTTAGTCTTTTACTCTATGTATAGATTTAAACATTTAGACCCCAACTGCGAGCGTTCGACCACCTGCTGACTATAGCTAAAATGATTGCCATATAAATTGATATTTAATCTGTTTTTGGAGATTTTTATTTAATTAATGTAAAATATTGTTAAAAAATAGAATTTAATTGGATAAAATATAAGATTTTAAATTATAAAAATAAATTATGTACAGAATTGATTTTGATGTGGTGATAGAGTTAAAAGCTTGGGATAAACAAAGTTCTAATGCTTTTGAAATTCATAGACTCACATACTTACTTATAAACTAATCCTTTTTTGGGCAAAACTACTAATTAAAACTATAAATCTTTAATGTTTTATAATTTTAAATTTGCTTAATGATATCACGAGGATACTAATATATGTAAATGGTATGATATCATGGGGAGGGTTCAACGGCTTGAGCAGTTCCACTTAAGGGTGTGGGTGGATGTGTGCCAAAACACAGTGGATAGCGTATAGCGATTATGTATGAAATTTTAATTAGCGCTAAGGCGTCTGTCTGGCGCAGATAATAATTCTTAAAATTAAATAGAATGTTCCTACAGTGTAATTGACGAATCGTGGCCGCCTTAAAGTGAGGCTTTTAAAACTTTTGCGAATTGTTCATTTAGTAATAAGAAAAAAAGTAATAAAAAATCTAAAATTCAATTAGCGCAGCCTATCTGTTTACAGTTTGTTTCATGGCGGTCACTACTCGTCGACTGTATTATATCACATATTACTTAAAAATATATATACTAACGTATACTAATAACGTAAATAGTTTTTTTTTAAATTTAGAGTTGAATGCTAAACAGAATGCAAGAGGTCATATTGCTTAGCCAAAAAAATATATATAACCAAAAACTATTAACATTAAGTTTAAAATAATAAAGACGTATAAAATTTTATCTCAGAATCATAAAATTGCTGTTTTAATTATTTTATCACCATTTTCGTAAGCGGTAGATGCGGGTTTTTAAAGGTTGAGAATTGAGATTTGACTTAAACTCGTACGGATCCATATTACATTTTGTAGTAGGTGCTTGCACTTCACACAATATACTTGGATAGTGGTTTAAGAATTAAAGAAATGTAATATATTATGGTGTTCAAAAAGGTATATTTAATTAATTTCTAATTTTTATTTTATTATAATTATATACGTATAACGCTATTTACAAAAACTATACCGTAATCAGAGTAAATATTAGCATCAAAGTAGATAAAAAAAAAAAAATATTATTTTTTTAAAAAAAGCTTTAGATAAAAAAAAAAAAATATTATTTTTTAGCCTGATTGCCAATTGAGTATTCTGTCAAAATATTGTTTTAGAAAATACAAAATATTATTTAGTTTTTAATATATTAAAATAAAAATACAAATAGCCGTAATGTGGACGGGAGTCAGAAGGACAAGGCAATATAATTTTATCGTGGTAAATATAAACAATTAATCAATAATGATAATTTTTGATAAGAAATCCCTGGGTATGTTATAATTATGTGCAATTTTTGTCAGTGCATTGTTATCGGTGTTAATGATTAAGTCTTAATATGAAAAAAATCCTGAGAATCGAGAAAGTGTGTTATAATTGATTAAATATATTTCGTTTCACTTGTGAGTTTAAATATTTATATATTTTTCTTTTTTTTTCAAGATCGAGGAGGTTATGCAGCAGAAGGCGCCAAAGGTGCCTAGCGACGTCAAACTACAGTAAGTGATTGTTTTATAATTATAGTTATAAATATATAAGTAAATATTTATTATATAAAACATATAGATTTATATTTTCCTTGTGATAAATTGTAAAGTTTATTTAGTTTTCTGAAGCTAAAACAAGCTAGCGCCATCTATTGCGATGTCATTAAAACATTAAGTTCTCATAGATAAAAATAAGATGGCACCTGTAGCATATATTTGCATGTATTTCGTATAAAAATGTAAATGGTAAAGAATTGTAGACACTGTTACCGAGGACTGTTATAACCGGTTCAAATATTATTTTTAATAAATATTATATTTTTTTCGTAGACAAACGCAAAGCTCATCCTTAATCCGCAAGGGCATAGCAGCGAATTTCTTCAAAGCCACCTTCAGCTCTCGCAGCAAGGCGGTACCAGCCGCCAGTTCTTACTCAGTTCAAGAAACCAACAAAATAGGTAGCGCGGAGACCAAACCTGTAACGAGAAACCGACCTAGAACTGGTAATTACGTTAATATATGGCTATAATATCATCTGTCAATTTGTAGTCATACTTGCTTGAGCAAATAAAACTTACACTCGTAAGTTAGCCAATGTCATTTTATAAATTATTTTTTAGCAACAGCAGAGCCTAAAATCAAGAGACGAAGCAGTGAAAAAACTTTAGGCGTACAAACTGATAAACTCTTAGAACCAGCAAGACCGTTGAGGAATAAACCATTGACTCCAGACCCCGGGGAGCCAAAAAACGTTGAAAAAACCAAAAATGATCTTAGTTCTAATGTGTTTAAGATAATTAAGAAAAATCCAGCGTCATCGAAGCCTAAAACACCAGATTCCATTTTACCACCAACTCTCAAGCCAAAACTTTCAGAGAAGGTTAAATTAAAACGAGAAAAGTATGTAAATAACAACACCGTGTGGACAAACGCGAATGTCGTGAAGAGTGAGAAACATATTCCAATTGTTTCCATTCGGTATGTATGCATTATATACCTAATTATTTTATTACAAATGCTACTTACTGTAATGCTAATAGTAATAATAATAATTTTATATATTTTAAACTCTTGATATTTCCCGCCATAAAATTGACGCCATTGCAAGTTCCTCCTTTTTCATACGTCATTGTGGTGTCATTTACAATGAAATTTTTGAATGAACGATACGATTTCGTTGTGACACACGTGACGAATATTTTTTGTCTATAGTCTATACCTGAATGTCAGTTATACATTTGTCTCTGTTACACCTATAGCAATTAAACAGTATCATTATCTATCTCTTTCTCGCACGGGGAATGTTTTCCTCGTAGTATAATACGACTTTTATGATGTGTAAGCTTAACGTAACTCAGTTCGTATCACCAGTGGATTTTAAATCGAGTCGCTTTATATTAAAGAAATGCGAGACCCGAGTTTTTGAGCGACCGAATAGCAAGTTTGTTTGCCACGGTTGGCCGCGGACGTGTCCTGTCGGGCCGGTGCTTTATATTTCGAACTTTAAAAAATAAAACGAACTTTTTTTTTTATTATGGTGTGTTTATAACCTGTGCCTTGTGTGATCGGAGTTATTTAGTGTTGTGCTCTTTTTATGATTAGTGTCTAGCGTCAATATACAGATGTAACAAAAATTCTACTTGCCGTCTCGTTACTTGCTTTCTCGTATAAACATATAATTACAGCCGTACAGCGTGTTGTGTGAAAGTTAACTTATAATGTCTCATCCTTTATATTTAGATTAACATAATAAATAAACGACTACAGCTGCGTTCATGGCTTAAAATTTGAAAAAAAAACATTAAAATATTTTTTTATTATGTATCTTTAGTCATGTTGATTTTTTAATTGCTATTTTTTTTTCTTTATAAAAAAATAATTGATTGTTTCGAAGCTTCAGCTAAAATAAGATAAGCAGGCCTTAATGAATAGTGACATTTCAAGGTTACGGTAATTACATGCAATGCAAGACGCTTCCGAACACCGTAAACCGAATCGTCAATCGACATAATTAATCTAAATATAGATTAAATATAATGTAACACTCAGTATTTAAATATATTATCACTGATAACTTTGTGTTTTTGCCGAGGCATTATTTTTTTTTTTAAATTTTATGTGACATAAGTTTTTTTTTTTCAAAATATATTTCTAGTTTTTATTATATATATGTTTTGCCACAAATCAATCTGAGAAACGATTCGAAATGATTATAATCGATAGTTAATATTATACTGACGTAACTAGCAACGGGGACACACCGTCCCATGTATTATGTAGCGGACCGTCAATTGTGTCCGTCGACAATTACGACAATAATCGTATTGTAGTCAAATAACTACAGACTAAAAACGAATTTAAATCTTTTGTAAAATCTGTATTCTTCACTGTACAAGCTATCTTCAATTTATTTGCTTGAGCCATTTTCCCTTTAGTTAGTTGATGTTTATTTTTAATATCTAAAAGTAATGAAAATATATGAGTTCACTCATATATTTGATGCTATTTGACTTTAATACTTACTATATTGCCTATTAGTACGTAATAATATAATTTAAAATAATTACAAATGAATAAAAAAAATCGAGGGAATTGAACCTACGTCCTACTGATCATTTGTTAGTTAATATTCGCTATTTAAAATAGATTGTTGAGCTTCTTGCCGGCTCTTCTCAGCAGAACTGCCTTCCGAACCAGTGGTAGCTTTTTTTGTCTATTTTTTCATGTGACGATTCAAAAGTGCTTATAAGAGTTTATTTGAATAAAGAATATTTTGAATTTGAATTCAATTTGAATTTGAATTGATTATCTTAAAAAAATAAATCTATATCTATACTTACTCGTATAATTAAATTGTAACGAATCGGTCTCAGTACATATAAACTATATAAGATGTTATTGCTGGTAGCGCTTGATAACGTAAAAGACCTAAAAACAATATTTTTTAATAATTTTATATGTTTGTCGTACGTTTGTTCACGTTTATTTTCACTTATAGGTATTGATATGGTTTTAAAATTGATAATATTATTAGAAAACGAAAGTCAATTAATAATTATGTAATTAATATATAAAAAAAATATAATAAATAAAATAAATAAAATTCAGTGTTATTTTTACTACATTGTTGGGTAAAGTAAAGTTAAGTTACTTAGTATTCAAAGATTAGGATGCCGATTAAACCGTTTAGCTGCAGCTTAACATATAAAATTACGATACAAATACCTACAAGTACGTATACGAAAGGGTTTCAGTGAGTTACGATAGACTGCAATACAATGTACCTTTTTAGGGCTCCGCACCTTATGAGGAAAAACGGAACCCCCTACATATTACATCGTTGTCTGTCTGTTCGTCTGCCATGGCCATTTATGTAAAAATAAAATCAAGCTTCTAAATCAAATGATTCGAGCGTTAATGCATCGTTTCTGGTCAATTTGTATGAAATTCGCCGCATAATCAAGACCTCGGAAAAAAAATTACAATAAAATGAAAGGAAAAATTTCGAAAAGTTAAATATTTAGATATATATCATAGAAAAACATCTTTAAAAACTTATATTTGTAGTTCATTTCGTACAAAACGAGCGCATACGTCCGCAACTTGTCTTGTAACTTTTATGAGTTGTAGATAATTCCCGTTGACCTACAATCCTAAAATAAGTACGGGACACTCGGCAGACCAGTCCGACTCGCACTTGAACGGTTCTTTTTTGGACTAAAGACAATTATTGATGACCAAAGCATACAATATTAAAATAGATAAATAAAAATATATTGGTAATAACATTTTATTTAAACTTTTATTTAAAATCTTTTTCGGCATAAACTGACAGATTGAAGAATCACTTCGCGATGTAATTTCTAAAGCCTTGCAAAAATTCCGTTAAAGGAAGTCTGTAGTACATTCTATTATTTATTTGTACGTTGAATCTAGTTTCACTCCATAATTAGAGCATCCTCAGAATGTGGTCTGGCTGGGACTGTATGTGACACGCCTCAAGTTCTTTTTTTCTATTTGGTTCTCGTTAAAAAATATAGAAAGCGCATACTATGTAATTGTGCAAGTTAAACACAAATGTCTTGAAAATTAGGTGTCAAAATTACGTGGAAACGGAGTGTTTTAACTCTGAGTTCTCTTTGCTTACATAGCCATATATATTTTTAGTTTAAAGAAACACTATATTCTGTAAGTAACTACACGTTTTTCATAGCTAAATATGTTTTTTTTTACGTATCTCGCACAGGCAGACCTCAACTCAGAGAGTGGCCTTTTTACCAGAACGAGGAAATGAAAATATTTTGTTTGAGAATGAATCTGATGATAATGAGTGAGAAATAGAATTCTACAGCAACGATTTAAGCCAGAATTTATTCTATAATGCACGTTCAAAATTTGATAAAGCAGAAAAGATAGTTTAAAACGCATGTCGGCATGTACATGTGCATGTTTCGTACGTATCGTATTGATCTATGAGATGCATCTGGCGATCTTTCTATATGATCCATCTGTATCCGATACTTCCGTTGCCAGTAGAGATTTGTAACAAAAACATTATTGAAGATTTTGTAATGGTCGTTTTTTACTTTCATAAATTATTTGGGATCTGAACTTACATTTAATTTGTTTTTGAAGAAATGAAAATATAAATTTAATTTAATCCTTGAGTGGGGCTCGAACCCACAACCGGTTGATTTTTCAAACACACCTTATGCCTCTGCGCTATGATGGATCGATTTTTATAAAAAAATAAATTCAGACTGTTAAAAATATTTTATTGAACACGTGTTTTGTGTTTTTTTAAGAATTCACCCCTAAGGGTGCAAATAAGCAGGCGAAGCTGCACGTATCCACTAGTAAAGTATAATATTCTCCATAAAGTATCTATACCAATATTATAACTCTGGATGACCGATGGATATAATTTATTATGAAATTATAACTGTAATATATGGAAAATGCAACGTAGTGTGATGGAATACGTCATTTAATACATTCTTAAGAACTATTCTAATTTAAATCAGTTTGTATATCTTTCTTGTAATGTATTGTAAAAAATTCTGTATCTTTGTAGGCGAGTCGCGGCACAATGGCACAAACTTGCGACTGTAAATTTGCGATTAGGAGTTCGATTCCCAATCGTGGAAGCGAGGTATAATATTTTCATTTCTTCGCTCTGGTAACAAAGAAAAGCGCGGCGTTGAGTTCCGCCACTAAAAACGCAATGACTTCAGAACTTTGCAGGAATCGGGGAACGTAAGTGTCTGTAATGGGAGGTTACTTAGGTTCCCGCTGTACAACGTGAAGGTAAAACAAATTATATATACATAAATAAAAAAAAAGAAGGCAATACATTTCCCATTACGTACGACATTTTATCTTACAATCTCATCTATTCACATCGCATCACGTAGCAGATTCTTTGTTTTTCCACTAGAACATATGAGTGCTGGCTTCACTCCGTGTGATAATTAGTTACATTCCAACGTTGCATGAATACTAAAATATAAGTAACTTTTAACTTGGCTCCCCCTGTAGGTCTGTGTGCCGAACGTCAAAGGAAGTTCCTTAACGGTGAAAACGAAATGTGTGACGTGCTTTAAAATTATTTAAATTCTATTGTCACATATGTGGATCCTTTATAGCGTTGTATAAGTGGTTTTTTCCTTTTACAAAATATTTTTAAAATTAACTAACTGAGTTGATATTGTATGTAATTTCATTTAATATATAATAATAATTTCAATTAAAAAATATGATAATTGCGATTTGAAACGCCTTAAGGTTGCGTGGAAGAAATCGTTATATCAGCGATAAGGTCGCCTATTGTACATAATCTTTTACATACATTCTTGTATTTGTTTCTTTTATATGGGTAAATAATAATATTATTATATATTTTAATGAAATATGAGTATTACCTTCCTTACCTTAGTTATTTTCAATAATCCACTTTATATAGAATTTTAACCAGGATCTTTAATATTAATACTTTTTTTTATCAGCTTCACGCTGTATCCCGCACACAGCAAGATAGGCAAAGGGAACTTAGTGTTAAGACACCCCGTTCCCCAGTTTCCGCTAGGTTTCGGAGGCTTTGCGTGTGGAGTGGCGGAACTCAACGCCAATTTTAATATTATATACTTAAAAATACTTTATTCTCATTTTATTCTCACACTGTTACATAATAAGTTACGGCTAATAATCACTTACATGTAACGCCCGCATGTAGGGGAAAGTAAAACGCTTCAGCTATTGGATCCATACATACATACATACTGTATGAGTCTTTAGATATATTTGTACGTGGTGTTGATTTCTTTTTTTAACTGTTTGTATGAAAAGTTGTAACAATTTCGGCGTACAGACGGACGTATAAGAATTTCGACGTAGCTTGATTAGATCGTATGACCCAGTGGTCAGAGTGCTTGTACGATTATCAAAAAACACGAGCTCAAATACCAATACGTAATTTTTTTATTTTTATTTCTAAATAGTGTTACTTAGGAAATGAATAAAAAACGTATTGGGATTTTAACTCCAGTCTCTTGATAATCGTACAAGCGCTCTGACCACTAAACCATACGTTTTCATGAAGTTACGTCGAAATTCTTATACGCTTGTTACAACTTATTTATGTTATTAGCTATTATAATAATAATGCTAATATATTATTTCTTTTTGAAACAAGTTACGTAAAAACAACGTATAAATTGCGCATTGTTCTTGCGTATGTAAGGTAATACATTGATGTTCAGTTCGTGGGAGGGTGCGCCTGCGCCTATTGTTTTCTAATTAACTTCATAGATCGTTATATGATAAAACTTAAATAAAATGACGTAGGTATCCTTTAATGTAAACTTTTTTGTATGAAAATATTTTGAAATGATTCCATCATGTTTATGCAGTATTTTAAGCAGTTTTAAGTAAGATATTTGGACGTTTGATTGGATTGTTATTCCAATTCTAGTAATAAGGAAATTTATATGATTTGGAAAACATTGGCTCGAAATAGAGTGCCAGTATACTGATGAAAGTTATGGCGCAGGGGCTCAAAACGTGTGATGAAATGCGGCAGGTTGTAGTTTCGATACCCACTCGAGGAAACGAAATATTTAATAGTTCATGTTTTCATATTTTAGCTCTGGTAGTTATCGCGGCGTTGAGTTCCACCTACACAACACGTAATCCTTGACAATTCGGCGGAAAGTGAGAAGCGAAGTGTCTCAACACAAGGCTCCCTCTGCCTACCCTGTTACACGCGGGATACAGCGTGAAAACAAAAAAAATTGACTCAACGAACCCCTCATTTTCTAAACCCAAAACAGCTAAATTTACCCAAAAACACAATTATAACGTATTGTTGTAATATTTCATGAATTACTAAGACTCCAAGTAATGCGTCACGTCACCAACCAATAGGCGATATTCGATAACAATTATTTGCCCAACTGCGGTCCAAGGATGTGTTTGTTCGCAAAAACAAGGTTAACCGACTGCGTTCGTGAGACGGTGCGTTCTGTACTGTTTACTGGTAATTTTCTATTTTTCATTTTGGTCGGATTTTGTAGTGTAGGGAACATTAGTCACGCTGAAGATTGCCATGGCTTTGGTGATATAAACAATTTCAATTGTTATTCATACAATTATTACACAACGATTTTAAATAATTATATATTTTATATATAAAATATATTATATTCTTAACATTCATACTTTGGAAGGTTATTTGCATACTTATCGAATATTTACATTTAAATATAAAATTTAAAAACAGGTATTTTACTTCTAGAATAGAGATATAGATGAAATAAACTCCTCCTCACTCGAGGAAATTAAATATTTCATATTTTCTTTCTCTGGCAACGAGGTAAAGCGCGGAGTTGAGTTACGCTAGTCAATAAGCAAAGCCTTTAGAATTCTTGTCTTCTTCTTTCGATGTGTCTTACTGGGAACGGAATATTTTAACATTAGGTTACCGGGTTCCCTCTGCATTCAATGCTATGTGCGGAATACAGGGTGAAACTAGAGAAAAATAAGTATTTTAATAAAAATGTGCATTAAATAAAAAAGTACGAAACACTATATTGTTATGATTATTTTATAGTTATTCTTCAACAAAATTAGGAAAAAATCGCACACAGGTACTGTTTAATGTGTTTTGAATTTTACGAGAAACACTTATTAGAAGAAGAAGATATAAATGTGAATCGAAAGTCAAGAAAAGAAATATAATAATTTTTACTAGCGACCCACTCGCGGCTTCGCCCGCTTGAACTTCATAATTATTAATTTAATAATAATAATAATAATTAACTCTTTATTGTACACCCAAGAATAGATATAAAAATACAATAAATATATATAAATGTACAAAAGGCGGTCTTATTGCTTAATAGCAATCTCTGCCAGGCTACCTTCAAGCAGAGGAACTAGCAAATTAAATTAAGTTAGGGGTAGGGTGCAAATTATAATCATATATATATTAAAAAATATATTTAATTTACTGATCTGCATTACTTTTGTTTATTAACAATAACATATATTAAAAACAATGTCTATAATTATATTGAAAACAGTACATTTTCAGCCAAATGAATGAACAACAGTTATTTATTTGTCGAACAACATTCTTTAAAATGATTTGATTGAAATAAACTGCTAAAGTTAAGGAAAGCTTGGCAAAGTACAATAGTGAAAACTTCAATTAAATCGGGTCAGCAGCTTTCAAGATTAGTGATAACCAACAAACAGACAAAAAAATTAAAAATTTGAGGACAGTCGTGGCAAAGTGTGACTGTAAAATCAACTGGTTGTGATGTCGATCCCCACTCGAGGAAATTAAATATTTATTTTCATTTATATGTTCATTTCTTCGCCCTGGTGTTGAGGCAAAGCGCGGCGTCGAGCTCCGCCACTCAACACGCAATGCCTCCAGAACTCGGCGAAAAGTGGGAAACGGGATGTCTTAACACTAGATTGCCTCGGTTTACCATGCCGCGTGCGGGATACAGCGTGGAGCTGAAAAAAAATTGATTTGGGTTCTAATTTATGGTCATTAAGTGCCGCAAAAATTTTTTTTCTTATATATCCTCCATGTACATGCATTGTTACGTTACGATTTTATTATAAATATACATATAGATAAAGATATCGAATAGATTATCAGAATGTATACCTTTGCTTACCGCTATGACCCTTTATAATAATATGAAAGAAGTAAAGCAATGACTAAAACCTTAGGCATATAAATGAGACTGTAAATGGACACAGGGATCAACCGCAGAACTGCGGCTTAACTCACACGCTATAAATAAAATAATATTCATAGCAACTGAAATATGAATTTTCTTAATAGACATATATAGATATATAAATACGTAGGTACTTATATGTTTAAAATGATTTCCAAAATTCAAAAAAATATTTTTGGATAGTATTCTTGATTCATTTCAGTGGTGGCCGTCGTGGCGCAGCCGCACAAGTGTCTAACTGTAATGCGACGGTTGGGGGTTCGATTGCCGGGGTGGTTCGGGGGTTAATATTTAAATTTCTTTGCTTATTTTCATTTCTTTCGTATTAAGGCAAAGCACGGCAATGAGGTCCACCACTCAACACGCAATACCTCCAGATTTCGGCAGAAAGTGAGGACTGAGTGTCTTTAAAACTAGGTTCCGTCTACCTAACCTGTTGTGTGCAACATACAACGTGAATTCAACAATAATCAATCTTGAATTGTATGATTCATTTTAGTGGTCATTTTATTTTAGCGTATACGGTATGCCAATCAATTAGTGATGCGAAGCCATGCCAAGTATTTTACCTACTTGTACAATAGTAAAAACATTTAAGTTATGCTTAAATTATCATAACCGATTGAATATCGTGTTATAGAAAATTTGTGCGTCATCTTGTAATACTTGTATCAAAAAAATCATTTAAATCGTTTGATTTTTTCTTTTTAATATTTTTTTATAAAATATTTATTGTGTTTGTTGTGTTAAAATATATTTTATTTATAGTAGTAATAGAAAAAAATATATATTTTTAATGTCTCCTATTTTTTTTAAAGTTAATAATGTTATTTAATTGATGCTTGGATCTGTATTCTAAGATAAAATTTTGTTATTATACTATTTAGATATCGATATCGGTCAAGCCACTTAGTGTTGTTTCATATATTATCTTTTCTTAACGACTCTTTCTGACTGTGATTGTATTTGTAAATAGTTCAACATACAAAAAGAAACGAATCGACTGAATGGTAAATATCTACATATAAAATGGTTTGGTATACTATATATATATAAAAAAAAATATATAATTATTTTTTACTATATATATTAATGCTATAAAATTTAAGAGTTTGTTTGGTTGAACGCGCTAATCTTAGGAACTATTGGTTCGAAATGAGAATCATTTTCTATGTGGCTAGTCTATTTATCAAGGAAACTATTTCGACGTAACCATCCTCTAATCCATCGAATATATCATCCATCATACACTACACTTAATTATTTCCATTTGACCAAGCGGGCGAAGCCGCTGGTAAAAACTATTTTTTTATAAATAAATCAGCTTCACGCTGTATCCCGCACACAGCAGGATAGGCAGAGGGAACCTAGTGTTAAGACACTCCATTCCCCACTTTCTGCCGAATTCAGGAGGTATTGCGTGTTGAGTAGCGGAACTAAACGCCACGCTTAGCGCCTCGAGACCAGAGCGAAGAAATGGAAATATAAATTTAAGTAAATATTTCATCTCCTCGAGTGGGGATCGAACCCACAACCAGTCGGTTTTACAGTCACACTTCGTGCCGCTGCGCCACGACTGCAATAAGAAAGATAAACTTTATAGTAGAAATGGGCTTTACATTCCAAGCTTAAGATCGAGTGCCAAGTGGTATGAGTACTGGTTTTTAACGGTGTTAATGTGTCAAAATAGTTTTTATGCACGAAAGTAGTTTATACCGATATTGCCTTCAGTCCCCATTACCTAGAAAGTTCAGCGAATTAAGACCTATCATATATACAGTAGTAACCCCTGTAAATTATGTAAATTATTTACTTTTTATGGATATTAGTTCATTTTTCTTATTTCGCCTACACTTAAGTAGTTAAATTTTCTTTAAAAAAACAGTCATGTCAGTTTATTTTGACGTCAGTAGATGTATATCTGTGGGACTAGTGAGATATTTATTATTTAAGTTATAATATTACAAAGTAAAGTACTATTCTATAAAAAAAATATCGATATCAAAAAAAATGTATTACTTAGTAAACGACGTGTGCGTAATTTATTAATAAAAAAAAATATTTACTATATGATAACCAAGAAAAACAGTATTATTTACAATAATTCTATCTGAAAATAATATTTGAATTAATTAAAAAAAATCTTATAATATCTTCCAAGACGATAAAACGACCTATTGATCTAGACTTAAAAACTGTACACCCGTTGCAAGAAGTACTCAAAAGAAAAAAAAAGTAAATGCAATCCCAAGCTTCCATATTGGATCTGGCGGAGCTACGCGGCCACGGCTGGTCGTTCACCCATTCCTAGCTTCACAGTGGCCATGTGGCTTTTAAATATAAATTATTATTATTTATTATTAAACTCTTTTTATAATTAAACTCCTAATATAATTTAAACCTTATAATATTTTTAACATTTTTAAAGTGTTATTCCGCAATTGCGATATAAATACTTTTTTGACGTTTTTTTTTATTTGTAGCGTAATGTTCTAAAAAAGTTATATCGCTGTATCCCGCACACAGCAGGGTAGGCAGAGGGAACCTTGTGTTAAGACACTCCGTTCCCCACTTTCTGCCGAATTCTGGAGGCATTGCGTGTTGAGTGGCAGAACTCAACGCCGCGCTTAGGCCTCGACACCAGAGCGAAGAAATGGAAATATAAATTTAAATAAATATTTCATCCCCTCGAGTGGGGATCGAACCCACAACCAGTCGGTTTTGCAGTCACACTTCGTGCCGCTGCGCCACGACTGGCCTCAAAAAGCCTGGCCTCTAAAAAAGTTACTTATAATAATTACGTTTTGGAATAAATATTTTATTAATTTAATATTGAATTTGATTTTAATATCTAATTGTACATTTAAAAATATATAATAAATAAAAAAGTAAAATATGTATGAACAAAAAGCCAATGACGAGTTTATTTATTAGAACGAATCCTTTCAGTTTGGAGATAAAGTTGGTATTTAACGATGTTGAAGTAAAAAAAATATATTTACATTAATAAAGAGCTTATAAAATCTAGTCTTGGCGCAGGGGCACAAGCCTGGGACTGTAAACGCGACTTTTTTGTAGGTTCGATTCCCGCTCGGTGAAGTGAAATATTTAATATTTGCATATCTTCGCTCTGGGACCGAGGCAAATGCATGCAATGCCTCCAAAATTTTGCGGAAAGCGAGATATGAATTATATTACCACTAGGTTCCCAGGGTCCCTCTATCTTCCCTGCTGCGTGTGGGATGCAATGTGAAGCTAAAAAAAGACCTTTTTCGTTTTACATGCATATATTTTATATTATTATAGTTTAATGGTCACCCTACACCGATACCTCTGCTGATAGAGGCGTGCCATTCAATAGCAGTGCCGAACGTATTGAATATATAAAGATTTATTCGTCTATCTTCTCTCGTATTTAAGTATGTTTGTATATTTACAATGTGTCACTACTAACATTGTAAATCATTAGACGATCACTGACATTTAGACATTCAGCTTTTAACGCTGTATCCTACATGTAGAATAGCAGATAGAGAGCCCAGTGCTTAAGACACTCCACTCCCCACTTTCCGCCTTATTCTGGAGGCGGAACTCGACGCCGCGCTTTGCCTCAACCCCCGAACGAAGAAAGGAAAATATTAACTATGTCATTACTTCGAGTGGGAAGCGAACCCACAACTTGTGGCGTTAACTGGCCTCTATCGATATTTATTACTTTATGATATATTTGATATCTATCGGCTTATAATATAATATTGTGGGTGTATTATTTTTCTTACATACTTACTATATAAATATATCGATTTCATTAAAACAGGTCATGGCCGTACGTAACATTTGATATTTGATTGTATTGACTATTTAAGGCAAACTTAAACCATTACGAGACTTGCAAATATGGTTGGACTAGCAGTATTTTGTGTTATATATTTTTTTCTTTTTTAACTGTGATTTATATCATAGGGTCGTGATTTATATAGTGAGGCCGTTGTGGCGCAGTGGCACAAGCGTATGACTGTAAATGCAACGGTTGTGGGTAAAATTTTTATTCAGAGAAATGAATTGTTATTTATTATTATTATTATAATTTCGTCGCTCTGGTAACAGAGAAACACTCGGCGGTATACAGCGTGACACTAGAAATTTCGAAACATGTAAAGAAAAAAATATAATTGCTATAATCTCATATGGGCTTCAGTATTTTTTTAAGTACTTTTTAATTTAATATTTTTTAATTATTTTACTTTAAAAACTAAAATATCTTACTTTAATCTTTTATTCTTTACCGAAAACAAAATTAATGTAACAATAAAAAGATAAACGTTTAATAGAAACACGAATGTGTAATAAAAGAGTCTAGGGCTCCGGGGTGTGGTCAATGGGTCCCCTCTATTTGCATGCAAGGGGGACAGTGAATGGGGGCTCGCGGGTAAATTGATAAACGGTGTCTGTAATTCTATTTGTATGTGTTATAGAGAATAGAGATTGTATTAATTATTAGAAAAAATAACATGGTTTAAGTGTTGTGGGTTCGTTTCCCACTCGGGCTAATGAATTCTTCGCTCTAGTACCAAGGTAAAGCGCGGCGTTAAGTTTCGCAACTCAATACACCATGTCTCGAAAAAATTCAGCGGAAAATGGGAAACGGAATATCTGATCTCTTAACACTATGTTCCCTCTATCTACTATGCATATGATTATGAAAAAAAAAGATAATGTTATCTTTTTTTTCATAATATATACCATATAACAAGATATACCTACAAATTAGACAATATTTTAAAATTATCTTAACGAGACTAGTAATGAAAAAGCTACAAAATTTAAGACCATTACCATTTTCTGTTTATTTAATTTTTATAATACGTGTTACAAATCGATATAGATACAATCGATTCATTACGAATGATGTTTAAAGTTTTAACTCCAGAACTAATTGTTGATCGTTTGTAATTAATTAACAGTTACTGCGCACAAATTGTATAATCCTATACCTACTAATTTAAAATCTACTCAAATAGCTATTATATTATTATTATTTTTTTTCTATTGTTATTCACAAGGTTGTTCACGAAAAAATCGGCGGAAAGTGTTGCATACAACACGCCGAATTTTTCGAGACATTGCGTGTTGACTGACGGAACTCAACGCTGGGCCTATACCTCGGTGCCAGAGCGATGAAATCAAAATATTAGGAAATAACAAATTATTCTCCCACGCTTTTTATATGTACATAGGCAAAATTTTGTCCGCTATCTCACCTGGTGAACCCTAGTGAACCTGGTGAAGTGACGATGCGAAAGAAGAGGACATAGACAATGCTTGTTCACTCTTGCCTTGAAAAGGTCTAAGTTATATTTATCGGAGATCAGTTCGGCATGCAAGGATTCAACTCTTTAACTGTTCGCATTAAGAAAGTGGCGATCGAACCCGCAACCGTCGCGTTACAGTCTCGAAAATATTATAATAAACATATTATATATCTTATCTATACTTATTTAGAAAACGTATAAAAAATTGAACGTAACGGGACTTGAACCCGCGCCGTTATGAACGTATGGCTTAGTGGTCAGAGCGCCTGATCGGATTCCAGGAAGGGCGGTCCGCCTGATCGGTTTCCAGGAGGCTTTTTCCAAATAAATATTTTCCTTTCCTAAGTGTGGAATAAAACTTTAAAAATGTTAAAAATATCTCTTATCTGTATGTATTATCCAAGTTCTATATACCTAAGTTTTATCTATAACATTAAATTTACAATAAGCCCGCAGCGGTAGTAATTACTTGATTCATTCCTACTCAGGTATTACTGACATACAAATAATATACATAGACCTGGTTGAATATTGTAGAAATGATATGAACAACAAGTATTTTTATTCGTTTCACGCTCTATCCCGCACACAGCAGGGTAGTTAGAGGGAACCTGGCGTTAATACACTCCGTTCCCTATTTTCCGCCGAATTCTGGAGCCATTGCGTGTATAAAAATGAGTGTATCAAATCAACGCCGCGCTTTTGTGTTGTCTCGACACCGGAACAAGGAATTAATGATAATATTAATTTACCGCGAGTGGGAATCGAGCCTATTACGTGTCGCGTGTCGGCATATCTAAAGATATTTTCCGTGGGGGGGGGGCCGTTTGGGGGGGGGGGGGGGGGGGGGGGGGGGGGTTGGGGATATTCGGTGTTAATCTTTTTTTTTTTCTGGGCCCAATTATTGTTGGGTAAATTTCTGGGGTGGGCACGGACCGCCCGCCTTCCTACGCCCATGTTTGTTTCCCCGCGCCACAACTGGCCTCTAGACATTTCGTTCACCTTCATAATTCTACAATTTCTAGTAAATGCTATTTGTGAATGTCGACAATCAATACCCACGTGTTTACGCGACAATGTTTTATCACATAACAATGCTATGATACGCAGCGATAACGATAACTGTTTATTTTCGTAAAACAAATAAAACAGTGACGTCCTTTCAAAGTCGCCTCACGATATACCTTATTGATCTTGTACAACAAACTACACACTAATAAGTATTTTTTTTAGTAGACTTGAACTTGAACGTAGCGGGATTTGAACCCGCGCCTAATTCCCATTCAAAATTTAATGTTTTCTAAAAACTATTTTTTATTTTGGTTTCTTTCCATTTTTTTATTTAAGTGTGAATAGACACTATAAAAATGTAAAAAAAATATAGACCGAATTCCGAGTGAGCATTTGACAACCTTAAAGGTCACGCTAATTTCTAAACGAAACTGGTTTTCATTCTTTCCGTATCGAATACTATTAAAACATTTTCACTGACTGGAGGTATTCCATGCTTAGGCACGACCTCGATAGGGCCTTTTATATGTTAATGTGGAGGTTCCTCGCTAGACCCTAAACAATAGTATAATAATTCCGATCACACACCAGCGGACGCGGTGACCGTTACGATATGCGAACACATAGAATAGTGATACGATAACGAATATGAAATAACCAGCAAGATGATGAAGTTCAAATCATTGTTTCGTAGAGGACCAAGTCAGGGGAAGCAGGAGTCCACCTTGAAGGGTGCTCCATCTGTCTCCAGCCTCGACTCCAAGCATCACAAAGTTGCTCCGGCCAGAGAGAAGACACTTAAAATATTCGGGTCGAAGGAGAAACTACACAAAGCGCACAAAAAGAAGGATTTGGGTAATAATAATGCTGTGTTAGAAGACCCTGAATTGAGAGAGGGCTTGGAGTTCGAGGATGGGCCTGTCAGGGCTCATGATTATGGCAGCGCGGAGGAGTTGGGGACGGGTTCCGTAGAAGAGAGAGGATCCCAAGAGTGCATCAGCTTGCCAGTTACACTGAACGCTGATCATATGCCGGGCTTTCAGGAAGTCGAGTTGAGGGCCAGAGTACCATCTGAGGTGAGACGTTCTCTGTATACTTTTACAAAACAATAAAACGGTTTATAGAAACATGTTCTACTTTAATTATAAAACAATGGTAACTTTCCCGCCATTACTTTCGCCTACAAAAATTTAATAATATAATTTACTATAATAGTAAACATAATTTTTAGAAAATTTAATTTGTTTTGTTTTCATTATTTAAACGAGTGTTAATTAGAACAAAATACGCAAAAGATTTTATTGTAATATTTAAATTAATATATATATTTAGGCATCTCTCACATCTGGTGTACGGGAGTTAGAATCTCTTCGGAGGGAATTGGAAGCGAGTACAATGGAGAGAGCGCAGTTGCAAGCCCGGGTGGACGAGCTGCTCGAACGGGTCGGCGAAGCGGACAGACTACGAGCGGAACTCGAACGAATGAAGGTAATCACTGAATGTCCGATAGACCACCCTTAAGCCATGAACTCCTTAGCGTCGGACATTGTCGGGTTTCGAACTATTAACGAATGTCGATATAATTTACTGAACGACTGAATGACCATTGGTTGTAATTTGCCTACGCTTTTGCCACGCTGTTTTCTTGGCTATGAACTATATTTATTAAACCTTGGGATTGGGTGTAAGTTCGGTTCCCGCTCGAGGTAATGGAATTTTTAATATTTAAATTTCTCTATTACTTAAATTTATATTTCCATTTCTTCGCTCTGGTGTCGAGGCAAAGCGCGGCGTTGAGTTCTGCCACTTATCACGCAATGTCTCCGGAATTCGGCAGAAAGTGGGGAACGGAGTGTCTTTCACTACGTTCCCTCTGCCTACCCTGCAGTGTGCGGGATACAGCGTGAAGCTGATTTAAATTTCTCTAATATCCGGTGTAAAGTGGGGAGCGAAGAGTCTAAATACTAGGCACCTTCTGCTTTCCTATCCTACATGCGGGATACAGCGTGAAACATAATTTTTATTTACTTATTTATTTCCAATATTGCAGAGTCAGGATTCAGAGCGGGAAGCGGCACTCGAGCGCCTCGCGGACGAGAACGGGGCGCTGCGGGCGCGCCTGCGCGGCGTCGCGCACTCGCCGCTGTCCGACAGCGAGAAGCGGCAGCTGCTGCTGGCGCCGGCGCCGCGCCGCATGCACTCGTCGGCGCCGGCCTCCATCGCTCTCGCTCACAATGTGAGACATTTTGTTGTACTTTTTGTTAATTTTTAGCTTTTTCTGTTTTTTTATAGCTTTGTTATGTTACCAGGGCGAGAAAATTAAAATTTTAAATAATCTTATTATAATTGACGCCAATGTCATTATTATATTTATTTTTTATATAATATTTATTATTTTACATTAATACATTATTAAATATGAATATAAATGGTAATGTGGTGACGTAATGTCATATACTATGGGATTTAAATAAAACCGCCAATGAAATTAGTAGTACCATTAAGACATTCCCTTCCCATTAAGCCACTTCGGTTTCCTTTTTCTTCCGAATTCTGAATCCGCATTCCGTGTTGAGTGGCGGAACTCGACGCCGCGCCTGCGTTTTTTTCTCAGCACTAGAGCGATTTCTCTATATGAGTACAAAATTAATACATCAAATTAGATTTATATATAGATGTATAATAATCGGCTTATGATAATTAGATTGATATCTTGTGCAATAAAACCAGTGCATTCTAGATTGTATTAATAACCTCCAATCGTGACGTAGAAGCACAAACGTGTGACTGTACATGCGAGAGGTTGTGGGATCGACTCCCATCGAAGTAAATCAAATATTTAATATTTTCATTTCTTTGCTCTGATAATGAGGAAAGCCCGGCGTTAGTTCCACCACTAAACAAATAATGCCTCCAAAATTTTGAGAACGGAAATGTGTTCATGAGAACAGTGTTTTAACGTAATTAGGTTCCCAGGTTCCCTCAGCCTACTGTCGCCACCCTCCGACGTGCGGGATGCAGCGTGAAACTAAATAAAATACACACTTCTTGCCATATTTGGTTACAGACGGTTAATAAGTCTGGCATAGTAAACAATTTTTTCAAGACAAATATGAAAAATGTATCGAACCGTTTTAATGAGTGAGGTTTCATAATAATTGGAAGTCGGTTCCCCAAGTACTTGTCGTACATCGTCAAAATTGACTCAATAGTTTCCTTTGGTTACATCAAATAGAATAGAGGGATTTGGAAAAGAAATAATTAGAGGATTTCTGTATAGTCCGTTATTTCCTTTGTATAGAAAGAATTGTAAATAGAATACTATATTACAATGGATTCTCCTCTTTTTTATGTGATGTAAATATAAGGACGTAGACTTTACAGTTAGTAAAATGTTTTTTGGTCATTATACTGTATTTTGCGCTTTTAATGACGTCTATGAGTTCGATTCCCACTCGGGGAATAGAATATTAAATATTTTCATTACATTGATCTGCTTACGCCAATTCAGTGGAAAGTGGAGAAGGGATATATCATAATGGAGAATGGAGTCTCTCAACACTAGATCCCCAGGTTCCCTTTGCATACTCTACTATATGCTGGATATAATTTATAAAATGATGTTATTTAAAAGTATATAATTATGTAATTATATTGAACAGGGCGAAGGCGACAGCGGCGATGCGAGCACTCCGGAGTGGGACAAGCACTCCTCGTCGTCCCTCAGCGAGGTGTCCGTCGCGTGCCTGCAGGACCGCATCCTGCAGATGGAGGAACACCATTATAGGTAAGTATATTGACATGTATAAATATTTTAATATAGCTACACTCGAACCCCCACTAAGATCTCTAATTAACCTATATGTTCTTATCAAGGTCCTTGAAAGAGATAAGACGCTAGCGTTAGCATATCTGTAGAGAGATTTTTCAATTTCAAATAAGAATTCAATAAATATATATATTTTTATTTGCTTTAAAAAAAAATGTTAAAATATAAATGCAGGTATTAATTAAAGTAGTTGCACTAATTTATTTATATTAAGCTCTTGGATTGAAACACTTGTTTATTTCAAACTAGTCTATGAATATTCATGTATCTCTCTGAAGGGTCAAAAATCGAAAATTTTAATATGGTGAATTCTTTTTTCAAAATTCATTCAAAATAATTTGATAAAAAGAATTTATGCTACTTAAACGTTACCAAATCATTTTTCAGAACATTCTTCATAAGTAACAAATTATATAATTCACTTAAACCAAACAAATTTATCATTTTAGTACAAGCGAAGAACTCCAAGCGACCCTCGCCGAACTTGCCGACTTGCAGTCCCAACTGGCCGACGCGCACGCCGACAACGAACGACTGGCCGACGAGAAGCAAGTGCTGCTCGAGTCCCTCTGTCGGCAAACTGAGAAACTGGAAGACAGCCGTACTAAGGTATGAGTACTCTACATAATAGTAGGGAAGGCTGAAGGAACCTAGTATTAAGATTAAGACACTTTATCGATCACAGCAAGAATATAAAAATTATTCATTTCCTCCAAGTGGAGACTTAACACACCACCATCGCTTTTAGTCGCCATTCCGATGTATTCAATTGTTTTTTTTTTTACATTTTTTAATGTGTTATTTCACACTTAGGAAAGAAAAATACTTACCGATCAGGTCAGTTTCAAGGAGGCGCGGGTTCGAGTCCCGCTACGTTCAAATTTTTATACGTTTTCTAAATAAGTACTCAATTGTTTTTTCTTAGTGTTACGCTGTATCTCCGTATATGGTAGGGAGGCAGAGTCAAAAATTGTGCTAAGAGACATCGATCCTTACTCACTGATGAACCTCGCGTGTTGAGTGGCTTAGCCCTCTGTCAACGTTGCTGAATGCGGGAAACAACGTGAAGCTGATTTTTTTTATTTATTATTACAGGTTGACACATTACAAGAGATGCTGATGCGGGAGGGCGTTGAGCCTGAAACAGTGGTGTCCGGTGATGTTGACCAACAACTGTTGGCTGTCCTAAAAGTAAGTTTATCATTTGTAATAAGCCACAGGAGCCCGGTTTTGGCGCAGGGTCACAAGCGTGTGACTATAAACGCAACAGGTTCTGAGTTGGATCTCCTACTCGTTGAAATGGATATCCTACTCGTTGAAATGAATTTTTTAGTATTTCTTTTTTTCGCTTTGTTCTCGAGGAAAGCGCGGTGTTGAGTGGAATAACTCAATACTCAATGCCTCCAGAATTCGGGGGAGAGTGGGGAGTGCGGTGTTTTAACGCTGCTTCCCTGCTTGCAAAAAAGATGAAGAAGAAGAAATCGACACAGCGCTCTACGACATTTTTTGAAGTTTGAGAAATTGCGTTAATGGCGCTCTTTATATATATATATATAATATTTCGTGTGCTTTTAAATTATATTTGGTTTTTTATTCGAATGATTTTAACAGGTGTCTCAAGAAGAACGGCGGATATTGATAAGCAAGCAAGAGGAGCTTGAGGCCGAGTTGAGGGAAACAAAGGCGGCTTTAGAAGAGAAAACCAAAGAAAATGAAACATTAACTGAGAGAATTAGGTTGGTGTGTTTGTCACTTTATTTCCAAACGTAATGTATAGATATGTTGTCATTAGCGATATATTATAAGTACAATAGCCATCAATATAATAATATATAAAAACAGAATAAACCTATATTCAATTTTCAAAATTTAAATTAAACCTAAAATACAAAAAAAAAAACTTAATATTAAAATATTTATTTCATATTTTTTACGCCTGCTTTTGTTCTCTCTGCCTACCTCGTGGACTGAAAATGTGTGACTGGAATGACAAACTTTTTTTTAAAAATATTTACACACAGGTCGCTAGAGACGTCCCAGGAGCGCATGGAGGCGGAGCGCGTGCGCTGCGAGCGCGAGGCGGGCGCGGCGCGCGAGGCGGCGGCGGCGCGCCAGCACCAGGTCACCACGCTCGGCGACCTGCTGGCCGCTGCTAACGCTCAGGTACGGGTGCTCTCTTGTTATCGTTGTAAAATACTTAGTATAAATATTACTGAATACAAATGCCTGACGACGTCCGCAGCTGGCGGGCGCGGCGGAGGGCGCGGCGGCGGCGGAGGCGGCGGCGACGGCGGCGGCGCGGCGCGAGGCGGAGGCGGCGGCGGCGCGCGCGCACGCGCTGGCCGAGCGCCTCGCGCACGCGCAGCGCCAGCTCGACCGCGCGCACGACGACGCGCGCCGCCTGCACGACGACGCGCTCGTGAGTTACGCTCACTTCTCTTTCAACTTAAATGTGTTCACTAATATTCGTAATGTATACTTTTTAATTTTATTTTATTTCACAGGTATCCCGAAATAATGCCAAATCAACGATCTCAGAATTAGAATTCCAGTTGGAACAATTGCGACAAGAAAAGACCGCGCTGCAGGGAGAGCTACAGACGATACAGGAGAACACGTCTGAACTGCAAATACAAGTAATTTTTTATATTATTTTAATTTTTATTGATACACGTATCCATAACAATAAACACATTTTTAGTTATTTTAGTATATTATTTTATTTTAAATTATAAGTCAAATATTATGTATTAATTTTAGTTGTAACTTTATTAAAAAACGTCTTGTGAGATATTACGAAAAATTAATCATTAATTTTACTTTTTCTTTTTATATCTTTAGTAAACGGGCTTACTTGCCGTACCGTACCTACCTAATATGTTTTAAAAAATATAGCATTTTATGTTATCATATTGTATTAGCTTCACGTTGTATCCCGCCAAGGAACACAGAGAGAATCTCGTAAAATAGTGTTAAGACACTCCGTTTCTATTAAGACACTTCCGTTCCGTCCACTTACCGCCGAATTCTCGAGGCGTAGCGTATTGAATGTTGACGACAACGCCACTCTTTACCTCGTTACCAGAGCGAGGAAATGAAAATTTTAAAATATTTCATGCCCTCGAATGGGACTCACAACCCACATCCTCATCAAAGTGCCAATCAAGAGTAACTATAAGATTTACCATACACTACCACAAAGGTGCAAGTGGCGACGGACGAGAAGCTGGCGCTGATGAGCCGCGCGGGGGAGGCGCTGGCGCGCGCCGCCGAGCTCGAGCGGCAGCTGCAGGACGCGCGCGCGCGCACCGCGCAGCTGGCGCGCGACCGCGAGCGGGATGTGAGTCTGCGCCCTCTTTGTTATTTAACATGTTTCAAATAATGTTTAGCACTTGTGGTCGAATGTGGAAAACACTAAAAAAATTGTGACTCGTGATAAATTCTAAGTGTTCGAGGTAATTTTGATCGCGGATATATAGGTAACTACGAAATTGGAAAGTTTAACATGGCATAATATAGTCTGTGGCGTTCCTTAATCATTGGACTTCACGACACAAACAAAATTTGTAGCTTTTTAAATAATTCATAAAATTCATTCTTTAACTTCAGGAAACTGAATGGAAACAGTTCCAAAGCGACTTACTAATGACCGTTCGTGTCGCGAATGATTTTAAAACTGAAGCCCAAAGAGAACTCGAGAGGCTCGTCTCAGAGAACAAGATAGCGAGGGACCGCATTCGACTGTTGGAAGACCAGATACATTCACAGTCCTTGAAAGGTAAGTGAATGGAATGTTCGGAATGTAATTTGAATGATGATCTAGCATGTTTTTTTTTTTAATATTTTGCTAGTTTGAGTTTAGGCAATTTTCATTTGTTTTTATCCTGGAAAATATTTTTTAAATAAAAAAATAATAATTAATGTATTTTTTTAAAATTGCCTAAAACACTAACTAGTATTAATTTGCATAGGACTGTCTAGTCAATAGGTATTTGGTAATGAACACAGTTGAATAAAGTTTTAGTGTTCCATGCATTTTAGTAGTTTTAGATGTTGCATGTGATATAAAATAAAAAGATGCCCTAAATATGATGAATTAGCGGAATTAACAACATTATCACGCACTAATTCTATGTAAGGCTTTGAATTGTAGTCGCAGCCATACAACTAACTAACTGAGTCGTGTAAATGCAAAGTGTACATAATTTATATAAATTGTCTAATCATAATTTGATGTATCAAAACAGGTATTGACAGACAGGAATCTGTGGATAGCGCACAAAATGATTCAGATGAAAAGAATTTGTCGAAACTTTCCGAAAGTTTCGATTCTAACAGTGATAGTTCTTCCAAGGAAGTATTTAAAAATATAAGGACTCGTTATTTGTCGCGGGTTCATAGTGTTGAAAAAAAGGATACAAGTCTTGTGGATCAAGCATTTTTCAAACTGAATAGTAATACGGGTCGAAAAGATTTAGATGATTCTGTGTCTAAAGATTATAAACTTGAAATATTTAATGTAACGACAGATGAAACGAACGACGATGATAGCCATAAATCAACGTCGGGCAGTGTTGATAAATACAAAAATAAAATTTTACCTGAAGTTGTCGTACCTTCCTTTAAAGACAATGATCTTAAGAGGCAAAACGCTATCGACCTTTCATTGCAAAATCTCAGGCGTCAGGACGCTTTAGATGAGTTTGATGTTTTAGAAAATGATAATTTAAAACATACCTCTAAGTCTGTATCTATTCATTTGAAAAAGCAAAAAGATAAAACTATTTTTAGCAAGAATCTCTCTAATATGTTTAATGGTAAAATTAAGTCTTATAGTACCGATAATATTCATGCAAACGGGGAGTTCAAGGATGCCCTCAAAGAGGCTACTAGTATAGAATTTCTAGGTGATGCTTACAATGTTAGTGAATCTTCTTTATTTAGTGAGGGATCGGATAGCGTTTTTGTAACATCATACGAACCAAATAACAATATCATGAATGCAATCGACAAAGAAAGTAAAACTAAAATAATTAGTAAATCACACGCAGATGACGATACCAATCCGATAGAGAAATCAAAATCTCCTGAAATACCAGTTGTAAAAGCGGAAACTATACTTCCATTCCCTTATCCTGATGATATAAAACCTAATAAAATTAACAGTGAGACTTTATTTATTCAGCCTTTATCAAATATTATAAATGATCCAATAGAAAAAGATCTGAGGAGAGTAAACGAAGAAATAAAATTCAATTTCAAAGCGGCTCTTAACCGTATTAGTGGCAATGACCAAGATAGGTTACCGCAATCGATTCCTAAAGAGGAACTCAGTCTGTCTAAAATTGCTACGGAAGCAGTCAGATTACCAGATGAAGATGTTCCAGACAATTTCATGCCAGTAAAACGTCTATCTACTTTTAAAGGAGAAGATGATGCTATAAAACAAACGGATCGCGTTATACAATTATATAATAATACTACAGAGGAACCAAAAGAGACGAAAATAGTATCGCATGCTACTAAATTGTCACTAGAAGATTTAAGTAACGCCCATAGAACTAAAATTGCAGAAAATGAAATATCACAACCCATTTCAGAAGTAAACGATAATAATGTAGGCAAATCTAATGACCAAACTGCATTACAAACAAAAAGCGATCTTAGTGACACAAAACCAGCACTTGAACCGATAATAGATGATAACGTTAGTTATCATCTAAAAATACACACTGTCAGTGATTTTTCATCTCCAAATTTATCAAATATTAAAACGTCGAACAAAAATTCGCCCAATTTTGTACAGAATAAATGTCGTAATAAATTAAATACTATTTTAACACCAATGAACATGTTGAATGCTAATATTGAACGTGAATCGTCTCCAATAGTATTGAGCCCTGTCTTAATACAGCCAATATTTTATAAACCAAATCCTAATGTTGTAGAAATAGACACAAAAAACCAAAGTAAAAACAGTACGGTTTATTACAACGACATTGACCAGGTTATAAATAATGAAAAGGATTCTGAAACCAGAAAGAAAGGTATATATCAGAAGCGTAGTAAAAGTAAAGCATTGCCTTTTCTTCCAATAAATAAAGAACATTCCAATGAAAGTGTAAATAAATCAAGATCTCCGACGGCTATTAAAAGCCCAAACAAATCTTCAAGTCCAATAAAAACTGTTGGTAAGCTATCGAAAACTCCTGAGTGGTTAATTGATAACCAGTATTATCAACCGTTAGACAATGTTCCGTTCGTCATCAACACAACGCAGACATCAGCTAAACAAAGTACTGCTATGGAAGAGGGTAGTGCAAAACGACATAGTACGAATCCATTTCTTTCTTTTGACCAACCGCTAACAACAACAGAATCTGAAAACTATTACGAGGAAATTGGAGAACCAGTAATGCGTGCAAGCCAAATTCAAACTATAAATATAGCAGACGATGACAAACTGTCGAACAACACCACGTTAACTGATGATTTAGCAAATGTTCCACGAGAGGAACTACTTAAAGTACCCAGAAAACCTAAAAGAACTAAGAAACATGAAGGGCGACCCAAAAAATCAAATGATACCACAACGATAGTAAAAGAAATGGCGCATATAACGAAATCTGTAATATCGCTATCTCGAACTCCAAGCGCTACGGACACAGTTAAAAAATCCACCAGATCAATAGGTGATATTGTTCAAAGCTTAGAGAGTTCCACATCGGATGCTCAACCGGAAGTGCCTATGAGGAAATTGTCGCTACAAAATCAAAAATCACCCAACACTGATATAGACACTGATTCTTTGCCTCGATATAGACAGACGTATCACTGGAAGACGTTAGAGCACAAGCGGCTATCGCATCCTATAAGATCATTAAACGACTCGCCGACGTCACGACCTCTACGTAAGTCCGGCTCCCGTGTGATGTCAATGTAAATAACCGTAAAGTGTGAGTCGTGTTGTGTTCATTTGGTGGCGGTGCGGGTGTTGGTCGTTGTGTGCGTTTATGTCCATTTATATTCATTTTTTCATGTTGTAGTACGTATTTTTTTTATTTAGCTCTTAATGGTTTCCGAAATATGCATGTGTGTGAGGAATCATCCTGAAAGCTACTCGACATTACTATATATGTGTATGATTTTCGTAATTAGTGATGCAGTTCATTAACTCCTTATTTCTTTTTATTTGTTATATATCTACAGAGTTAATAGATATATTGGGTAAATTAAGACACTCAATAATTTCCAATTGGCTTGTAAATATTATATATTTTATGCGTATTGCTTTCAAAATTATTTTAATATATATGTATATTTGAGGGTGACGGTGGAATATCATGTGATTTGTTGTACAATTTCTCTCTCTCTTATGAAAACACTTTTATAAGACAAAATCGTTAATCAACAATCATAAAGCTAGTTTAAAAGCTATTTTACATACCATTTTGTATGTCCAACCTTACCACCATATTTTGTCAAATTATTATTTTATTAGAGGCCTATAAAACTTCTATATCTGAAATTTTAATATCAGAATAAGAAAAGAGACTAAATGAACTATTTACCCAATAGATTTGAAGTATCACAACATATTTACCCATGATTTTCATTAGCTATGCCTCCCCGTACAGAGGAGGCCCCCACGCCGCCGCCGCTGCTCACCAGCGCGTCCCTACAAGACATCATGGCGACCGCAGCTTCGCACAGACGGACTAAAGGTATTATTTTTAAATATTTTTAAAGTTTTATTCCACACTTAGAAAAGAAAAATACCGACCAGATCGATTTCCAGGAGGCGCGGGTTCGAGTCCCGCTACGTTCAAGTTTTTATACGTTTTCTAAATTTGTCTGTATGTGTCACCGTACTCCCTAATTAGCTGGACCGATTTAGATGAACTTTTTTGTATATTTCAATAGGTTCCTGGATTTTTTGAAAGTAGAATTGGACTCAATAGCTTGCGCATCATTCAGTGAATAGTGTTCCAATAGTGGCTTAAATATGCAAATAATAAAATAAGCAGCGTCACGTTCTAATAATTACAATCAATTGTTCGTTGTTGTACAAATTGTTCATTTACATATTCTGATAGTGAGATCAAAAGAGTTGCTTTTATATGTCAAATTTGTACAATATACAATTGTATAAAATAAATGTATTTATTCATTTATTATTTACAAATCAATCTGTCATTGATTATTACCTATAAATCAATTGATAATAACAGGACATTCTTGTCTCGTTTCTATTATGTATAATTAAATTGATAATAACATACTCTTTTAATGTATTAATATAAAATTATGCAGTAGAAAATACAGTCTTGCTAGCGCTATTTAACATTACCTTTATATGTAAATCTTATAAAATATATAAAGTTAATGAATCTCCTCAATTTACAAATTAAAGTCTCGTTTCTATTATGTATAATTAAATTGATAATAACATACTCTTTTAATGTATTAAAATTAGTATACGATAATAAATAAAAATATTCCATATAAAGTTGCTAGTGCTGTTTTACAATATTGTAGTAAAACTAGCCTAACTATAAGTCGGAAAATAGCGCACATTTTGATGACTTTATGTTTGATTACATAAAAATAGGTAGGTACAGACAGGAATCACTGGTTTCATATACAAATTTTACCTTGTTGCATCAAATTAAAATATTCTTTTTTTTACTGCAGCAAGGCGGGCTGCGAGGTAATTTGGGAACCTAGTGTTAAAACGTTCCGTTCCGATTAAGCAACTTCTCTTCCCCAATTTCTATGAAATTTTGGAGACTGTATAAGTGGGGGGACTGGCGTCAAAATATTTACCGTATCTTATGTTTAATTGATTCCAGGTGTAAGTAGACAAGACTCACGTTTGTCGGTCAAGTCGCTAATAGAAAGTATAGAAAACGCAGCTAAGGCGGCCAAGCAGTCTCCAGCCACTACTCCGGTTACTGAATGGCCACAGGTAGCGGGAACATATTATAAAAAAAAGAAATTAGTAACTTTACATCATAATAGGACAGGCAGAATGTAGTGTTTTTTCTTTTTTTGAGAACTTGCTTATTGGCATAACTGAACGCCGTATTTTTACACTAGAGCCAAAAAGGAAAATAATTTAAATATAATCAGTTTCCCAAATAGGAATCGAACCCATAGTCATCTTGTTGATAGTCTGGGATAGGTACTGTTCTCCTTTGAAATGATGGACTCAATTTCAATAAAACATTGCCTAATAATAATAAATTGCCTAAAATAAAATATTTTCCACATTTACATCCAAAGCAGGTCCAAACAACAACAGGTGTAACGACAACAAATAACATCAAAAATGGTCTCCCCGAACCCGCACCACCCGCCACGAATGGCATGGCGTCCTCCACTTTTAACAAACCACCGGCGCCTAGGAATCGACCTTCTCCTATTAGTACAGGTATTTATATGATCTATTATTTTATGTTGTACCTCGCATGTACGGTCAGCAAAAGTGAAACCTTGCTTAGTGACCAAGCAGAAACTTAGTATGGAGATACTCCATTCCCCACTTTCTGGAGGGACAGCATGTTAAGTTGCAGATTCAATGACTCGTTTTGCCTTATTACGAGTGAGAAAATATTAAATATTTCATTTCGTCGGGTGGAAATGTAACCCACGACCTGTTGGGTTTACAGTTGCATACTTACGCTCCTGCGTCACATCTTTTTATTCTTTCCACATTTGCCAATTTTAGGATTGGCAGAGAGAATAGTGTTCAGACACAGATTTCTATTACATTAACCCTTTGCATGTGTTTTTCGTAAAGAATGATATAAAATAATATTAAATTTGCTAATATTCGATCGTATCAAATAAAACTATGCATGTATTTGCAATTTTTTCGCATTCGAGAAACTGAATCGCTGATACTAATATTTAAAATATAAATATTTGTACAAAGGGATTTGAACCCACGACCTCTATTCTGTTAAATATGTTTCATGATTACGGCACATGAAACAGTAATTATAAATTATTTATTATATCACTCGATCGGAACAGGTGTTCTTGTAAAGTGAACTGAATATAATATTCTTACAAAAAAAAAAAATACATAATTTTTTCTATACAGTATGTACATACATGTAAATATTCAGTCAGTTAATTTTTTTTTAATTTATTTTATTTTAAAATAATCGAATATAGATATATATAATGTAACATAAATAAATGTTCTAATAATATGTAAATTAAAACTAATTTTACGTTTTCCGTATTGACCGCATGTGTCCGCTTATTTCTATTGCAGCATGGCGGCATGAGAGAGGCGCATAGCTATTTATTGCCTAACATTATTTATTTGTTTGTTTTTGTGTTCCTACATACCTTATAAACTATATTTATGATATTATTATCCTTGCAAATTGAACGGCTTATAAAATAAATTATTTTCAAAATGTTTTTTTTTAAATTGTTGTATATTCTGGCTGTGGCTACCCTTTTTTGTTTTAATACTTTATTTACTAATCTACCCATTTTCTTGCCATAGGATTTAGGGTTTTATTTATTTAGTAAATTGCTTTTAACATATTATTAATTTTGCTTAATAAACTAAATCGTTGCCTTTTTTATCTTTTTACTTTTTAAATATTTGCTTTTTTTTTTAAAATGAAAATAATAAATCATCTATCATTTTTTAATTCATTAATTCGGAAGTTGGTGGTTTGTTCCTAATGAATCTATTCATTGTGATTAGAGGCCATTTGACTTCCTTTCAACGTTTTGTGCCAGCGATACACTGAAACAATATATTTAATATATTTATAATTGCTTAAATATAAACAATGTTATTTTCTTTACATATCATTTAAAATATAAAGATGTTCTTGAAATACTGTAGTACTACTATTATCGTGAAAAAGTAAGTGCAGCCTATGTATGAGATTAGTCCATTATTATCAAGTTACTTAAATTTTAGTATATACTTAAAAAAACAACAAAATTTAATTTCTCTCTATGGAAGTAAATAAAACCATTATATTATAATATAAAAGTATTATAATACATGGAACAGTGGCGTTGAATTCCGCCACGCAACCTGCATTCCTTTAGAATTCGGCGGAAAGTAGAACGGAAGTGTGTTAATGGAAATGGAGTGTCTTAACAGTAGGGCCCAGGTTCCCAGGTTCCCGCAGCCTACTTTATTATTCGGAATACAGCGTGAAGCTAAAAGAAAAGTAAAAAACATTACCAAAAATACATAAAAACAACATATTTAAGCAATTATAACCCATCATTAAACATACCTACACAACAATAAACAACAAAACAACAACAACACTGGCACGAACCGTTAGTTAAAAGCTTGTTGTTGTCTAACGCGGGGGCAGAGACCAACGTGCCGGACGAGCAGCGCGCGCTCGCGTCGCTGCAGCAGAAGGCCATGGAGTCGTTCGTGAGGAGGAACAGCTATGGGGATATATGTGAGTTACATTTATCTATATATTTTTTGCAATTTTAGGCCAGTAGTGCAGCAGTACAAGCGTGACTATAGACCCGACAGGTTCTGGATTCGATTCCAACTCGAGGAAATGAAATATTTAATATTTTCATTTCTTCGCTTTGGTTTCGAGGCAAAGCGCGGCGTTGAGTGTCGGAACTCAACACACAATACTTTTAGAATTAGGTGGAAAGTAGGGAGCGGAGTGTCTTAATACTAGGCTCGCTCTGCCTGCCTGCTTTCGTGCGGGATACAGCGTGAAGCAGAAAATCACATTTTGCCGTATGTACTATAAGGTATATACTTTGCCTTATCTGTGCCTAAATTTTTAAATAAAAAATATTTAAAAATAATCATGATCATTAAGTGATGATCGTCCGTCGACCACAAATATTGCGCTAGCAGTCAGGCGCTGTCACATTGCGCTGAAAGTTTTTATTTAAATTTTATGTAATTACACAAATTAAACGGAGTTATGATGGACCGATCTTTATCTATTAATATTTTTAACTATTCATTAAAACATATCTATTATTAACAGGTGAAAGAAAAGACCCATTAAATGCATTGCAAGTGAAGAACGGCGGCTCCAAGAGGAACGCGCTTCCTCAAGTGGTGCCAGCAGAAGACGCTCGGCTACAACAACATTGACATCACCAACTTTAGGTAGATATATAATGACTTTTTATTTAATATATTATAGCTTAAAATGAGCAAGTCAATAGTAATAAATTTATGTATGAAACTATTGTAATGAAACAAAAACTAAATGTTAAGGAAAGTCGATCAACATTACAATAGTAAATGTCGCATTTAAATAGCGAGTTTTTTGTGTGATCCCGGCCTAGAATAGGTTCATTCTGGGACTGGTGATGTCGTAGGAGGCGACCTTAACATTTAGTTTGTAAGAGCTTCTGAGATGAGTTGTGCTGTAGTTCCGAGAAAATAATAGTAAAAGATAAATTGACGTTGTGTCCCGCGTCTGCGCAGCTCGTCGTGGAACGACGGGCTGGCGCTGTGCGCGCTGCTGCACTCGTACCTGGGCGAGGCGCGCGCGCCGTACGCGTCGCTGGCGCCGCACGACAAGCGCACCAACTTCTCCGTGGCGTTCGCGGCCGCCGAGTCCGTGGGCATCCCCACCACGCTCAGCATACAGGACATGATCCAGCACGAGCGCCCCGACTGGCAGCAGGTCATGGCCTACGTCACCAGCATATACAAACATTTCGAAACTTAATCGCCGTCGCGTGTCCCCCGAGGGAACCGAGTAAGGTTCGCGTAGACACACGTGTATTGCACAGAATTGATATTCAAGAAGAAAGGAAAACTAGACGTTTTTTCACTCAAAAGTAGCTTCAAGAACTTTTACTTTGAAAAAGAGAGATTGCTATATTCTTACTTTCTCATTCTTTTCGTTTCTTGTGCGTCATATTTTCTATTCTACATACTATTTTTAGTAATAACAAAGAAGTTTCACTTTTTAAAATCAACTGCGCTCTAAGTTAGCTTTGCTATATAAAGTCTAAGAATTGAAAATCTAGAAATTACGATGTTGAATAAGACACAAAAGCAGTCGCTTAGGTTGCATGTAACATTCCTGTAAGGATAGTTGAGATTTAACCAATCGCAGTTCATTAAAAGTCAAGTGACGTTAACTATAATTAAAAAAACTTATGGATTCAATTTTTAAATTTAATAAATTTTAAACGATCTAGTATATTTACTTATTTTTTTAAAAATTGCGATTGGTGTGTGTGTGTGTGTGATAGTTGAAATCGTGTCCGCCATTTTGTGTAACTGGTATGCCTTTATTAAGACTAGGTGTTGCTTGAGGAATTGATATGATATGATATGATAGCCGTCTTTCCATATAAAGACTGATTTATTAGATTAGCTGGTTAGGATCCTAACGTTGTAACAATGAAGATTTGAAAATAAACTTCAAATAAAAAAAAGTTAAGAAGAATGGTTGCCTAACGCTGATTTGTGTATGACTACTATAATATTGGCCTTTTATTAAAATACATATTTTAAGCTTATATCGCTGAAATTTAATACTAGTAGGAACTATGTGTATATTATACAATTATAGGAAATATATATTTTTAGAAATGTATGGAGAAAATGGTTTCAAAAATTTCAAAACGAATTTCTCAATTTACTCTTACCATAGTCTAAAAATAATATTGTACTAATAATTGTTCTTAACTTGCATTTATAGTATCAAAAAAAAAATATTAATATTATTAAAATATATTATTATCAAATTTATAATCAAAATGTATATTCCATATGAACGCCTTATAAAATTAACTTCTGTATGTTGTTTACCTCAAAGCTAATAAATAATACTTGCACTCATTAATTATATTAAATAGAAAAAAAAATCCACTAAAAAAAAAGTTAATTAAAAAAAATATGGAATTACTCAGGTTAGAGTCTATACAAGCTTCCATTGCTTCCATCGAAATTATGATAATTTTATATATTTTTACAAGGTTTTTTTTTTTATATAAAATTTTCGAACTTAACTGATAATATAATTAATTATTTTGTGAAAAAACTACGGGTTGAAAATGAAAATGCCGAGTTTGCGTTTTTTTGAGGTTGTCGTGGCGCAGCGGGCATGACTGTAAACACGAAGGTTGTAGAGTCGATTCCCAATCGGAAAAATTATTCGTTGGAATCGGTGTTTTTGAAATTGGGGTGAAAGTAAGTAAAGGAGTGTCCATCTGCCTATCCTGCTACATGCGGGATACGGCGTGAAGCTATAAAAGAGAGTGATTTTTTTTTAAATCTATTGTGATAAGGATCCGAGTGTGAAATTCCTTTAATGTTTATTATTTTGATTAAATGTGTCGTGTATGGTGTGGGTATATGAACATTAAAAAGTATATTGTCTAATTTAATGTGAATTTAAATTCCATAAATAATATTAAGTTAAACTTTTAAGGAAGAAAATGTGATTAGTTTACGTTTTTTTTTTAATTTGCTTGTGAGTAATTTTTTATCTGTGTCCTTTGTGTAAGAAATGATCGGTGTCAGTGTTGTGATATTGTAGTCAGAGATAAGAGAATGATTTGAAATAACGACATACGAATATAATATTTTGTTGGAATTATTTATGTTCAACACGTTTTGTCTTTGTTCGATCAAAGATTTTACGTAACATTTTATTATATATTTAAATACGAATTATTATTATTATTGTAGAAACTCCCAAATACGTAGTTTAAACTTTCAAGCTTGACATTATACGCTCTTAAATTGTCGACATCAGACCGAGACGCCGCTATACGAGTGAAAGAGACAAAATGACTTTACTAATACATCGTTTCTTTCGCTCGTAGAGTGCTGTCTCTTTCGCACGACTGAATTATGTTTACACTTACCCTCGTTTTGACATTTTTAATTAAAATGTTTTTCAATTTTTGCAGCTTTTTGCTTATTATTATTATTATATGGCAATTGATGAATATTTTAGCTTTAAATGTCTATATTAATGATATTACGAGAATAACGATCCTCGTTTCGCAATGTGACTGTTTGTTTGTTGAAGCTATATAGAATAATTATCTATTTTCATATATCTGTATTACTACTGTACATATAGCTAAAATAAAGTTCCTGATTTATTTAAAAAAAATGCTTTTATTTACATTAGAAACTTAGAAATTACAATTGACTATGGTATTATATACATTTATATACATATAAAATTAATTTAAATAAAAAATAATGTCTGTTTTAATTTCACCAATCGAGTTCGCCGGGAATGTATTTTTCTATGAGATTTTCGTAGTATGGCCATAAGGCTTCAATGTCGGGGACCGCCGCGCTTTTTGTGTACAAATCATATTGACTGGAAATAAAAAGAAAATATCAAACTGTCAAACAAAAAAAAACTAAATATAATATATATATATATATTATAATATATATATATATATATATATATATATGTATATATATATATATATATATATATATATATATATATATATATATATATATATATATATATATATATATAAGAAAAACAGAATAAAAACGGCATCTTTCTATAGATTTACATTTTCAAAGTAATTTTACATATAATAAATGTTATTTATATAATTTTTTTTACATATTTTTTTTTATTCTTCTCTAAATACTTACTTGAATTTAAGTACTGCCTCCTTTATTTTATCATCTCTTTCGGTGCGGAACTGGCTGTAGTCGCCGCCAGCGTGCCACGGGTAGAACGAGTGGTATCTAAATAAAAAAATATTTTACGTTTATGTTCGACAATCTACTAGATATTTCTTTATGTGTCTTTATTTTATTTTATATAATGTTTTTAGTTAACGTCTAAGAATATTAATATTGTAGGAAATAGATAAGTATACTAACAAAAATTGAAAGCTTTGAAGTAATATACCAACAAAATATTCAGCAATTTTAAAGAAAGTAAGTTGCTAGATGAGGCCGTCGTGGCGCACAGTCATTATAAACACGACAGTTGTGGTTTCGATTGCCACGGCGGAATGAAATAATTAATATTTAGATTTTCTCGCTCTGGTAACAGGACAAATCGCGGCATTAAGCTATGCCGCTCAACACGCAATGCCTCGAGAATTTGACATAAAGTGGGGAACTGACGTCCTAATGGTAACGGAGTACTTTAGGGCTAGGTTTCCAGGTTCACTCTGCCTAATCTGCGGGATACAACAGTTAAGTCGCTAGGGTTTTTTTTAAATAAATTTAATTATTTTAATGTAAGTATACCTGATCATCCATAGTCCTTCTTCGGGGAACTTAGCATTATTATGTTTTAGCACTCGGTACAAATACTCGTCGTGTCCCCACGACATCATCAAATTCTCGATTCCACAATTGGGTTGGTACATGCCGTATAAAGTGCTGAAAATAATTAAAATTAATAATAACTATATTAAACGAATTCCATATGAATATGTTGATGATGTGATAAACAATGTATTCGTTTTAATTTGATTAACTTGTCAGAAAATTAACAAAATCCAACTGAATTATATTTTTTTCTTAAAATTATTAAAACTTTTGGCTTCACCAAAAATTAATTATCTGCTGAACAAATGGCATAGATTATAAAAAATAAAAGTTAACTAGGACAGTATTGACGTATACTAACTTATATTTATTGTTGTAAGTGTCGTCGTTGTTCTTGAAGCTGTCGTCACCATAAACTATACTCTTGCCCCACTTGCAGCCGACGGGGAAGGTGTCGCCCACCACGCACCACTGCGGCTCGCCGTAGAACGCCATTACCTACAATCCATGTAAAATCAGTTTAACCAAAGCTGTATAAAATAATAAACAAATTAACTTCACGCTGTATCCCGCACACAACAGGTTAGGCAGAGCGAACCTAGTGTTCAGACACCAAAACTCAACGCCGCGCTTTGCCTTGAAACCAGAGTGAAGAAACGGAAATGTGAATTTGACTAAATATTTTATTTCCTCGAGTGGGGATCGCACCCACAACCTGTCGCGCTTACAATCACTCGCTTGTGCCTCTGCGCCAAGACTCATTGGCATTATTATATCATTTAATGAATAAACTAATGAAAATTATATCATAATAACTAAGAATAATAAAGAAATTAATAGCCATTAATTTTTTTCTGGGATAAGACTTATATTTTGGCTACATTTTTGTACCTTTCCAAGATCGTGTATTAATCCAATAAGTTGGAACCAGTCATCATCAGGATGATCCTGCCGTATCCTCTCCGCCGTCTGGAAGGCGTGCACGATGTTGGGCAAGTCGGTGTCGGGGTCCGACTCGTCCACTAGCTCGTTCAGCTTAATCAGAGCCTCCTTCACTGTTGCCTTGAAATGGTTGAATTTTAACCATTTTTCCATTTTACCTATAACAAATAATATTTCAATATATTCAAACAGCAACAGTGAAGACCTACGTAGTTATTTTACGTATAAAAATTCGTAAAGTAACATTTACGAATTTTTATGTTACGTATATTTGAACTGTAATGATGTGAAAAATTGTGGTTCGTATATTAAAAAAAAAATTGTCAAAAATAAAAATAATATTAGAAAATTTAGTAATTTTATAGAAAAAAATAGGTTTCGTTGGGCATTGTTGCATATAGTCAACTATCGCTCGATCGTAACTATTACAGCGGAAAAGGCTCTATATCGAAAATGTCCTACTTAATTTTTATGTGAAATTTTCATTAATGCATTTTTTTTATTTATACCGGTTACTCATAGGAATTCACGTTACTATTACGGGCGCTCAGTATTATGAAACCAGTCTAATAATATCACGCCACTCCATTTTTTAAGTTAATAAATTAATTATACCAAAGAAATACTTTCTGTTTATTTATTTTTAAAATTACGCCATAATATATGTGTAGCTTAATAAGTTATTCACTGCATTTTTTTATTTGTACCTACATCAAACCCTGTCTAAATTATAGGTTCAATATATATCGTAGTATAGTAAGGTAAGACAAGGTATTCAAGGTATTCAATTCAACTTATTCTTAACGCATTTTTTTATTTTTTATATCAATAATTAGATAACAAACGTGTAAATATAACACATGTGCCACTCCGCCACGACGTCGCACACAAGCATGTGAATGTGACTATAATCACGACGGTTGTGGGTTTGATTCTCATTTGGGAAAATTATTTCTTATTTCTCAATATTTTCATTTTTCCCAAGGCAAAGGGCGTAAATTCCACTACTCAACACAGAATGCCTCGAAAAAAACTGCGGCGGAGAGGGAGGATCGGAGTGTCTTTACACTAGGTTCCCTCTGCCTTTGTATACGGGAAACAGCATGAAGCTGGTTGTATCAAAATAATAATTTTCTACACCCACCTTCAACAAACTCCACAGTCATGTTAGTGTGCATGTCGTAGTAAGTTCTTCTGACGCGTTCCTTGATGGGGTCCATGGTGTCGACGGAGTAGTCGCGGAACGCCTCCAACGGCTTGCCATCGTAGACCTTCTCTGGCCGAAGCAGCAGAGAGGGGTCTAGCATAGAAATTGTGTTATCCTGAAAAATAAACGTCAAAATTAATATTAATATTAAGCTTAATGGCACTCGTATTTTGTTCTAAAAAGAAATATAAGTTCTGTTAAATCCTCGAGGTGGTACGATTTCGTTACAATAGGTACCTACCATTGAAAATATATTTTTCAAAATTCATTAACCATCCATCTTACCCACACAGACCTAGCCTCGATAGTTTCTGTAGTTAAAAAAAATATATATATTTAAACCTCTTTGGTACACATGCTAAAATTATTTAATTTATCCAAGATTTTCATAGATATAAAGAAACTTTTATTTTGTTTAAAGAAACAGTTTATTCTCATAATCTATTTAACAATGTCTTGACTTCACGTAACTAGGATAATTACTATAAATTACGGGACCTCAATTTAATTATTTGCTTATAAATTATTATATAAATTGTATAAGAATTTCGCAAAAACATACGGCGGGGTCACATTAGTTCAATAAAGTTTAAACTACACACGTCACGGCTATCGCAAAAGTTACGTCAGATGATAACGCGTATTAAGTAAAATATAGATCAGTTGCGGCGCAGAAGTACAAAATGTGACTCTAAACCTGACGAGTTGGGGTTTCGATTCCCGCTTGAGAAAATAAAACATTAAATTTATTCGTTTTCTTCGCTCTGATGTTGTGGCAAAGCGCGAAATTGATTTGCAATTTGACGGAGGTTGGAGATCGGTGTGTCTAAATATTAGGTTCCCTTTGCTTATATGTGGGATACAGCCAAAAACTGTTTTGTTTTTTTACTTAAATGACGTCTTTATGTTATTGATGAAACGTTTTTTGTAATTGAACTTACCCTAGAGACCGTCGAAATGACCTCTAGGTAAAGTTTCTAGATTTCTAGATTACTGTTTTGAACTATTAATAAGGGATTTTTGTTGATATTATGAAAAATCTTACTTAACTACCCTCTCTGTTCTGTTACTACTGTTTCAAACCTGTAAATACATTTACGATTTTTCACTTTCGATAGTTAACCGAAGTACCACGGGTTTGTATGTTTAAAATTATTTGTTAGAAAAAAAATGTTACAATTTTATTTTCCTTTGTGTGTTGTATATAAAATGGAAGGTAAATCTCCTGATCAAAAAATATAAGAATTATATTATATTTTACAAACATTTTATGAATTAATATTTAAAAATACAATACAAGCAAAAATACAATAGCTTAAAAGTACAATAAAAGTGACGTCAATAGATATTTAAATTAAATTTAAAAATTTAAATTGTTAATAATTTTTCCCATAAAAAACTGTTCTTTCAAAAATCTATATACAAAATAAATTGACTGCTTTATATGAAGAATTATTAAACCAATTAATAAACTAAAGAATATTTATAACTATTCTTGTGATGAGCTCTTTCACTCGCATCTTTAAGATTTTTTAAGAAGTGCCAAAACATATACATACATTTTAAAATATTTACCAAAATTAAGTAAAAGAGAAAATAACATATTATTATAATAAAAACAACTAAAAATCTACATAAACTTACTGGATTTAGGATCTTCATAGTGTCGTTGTTTATTTGGAGGTGTCACCACGAGGACTGCTCCCCGCGACCAGCACCAACATCTTAAATGTGAGTGACAAATTGATTTATAGCCTCAGAGGCCGAGGCTCGACCTGTGAGGCTAATATGTTATCATTTCTACGTAACTTATTTATTATGGATGTGGCATATTTCAATGTCGTACTAGCGCTAATTGATAGGAATCCTTAATCGTAATTAATATTTAACTGATATTAGTGTTTGCTATAATAATTATATTAATTGATATAGTAATTTGTTAATATGTAAATAGAAAGTGAAGCTTATCGTCGGTTAGCATTTGTTATATAATGACTGTTTAAATGTATAGAAACGACCACAATCTATTAAGATCATAAATACGTATAATATGGTATAAGGTAAAATACTATAAGACAAATGTATATAATAAGCTTTACGGTGTATCCCGCACACAGCAGGGTAGGCAGAGGGAGCGAAGTGTTAAGACACTCCGCTCCTTATTTTCCTCTGAATTCTAGAGGTTTTGCGTGTTGAGTGGCGAAACTCAACGCTGCGCTTTGCCTCGACACCAGAGGTAAGAATTTTAACAATATTTTTATTTAAGTAATGAAGTGAGTAATCGAACACACAACCAGTTGCGTTTAGTCACTCACTTCTGCCTCTGTGTCAGTACTGGCCACAAATGTAAGCATATATTAAAATATTTTTAATAATTATTTTAAAAAATATATAAATGAGGCCAGTCGTGGTGCAGGGGCACAAAGTGTGACTATAAAATCGACTGGGTTGGATCCCCACTCGAGGAAAAAATATACATTTATATTTTCATTTCTTCGCTCTGGTGTCGAGGCAATGCGCGGCGTTGAGTTCGCCACTCAACACGCAATACCTCCAGAATTCAGAGGAAATTAAGGAACGGAGTGTCTTACCACTAGGTTCCTTCTGTCTACCCAGCTGTGTTTGGAATACTGCGTGAAGCTGTTTTTTTTTATTTTTTTTCTATATTATTTTAAATGCTTCGAGATAATACTTGGCGCTCGCTTCTATGTATATGTGAATATTTTTTACCAATAAAATTTAAATAGCAAAATGGATTATTTTGTATAAGTATATAAGTATCTCAGTATCAAAAATACTGGAGGAAGGTTACGTAAAAAAACATGAGGACGCCCAGGGAGGCAAGTATGAAGAGGCTGATGAAAGTGGACGAGGCGAAAGAGGTATGTAGAGACCGTAGCGTTGCGCGCTCCGTTCTCTGACTACCCCGCTAAATATAATAAAGCGTGAAGCTAAGTCAGTAAGTATGTGTATATAAGTGAATACATTGAACTGAAAACGACCGCGTCCATCATACTTTGTATACATTCTTCAGGGGAGAGCTTTCCCCTCCCAACCCTCCCCACCATTTTAAATTAACAACAGTTTAAATCTTTCGAATAAACCAAACACGATGTCGTTTTAAGTTTTTTATGTACGTAAAGCCAGAGGTGAGGATTTATCAATGAAGTTGACGAGCCAATAGATAACTCATTTAAGATATTGTAACGTACGTAATAAATAGAGTAAAGTACATATTGCAATTATCTTACAAAATATTTAGTTTATTAGCGCGTAGTGACGCAATGGCACAAGCGTGTGACTATAGAAACGACGGTCGTAGGTTCAATGATCAATATTTTCATTTCTTCACCTTGGTTGCCAAAGCGTGCCGTCGAAATCCGCTACTCAACACCCAATGCTTTAAAGTGAGGAACGGAGTGTCTTTACTCTAGGCTCCACTAACCAAATTAAGAACCTAGCGTTAAGATACTCATCGCCTAACTTTGGAGGAATTGCCTGTTGAGTGGCGGATCTCAACGCCGCGCTTTGATAACAAATATATTGGAATTATTTCTGTCGCATGTTTAATACAAACTACGTCACGTGTAAGGAATAGTGGTGGATACAAATAAAGATCAATTGTGATCAGAATAAAGTTGGATGCACATTGAGTATTTTTTTCTTTTTTTTATGGAACACATTTTGATTGAGGTCAGTCGTGGCGCAGGGGCACAATGTGTGACTGTAAAACCGACTGGTTGTGGGTTCGATCCCCACTCGAGGAGATTAAATATTTAATTAAATTTATATTTCCTTTTCTTCGCTCTGGTGTCGAGGATAAACGCTGAGTTGTTGAGTTCTGCCACTCAACAAGCAACGCCTCCAGAATTCGGCAGAAAGTGGGGAACGGAGTGTCTTAACACTAGGTTCCCTCTGCCTACACTGCAGTGCGCGGGATACAGCGTGAAGCTGATTTATTCATTTTTATGGAAAAGTAAGGCAAACGTGTAAGTGACCACTGCCGCGCACAACCGCGCTCAACGCCAGAGGAGTACGTTGTTGGCTTTTAAAGCGGAGCTAGAAGCGCTTTTAGAAAATAGAAATAAGTATTGACACCTAATTAATCTTGTGGCTAGCCATAGCCATTAGTAAACACAGATATCCATGTTTCAAATGTTGAGATTGTCGTTGAGAAAGAAAACTATGCTAGATTTTGTAAGTAAAATAACCACTTTAATAAAGATAAGTCAAAGATAGTATAACTCATAATAAGACCATAATATTGTCTTTTTGTTCTGACAGTAAATACTTGCGACGGTTGTAGATTCAATATAACCAGAATTCAATCATAAAAGTATACATAGCTGCATTATTTACATTAGCAAGTGGTAATAAAGTGATACCGCGACAGGATATAGGTTCGACTCCCACTCGAGGAAATGAAATATTGAATATTTTCATTTTTTCGCTCTGGTGTCGAAGCAAAAGCCAGGCATTGAGTTCCGTCACTCTAATCCAAGGTAGTGGAGAGTTGAGTGTCTTAACACTAGGCTCTTTGCCTACACTGTAACATGCGAATACAGAGTGCTACTGAAAAAAAAATTAAATGAAGAAATCCCAAATACATACATATTGTATTCATAACTTTACTAAGGGACTCAAAGTCAATTTATCTTCATTTTAAATACAATGCACATCTATTTTTATCATACAAGCCGAGGTCACCAATCAGAGCGAGCAAATCCGTGTATTATGCTAGTTAAGTGTCAGTTAGCGGTCACGGCCACGACGCCATATCGCGTGAAAATTAACAAATAAGATACATGACGTATTTAGCGGATAAATAGCATAGATATGGCTTATAACTGACAAACTATACAGTACGGTCAACAAGTCGTGGCCGCCGTGAAGTCAGATATAAGGGCTGCGTTCCCAACGCAGGTGACCGCTGTGGTAGGAACGCAGCGGCAAATCAAGAATAAGACGGAAAAGAATAATAAGTAGAGAAAATTCTTAGCAAAAATACTCGAGTAATTGAAATAAGCAAACAAAATAGTAAAAGTAACTAAATAACATTCTTAATATTAGAAAATATGCCTAACAAAGAAAAACATTATTCAAAGATAAACTAAACATAACCAGCTATATTATTAATATTATCAACGTATGTTTAATATTTAAAAGTATTAAAATTAAAAGTAACACATGATTTTTTGTAACTTAAAACATTTACGCAGTGCATCACCGTTCTACTTCCGTACTTAAAATTTTTGATATCTTCTAAAATATCTGTTTTTCTGTGATATGTTGTAAAAGCCAATTCATACTTGATTAATTTTTTTTTAAACACAAAAATGGTTACTGTGCGTTATCCTTAAGAGATATATGTATTATGTGCTATAGGCTATATAAATTAAATTAAATCAGCTTCGCGCTGTGTGCGGAATGCACACAGCAGGGTAGGCAAAGGGAACCTAGGGTTCCCGGAGTGTCCGTTCCCCACTTTCTGCCGAATTCTAAAGGGCAATTCAGGGTTGAGTGGCAAAATTCAACGCCGCGCTTTACCTCGACCCCAGAGCGAAGAAATAAAAATACAAATGTAAATAAATATTCCATTTTCTTGTGTGGGTATCAAACCCATAACTAGTCTATTTGACACATTTTGTGCCCCTGCGCCACCACTGGCTTGAATATATGTATAATTTTGTTAATTTTTTTAAAAGTCACATTATACTGTATAGTTTTAACAATTTTATATTTCAACTAAAGTTTTACTTGTATGTACGTAAAGGGTGAAATATATAGTTGTTTTGGATATAAATTATATTCAATATGACTGACTTGTTTAAATAAATTAAGGCTGTCGTGCCGTAATGGTATAAGCATTTGACTGCAAGCACGATGATTATGGGTTCGATTTCTATTCGGGGGAATGAATTATTATTTATTTATATTTATATTTTAATATTTTAGTTTCTACGCCCTGGTAACAAGGCAAAGCAAAGGTGTTGAACACGCAATGCCTATAGAACTCGGCAAAAATTGAGGAACGGAGTGTCTTAACAATTGGTTCCATCTGCCTACCCTGCTATGTAGGAGATACAGCGTGAAGCTGATAAAAAATTTATGTACTATTATTATTAAAACTGAAACGTTATTTTTTATTGAGGTATCGATATATTTTAATGAGTTTAAACAACTTTGACCTTTCTTAGATTAGATTACAAATTTCATGTACTTCAACACTCGACTATTTTTTGCACCTCGAAAACTCTCTTATCGCTACATTGGAAAAAAAATGGTTAAATAATAGGTTTCTAAGAATATTCAACTTTTATAGATTTATAAAAACTGGATGAGGTCAGACGTAGCGCAGGAGCACAAGCGTGTGACTGTAAACACGACAGGATGTGGGTTCGATTCCCACTAGAGGAGATGAAACATTTAATATTTTCATTGCGTTGCGTTACGTTTCCCCACACAACACGCAAGGCCTCCAGAATTCAGTGAAAAGTGGGGAGCGGAGGGACTTAGCATTAAGTATATACTCAGTTACATATGGAATACAGCGTGAAAAAAAGGGATATAAACACTAACAAGAAACACTGAGGGGCATCACGAAAAAGCAAATTTGAATAAAATAATTTATTTCCTTTATAGATCCGTAAGAAACGATAAATACCGACTTGATTACATAATTAAGTACATCATTGATTAAAATTAAATTTAATAATAGATTTAGATATATACAAAAAAATATTTTTATAATAATATTAACTATAATACGCCAATTATCGTTAATTTATTACTAGGTTTTAACCATGTTAAGTGAGTTACCACTCGCACACGCCGGGGATGTATTTTTCAATAAGTCCCTCGTAGTAGGGCCAGAGTGCTTCAATGTCGGGAACCTTCTCACTCTTTGTGTAAAGATCATATTTGCTGAAAGAAAAAGAAAAATGAAACCAATGATTTTACTTTATTTGTATATAAACATGAATAATGAAAGATACAGATTCGATTCGATGTAGGATACGAGTGTACTTTGAAGTTTTTTTTTTCAGCTTCACGCTGTATCCCGCATGGAACAGGGTAGGCTGAGGGGGCCTAGTGTTCACACTTCGCACTGTCCGCTAAATTCTAGAGGTAATGCGTGTTAAGTGGCGGTACTCAACGCAGCTCTCGATACTAGAGCGAAGAAATGAAAATATGAAAAGAAGGGAATCGAACCCACAACCTGTTGCGTTAACAGTGACATGCTTGTGCTCCAGCGCCACGACTGGCCTCGAACAAAATTTCTATTTTAAACCATAATTATTAAATCACTTACTTAAATTCAAGCACCCATTGCAAGATTTGTTCGTCTTTCTCGTTGGTGAGGTGACGGTAGTCACCACCCGCATGCCACGGATAAAGGGAATGATATCTACGATCAATGCAATTTTAAATTAAGAAAAAGGCAAATAAGAAATACAATATCTATTCTCAATTTTTTTTGTTAACATTTACAGTTACTTAAATAATAATAAAATTTAGTGAAAGAAATAATTATTTTACAAGGGATTTAATGCTTGAAGCTGACCTGATCATGTAAAGCCCCTTCTCAGGTATCTTGGACTTGTTGTGCAGCAGGAACTGGTAGAGGTATTCGTCGTGGCTCCAAGACATCAGCACGTTGTCCAGGCCACAGTGTGGCTTGTACATACCGTATTTTGTGCTAATAAACATTCAAAATGAAATATGTCATTTGTACCAGGAGGCTAGTATGAGGCGCAGGGGCACAAGAGTGTGACTGTAACGCGCCGGTTGTGGGTTCGATCCTCACTCCGAAGAATGAATTATTGTTAATGAATATTATCATTTCTTCGCTCTGGCACCAACGTAAAAGCCCAGCATTTGGAACAGCAGGGGAACTGAGTGTCTTAACACTAAGTTTTCTCTATCTATCCTGTTATATGCGGGATGCAATGTGAAGCTCATTTATTTTCATTCTAAAAATTAGAGCATGTGATTGGTATATATTTATTTTCTTTTTAACCAAAAGAAAAGAAAAGTGTTTAAACTTTTATATATATATTATGTTTAGAGAAATGGACATAATTAAAAAAAATTATATCCAAATTACGTCAATTCTACTATATTAAATCTAACTTTGGTCAATACTTTAAAATGCATCATCAACTCACTAAACATTATGCAAAGCGTAGAAAGAAACAGTTTTTAATTTCTCTTTTTTAAAGGAAAAAAAGACAGAATTTAATGTAAAAGATAAAATAATTTAAATGACGAATTACTTGTATTTAGGGTTGTAAGTATCAGGGATTGTCCTTGAAGCTTTCAGGTCCGTATACGATAGAGTCTGCCCACTTGCAGCCGACGGGGAAGGTGTCACCCACCACGCACCACTGTGGCTCGCCGTAGAATGCCATTACCTAATCAATATTGAAATTAATATGTGAATACATATTAAATATTTCATTTCTTTTCTCTGACTACGAGGAGAAAGTGCGGCGTTAAGGTCCGTCACTCTACAAGAAATGATGCCTCCAGAAGTGGGTGACAAGTGGAGAGAGGAGTGTTGTACCACTAAGTTCTCCCCACTGCTTACCGTGCTATATGCGAGTCAGCTTCACGCTTTATACCGTGCTATAAAGCGTGAAGCTCATTTTTTTTATTATATTATACATTTTACATAGCAAAAATATAAATAAATATTTGCTTTCTTTCTATGCTTCACTTTCATAGTGTTACAAACAGGAATAATACCTCACTTCAGGACATATGTATGTATTATTTATTAGAAATGGTAAATGTTTTACTAATGCTACTCTGCAATTGGGTAAAAAATATTTAAAAAACTTATAAAAATTGTAACGCAAAGGAAAACGTAGTGATTGCGCATTTTGCATACCGATCCATATCTCTATCAAATTAAGTCTTCTTTCGAAAAGGCGCGAGTTCGAATCCCCATATGTTCTAATTTTCACAACGTTCAATGTCTCTCAAAATTATGGGTGAAGTCATTTGAAAACTACAGTAAATATTGTTTCTCGTCAATATATAATTTTTTATATAAAATTTGATAAACTTCGAGAACGATAGCAGAAGAAAACCTATAACAAATATGATTAAAGACCGTTTAAGGTTATGTGGCTAGGATAACAATGTAAGTACACATACATACATGTATTCTAGCATCTATTATACCTATTATACAAGTTCGTACTTTACTTGTAAATATTAAACTACAATATATTTACCTTTCCTAAATCATGGATAAGGCCTGTAAGATGGAACCAGTCATCATCAGGATGATCCTGCCGTATCCTCTCCGCCGTCTGGAAGGCGTGCACGATGTTGGGCAAGTCGGTGTCGGGGTCCGACTCGTCCACTAGCTCGTTCAGCTTGATCAGAGCATCTTTTACTGTTGACTTGAAATGGTTGAATTTTAACCATTTCTCTCGTTTTTCTGTATGCAAGATTATGTTAAATTATAAAATCTTTATAGCAAGTCGGTGCGCGGCGTTGTGTTCCGCCACTCAGAACATATTAGATACACATTAGATACACATCGTACGTACGTACGTAGTATGTACGTATAATCCCTCCAGAATTCAGTGGAAAGCGGGAAACAGAAGTGTCAATGGAGAACTGAGTGTCTTTAAGTCACTAGTCCTTAGTCCCTCTGTTCTCCCCCCAGGACACAGGGAGATCAGAGGGAGGGAGGGAAGCAGGGATTAGCGTGAAGTTATAAAAAAATTTGTATGTAGTCAAAGCTAGCAAATAATACAGTTACATTTTTTAAATTAAATAAAAGAATTTGGGTGTTATTGAAAAATAAAAGTCAGAAGATTTTTCTTGCAATCAGCTTTGTAAATATTGTTGTCATTTTAGTCCTATTGAGTTCACACACTACTTTTTGTGTGGTAGGTAGAGAGAGAGAATATACGATTACATATAAATCTAATTTCAGATTTGCTGCGTTGAGTTCCGCCACTTAACACAACGTCTCCAGAATTTAGTGGAAGTATCTTAAAGGAAATGCAGTGTCTTAACACTAAGATCTCTCCGACTGCCCTGCTGTCTGCGGGATACAGAGTGAAACTACAATATATATAATTAAATCACATAATTTATGTAATCATAAAGCCCTACACTTACGTCTAACCAAATCTACGGTAACATTGGTGTGCATGGTGTAGTAGGTCCTGCGCACGCGCTCCTTTATGGGATCGGTGTCGTCGACCGAGTAGTCGCGGAAGGCGTTCAGGGGCTTGTCGTTGAAAGACGGCTCCGGACGGAGAAGTTGAGATGGATCGATCATGGAGATCGGATTTTTCTGGAATTTTCACTTGATTTACACAAGTTTTGAAATATACAATTTCAGCTTTTTAAGCTTTGTACCATTGGTTGAAAACGTCGTGGCGCAAGGTCACAAGGCTATGACTGTAACAAGACGGTCGTGGTTTTAATCTCCACTCGGGCGAATGAATTGATATTTAATAATATTTTCATTTCTTCGCTTTTTTTAGTAAAATGGGGAACAGTGAGTCCAAATACTAGGTTCCCTCTGCCTACCCTTAACTTGATATGATTTTGATTTCTTCGCTCTGGCACTATTGAGTTCTGCCACTCAACAAGCAATGGCTCGAAATTCGAGGCAACGAGCAACGGGCAACGGGCAACGGCAACTAGTTCTTAATATTAGGTTCCTTTTGCCTTTCCTGCTATACAGCGTGAAGTTGATTTTTTAATTTTTTTTATTTAGCTACTTAAACTAAGTAGAGTTTACAATAAAACTTATAATATTACAGAAATTAGAAAAATATTATATAATTATTAAATATCACCGAAGAAACAATTCACCGGTCACTTCTTCACTTTAAAATACGTGTTCTGAGTTCAGCAATTTGCATATCGTTTTGTATAAGCTAAAATAAAGACCAAAAAAGTTTGGTTCAGTACGGACGCTAAGATTGTATTGTGTTTTGGGTTTTTTTCTAACGTTAACATTATAAAATAAAATTATTAATAATATATCAATAAAAGAATATACTTACAACTTCGGCAGCCATTTTGGTAGTGCTGCGTATTAGTACGAGATATTTATCAATGAACGAGAGATGCGATCTCACTTATATAGACATGTCACCGTAGGTCTCAAGTGTTTGTCGATGATAAATAGGATTTAATTTGGCCAATACATAATAATCAACACTGAGGGCTGCTTCTCTATACAAAGAAATTATTCTCCAGTAAATTCTCTAGTACAGCCCTGGTTTTAAATATCTAACTTTTTTTAGGCCGAGGCCGGCCGTGGCGCAGTGGCACGAAGTGTGACTGTAAAACCGACTGGTTGTGGGTTCGATCCCCACTCGAGGAGATGAAATATTTACTTAAATTTATATTTCCATTTCTTCGCTCTGGTGTCAAGGCAAAGCGCGGCGTTGAGTTCTGCCACTCAACACGCAATGCCTCCAAAGTTCGGCAGAAAGTGGGGAACGGAGTGTCCTATCCTGCTGTGTGCGGGACATAGCGTGAAGCTAATTTAATTTAATTTTTTTTAACTAGGTACTTCAAAAACCATTCTGTGCCTGCGTTTTATAATGCTGTACCTACACTTTCAAGCTCAAGCGTGTGAATTCAAACGTGACAGGTTGTGGATTCGATTCTCATTCGCGGAAATGAAATATTTAATATTCTCATTTATTCGCTGAATGAATTCGGCGATAAGTGAAGAAGAAAGTGTCTTAACCTCCCCTCTGCCTACTCTTACTACATCGGGAATACATAAAGAAATCCTATAAATAATTATTAGATAATCAGTTAGTTTGCGTCACACGGTTTTGCCATTTCCGTTTAAAAGTTAAATTTCAATGTTACGTTAAGTTGATCACTTCAATGGCGGTTTCCGTGAAAATGATCAAATAACTAGTGACCAGATCAGAAAGGTAGTAAATTATTATAATTAATTCAGAATCTTCCTCATACATACTTCTATAGGTATATCATATCTCTATTAGAAAGTCACTTTGATGTCTGAAATTATCATTATATTTGTTTATTATTAAAATGTTTTTATAATGTTTTGACATTCAATTTATCAGTAGAATTTTTATTCGTTAAATAATTCTAAGTTTTCAGTGATATCTAAATCGCAATTACCATCGAATAAGAAAATATCATATCGATATATTTATTAAATCCTTTTAAGAACGATTGCTCCTATGAGTTCTACTATTGACTTAATAAAAATTTGCGCTGTATGTATTTTATATAGCAGGGAGGCAGAGGGAACTTACTTTTAACTCCGTTACCCATTTTTACAAAATTCTAGAGGAATTGGGTGTTGAGTTGCTGAACTCAACGCCGCGCTTTACCTCCCTACACCAGAGCGAGGAAAGGAAAATATAAATTTAAATAATTATTTGATTTCCTTGAGTGAGTGTAAAGATATTTTCTAGTAAGAGGGGTGGGGGGTCTGGACTTTAGTTTTAAACAAATTTATTTGTAAGCAAAGTTTCTGGGCTGGGCACGGCCAATCCGGCTCCTCTACTTCCTACGCCGATGTTTGAGCTCCTGCGCCACGATTGGCCTCACAATTGACTATTTTTTTATGTATTAATAAAAAAATATTTTGGATACTTTCAAATCGCATAAAAAAAGTAAAATATTGAAATTTAAAAATATCAAATCAGACACGCCAACAAGCGTTACATACAACACGTTTTGTTTTTATATTTTAAATCTATTTTAATGCTATACTAAACACAGAGATAACAATTAACTATTATAAGAAGCTTTAGATAACTTTGTTAAGAGACTAAGTTAATCTAGATTTTATATTAATCATTAACTAATCTAGATTAATATACTTAATATAATAATACTTGCTATAAGTATATACACCATCAGTGTGCTGTGGGGCAGTAATATTGGACATTTGCTTCTCGCTATATCCCGCACATAGCAGGGAAGGCAGAGGGAACCTAGTGTTAAGACACTCTGTTCCCCACTTTCCGCTGAGTTCTGGTGGCATGGCCTGTTGAGTTTTTGTTGTTGTTGGCCTTTGCTTGGCTTTGAAGATATAAATGTAAATAAATATGTCATTTTCTCAGGTGGGGATCGAACCCACAACCGGTCGATTTTACAGTAACACTTTGTGCCCCTGCGCCACGACTGGCTTCAGTAATAATAATCTACTAGTAATTATCCAATGGTTCAATCCCCACTCGGGAGAATAAGTTTAATATTCTTATTTCCCCGCTTTAGTGTAACAAACTACGCAATTGAGTCCCAACATTCAACACGCAATGTCTAGGATTCAGGCGAAAACTGATAAAGGGAGTTTCTTGACATTATATTCAATTTGCCTACATTATGCAGTTAAGGATAAAAAACATAAAGTTAAATAAAACTTTATAAACAATGAACTCCTCCAAGAGTACCGGATCCATGTTTTCCAGTAAATTCTATGTTTTATTCTTATACAAGATACAGTTGTATTTTTAAAATAACATTTTGTTATTATATAAATGTAAATATTTTGATATTATTATCTTTATTGAGGGAATAAAATAAATTGTTATGCTCGACAGAGACTGTTGTGTAATTGAGTTACGTCGTTTTGTCGTAAGAATAGAAACTAATAGGGATTTGAGAAGTAACAAAAAAAATCTTTTCAGAAACGCCATTTAGAAATAAAAGAAAAATCATTATATTTGTTTGAGAAATCTTGCACACTTAATATGGGCCACCGTTTCACACCAAAAGTTTTTGGTGATTATAGGTAACCCAATCTTTGTTCTTGCATGGCTAGTATGGCCATAGTCCTCGAGTTCTTTCCTGGAAACGCCTGGCTTAGACGCCATTATTTTTAAAGAAGAGACTTTCTAGTCCCATGAGTTGAACACGCAACCACCTCCAGATTTGAATATTAATAAAAAATAGATAATTCGAGATTTGCTAGCTAATACTGATAAGATATTCATAGTAGGTATATCCGATGATAGTGTTTAGTAGTAGTATTAAGTGATTACGGTGTTAGTGTCGCTATCATTAATCTTTTGTGTGACTGACATTTTTATTTAATTTCGTTTCAGACTGCATTTCGCACTGGGAAGGCGGAGGGGCCCTGTGAACCTAGTCATTACGTATATAGGGAAAACGAAAGTACGTATATTACGTATATTTAATATTTTAAATTTTTTAGGCCAGTCGTGGCGCAGCGGCACAAAGTGTGACTGTAAAATCGACTGGTTGTGGATTCGATCCCCACTCGTGGAGATGAAATATTTAATAAATTTATATTTCCATTTCTTCGCTCTGGTGTCTTAACACTAGGATCTCTCTGCCTACCCTGCTGTATAAAGCTGATTTTTTTATATTTTCAAAGCGCGGTGTTGAGTTCCGCCACTCAAGACTTATACTAATTATGAGGAAATTTATTAATACGAGCATTTATCAATATATCAGAACCAAAATAATGAATCTTACATCATTCCATCATCAGTTGGTTTAATCCCTACTCGAGGGAATAAATTATTATTTATTAATATTTTCATTTCTCCTCTGTGACACTGAGGCAAAAAGCCAGGCGTTAAGTTCCGCCACTCAACACGCAATGCCTCGAAAAATCTGCTGTGTGAGGGATACAGCGTGAAGCTGATTTTATTCATTTTATTATTGAATTGGCTAAACCTTTAATTTTGAACTATTTATATTTTGTTTTTAAAATGGTAATGTCATTAAAACACGAAAGTAATATGGATAAGCGCGGTCGCTTGTTTGTTATATAAAAACAACACAGCATTGAGCTGGTGCTGTAACAATATAATTATAATCAATGACATAACAGTTATGTAAATTGTATGTTATTAAACTAAAATGTCAATTAAATCAAAGTCCAGAACGTACATATAGTAAAAGAAAAATTATAATGTATACTTGAGGCCAGACGTGGCGCAGGGGCACAAGAGTGTGACTATAACCGTGATGGGTTGTGGGTTTGATCACGACTCGAGGAACTGAAATATTTAGTATTATCATTTGTTCGCTCTGGTGTCGAGGGCAAAGCAAGGCCTTGAAAAATTCAGCGGAAACGGAGTGTCTTAACACTAGGCCCATTAGGCCTCAGCTACATGCGGGATACAGTCTATACGTACACTACATAAAAATTATAATGAATTAACAAATTATTACCTAAATATTTATATTGCAACATCGATAACCCATTTAACGACTTCGATATAAACATAAAAACATTGGTTTTTTTTTATCTTAAAACATTAATTAGGCTTACATATTTGTGTAAAAAACATTTTTTATATAAATATTTTACAAGACATTTGTCATATTTTAAATCAATTTTAGATAAAAATATAGTAAGGCCTATATATCATATCTATTCTCTTCTAAGAGCTAAAGACATCATGATTTTCTTCCAAGTATGTATTATGAAAAAACAAAAGACGTTTAGCAGGAATATTTTTGTTTTTTATCGCTGTAGGATTTCATTAAATGAATTAAATAAGTATTAGAGGTCGTCGTGGCGCACTGAGGGCGACGCTTATGGGTTAGATTCCCACTCGGTTTAATTAATTATTTGATATTTTCATTTCCTCTCTCTAGTAACAAGACAATGCGCGGTAGTGTTCCTGTACTCAACAGACCATGCCAATTAAAAAAAAGAAATTGAGGAACGCAGTGTCATGACACTATTTTCCCTCTGCCTACTCTACAATATACGGGATACAGCGTGAAACTGCGACTTGAACGGGCGACTTCTTGACGTATTTTAAAGTAAATTCACGTTCGAACATCCTTGCGGCGTCTGATTATTTTTTTTTTGATCAAGTTAGTGAACAAAGCGAGCAGGCTGCAGGCGTCGAGCCCCCTGTCTAAGATTTTAATTTATGAACAAATGTCTTAGATTATATCTAACAATTTCTTTAGATATAGTTGGGTATAATTAACAAACAGCTTCTTTTATAAAATTACATTTATTTATATCTACAAAAGTATAGAATAGAAGATAATAGATTCAGATCCCAGGGCTCCCACACCTACGTTATTTTAACAAAGCTGAAATTTTTAAGATTATAAATATAATCTAGAGCGTTTTTGCTTTAACGTCGGTTAGCGTGGAGTTTATGTACTAAATGTACCCGGTAGTCGGAGCTACCTTTGAAAGGACCCCATTTTCAAGTCAATAAGAACGCATACCGTCTTAACTACATAATAGAGTAAATAATCTTCAAAATGTCAGTGTGGCTAAAATTATGTAGATCTGGGGCCCTTGGGATCTTCAGCTATAACTATAAATATTGCGATTTACAGTACATACTAATGGTGTTTCTCTAAACTCATCAAAGTAATAAAAAAATTGCAAAAAAATTGCAAATTATTTTAAACACCTGGAGACCATCGAGGCGAAGGGCAGAACAGTGTAACTGAAAGCTCGACGGTTGTGGATTCGATTCCCACTTATAAAGTTATAAAATTGATTTTTAATATTAATCTTCAATTAACATCTTCATTTCTTCCCTTCGGTAAAAAGGCAAGAGCGGCGTTGAGTTCCACTCAACATGCATTGACTCGAAAATTCGGTGGAAAGTTGAGAACGGAGTGTTTGAACAACCTATATATATATATGTATGTATGTATGTATATATATATATATATATATATATAGATATATATATATATATATAGATATATATATATATATATATATATATATATATATATATATATATATATATATATATATATATATATATATATATAAAAATATATATATAGCATAAAATAAATCAACAAAATTATTATTGTAGTAATAATTACTAATTAAAACCTTTTTAAAATTAAACAGAATGAAATATACTACCACACGTTTATTTTATTTTTCTTACACATAAATAATATTTAAATGCCTTTTTAATATCAGCTACTTTAAATTAAAATTACATTCAAAATATGGTTTCTCAATCCGTTTTTATTTAATATATACAGACAATATATACGTGTTATTATTTATTTACAAATATATTTTTGTAAAGACTATTGCGTTACTCCAAAGGAATATAAAAATAAAAACTTACTAGTACAAATTTAATGAAGAAAATGCATTAAATGAAAATATTCTCCATTAAATGAAATACCTACATATTTTCTTAAAAATTCTCTATCTTCTCTCGTCTCTTCTATTAAAAAGGAATAATGGCGCGTCCATATATGATCCATGTCTTGCCTTCCTTACAATCAACATCATATTCATTACATAGTTGTTGTTAATACTACAAAGTTTTTTATTCCACGTTTATTTCACAAATGAGCTAAAATTATTATTTTCTTATTTACATAAAACCAAATAAATAATAATATATTCAGTGTATTTTGAGATAATTATGGTTTTATCAAATGAAAATACTTTCTATTCTTAATAATGATAATAACATTCTACTAATACACTAAGATCCCAGGGCGCTCAGACCTACATCATTAGCAAAGCTAAAATATTGAGGATTAATAGTCTAATACGTAGTTAAGAATGTATGCGTACTTACTACGTTGAAAGTATCATAGGTAGCGCCAACATAAAGTACACACAGATAAGGAAGATTTTATCTTTAATCTCTCTCTTTAATCTTAGAATTACTCGCAATGAATACTCTTTTAAGGCAAAAAAAAATACAGTCATATGCCTACACACGCGCACCGCGCCGTACGGTGTACCTGACACCGTACGGCGTTCTTGGAAAAGAATAGATTTTCGATACTGCGTCGGTCACCGTAGACACACACACACACACACCGTTGTAACTGCACAGGCATATCTGCATAAATAAACTGCTCCGGTAAACCGTAGCGTGTTTGGCCGGAATAAAGCCTCAAAACTTCAGTTTTGCTAAAATGAAGTAGGTCTGGTAACCCTGGGATCTTAGCTATAAGTGCTTATGAATTCCATTGATAATATATATTATAAAACTATATTTAAAAATATTTATTAAACATTTTATTTTATATGTATTTTACATGTGCTATATAATAATTTTCACAAATGTTCAGAACATATAAACATAATATAATTTTTTATTAACTTAATATAAGTAGTCTAATTTTTTTTTTACAGCATAACTGTATATATATTTTTTGACCCTCAGAATCACGTTTTACTCTAAACGCAACGGGTATGGATTTGAATTCTAGAAAAATTGGTCTCGATAAGTGAGGAAAATGTGTTAAAAAATCTCGACGTAATGCACTAGAAGTAGAGAGATATAACACTAGGTACCTATCATGCTATAAACGAAAGTTATATGAAAACGAATTAAATAAATGATAATATCAGTCATTTTCACTGGTGAGTGAGTCTTCATCACTATCGCTGGACCACTCTCCTTCACTGTACTCTCTATCTTTCTTCTTTTTCTTCTTATCACTACTCGGTGTGTTATCAATAGTCTGTAGCACCAGTTCTTTTGTAGGAGAATGTGATCTTAGTTCTTTTAGTGTATTTGTAAGATCGATGTTTAGTGTTTGGATATTGTTTTCTTCTTCAGATTCTTCTTGTCGCCTCTTCTTTTTGCCTTTCGATGTGTGCTTTTTGTCCTTCTTTCGTTTCTTTTTCTTGGAACTGTAAATACATGATTTTCATTTCAAATTATCCTAGTTTTTATGACTATAATATTCACCAAAAAAAAATAGAAAAGGTAAATAAAAAAAAACGACATTATCTCTAAGTGTTATGATAAAATTGTCGAAACACTTCAATTGCGGTTTTAGTCAGTCATTCATAAGCCCTTTTGACGACCACACCGCAAGATTAAAGGGATTTTTTGTTGTCTATAAAATATATCTATAAGTAGGGGGCGCGTGTGGCTGTCTGTAATCGTGACTTGTTGTGGGTTCGATTCCTATTGAAAAGGAAGAAGAAATGAAATATTTATTTAAATTTATAATTTCATCTTTCCGCTCTGGTGTCGCGTGTCTGGTGTGCGGGATACGGCGTGAAGCAGATTTAATCTATAAGATTATCTTAACTTATATCACTATGAATAGTATAAAGATATATATTTTTATCACGCTTCACGCTTTATCTCGTAAATAGCAGGGTAGGCAGAGGGAACGTATTGTTAAGACACTCCGTTCCTCGTTTTCCGCCGAATTTTAGATTACGTATTGAGTGGAACTCCATAGCCTCATTGGTACCAGACCGGAGAAATGAAAATATTAATAAACACATACATTATCCCAATTGAGGCCGGTCGTGGCGCAGCGGCACGAAGTGTGACTGTAAAACCGACTGGTTGTGGGTTCGATGCCCACTCGAGGAGATGAAATATTTACTTAAATTTATATTTCCATTTGCTCTGGTCTCGAGGCTAAGCGCGGCGTTGAGTTCTGCCACTCAACACGCAATGCCTCCAGAATTCGGCAGAAAGTGGGCAACGGAGTGTCTTAACACTAGGTTCCCTCTGCCTACCCTGCTGTGTGCGGGATACAGCGTGAAGCTGACATACATTATCCCAAGTGGGAATCGAACCCACAATCGTCGCACCCCTTGTGCCCCTTGCCACGACGGCCTCAAGGTGTATTAGGTAGTACATACCCATCACAATCTGCATCATCTTCATCAGATGATCTGAAAATAAAGTTTTGTTATTAATATTTTTTTCTTGAATTCACGTTTTATCTATACATAAAAATATAATTGGAGTGTAATTTCAAAATAGGAAAGTTGTCCATCTCTTTGTCCGGAGTAATCTATGGAACCGATTTTATGGGGTTTTATTTAAAAGATAGATGAGGTTATTGGGCAATATGTAGGTTACTTTTAATCTCGGAATTTCCGCGGAACCGCCTTTTTCGGGTGTGGTTATTTAGCGTCGACCACTCTGTGTGTCTGAGACACTGCATTTTATAAAAAAAAAGCAAAGATAAGAGACCATTGCAACTACAAAGATTTTCTCAGAGGTTTTAAAAAATAATTTAATTTATTATTTGCAAGCCCTTGCTCGTTTAGCTTATTTAGCTCGCTGTAATGATAATAAACTGGTTGCCTATTTAGGCGGTATGTGGCCGATAATTTTACATGATAACTTTATACAAAAACCTCGATGATAAGTTGCATAATTTTATGAATTGAATTTATTTATACTTATTTAGAAAACGCATAAAAATTTGAACGTAGCGGGACTCGAACCCGCGCCTCCTGGAAACCGACCAGGCGCTCTAACCACTGAGCCATACGTTCTCGCCAAGCTACGTCGAAATTCTTATACGCTTGTTACAACTTATGTTGTTAGCATCTCTGTAGGGAGATTTTTACAAATTTCCGCTACCCAAAGATAATTACTAAGAATTATCGTTTGGCAAGAGAGAATACTATTTTTTAAATATATTAATTATTATCACTGTTACATCTGCCTACACTGTTGTATGCGGGATACAGCGTGAAGCTGATCACTGTATTATTATAAAATAAAATAAATAAATAAATCAGCTTCACGCTGTATCCCGCACACTGCAGGGTACGCAAAGGGAACCTAGTGTTAAGACACTCCGTTCTCCACTTTCTGCCGACTTCTGGAGTCATTGCGTTGCGTTGAGTGGCAGAACTCAACGCCGCAAATAATAATTATTATTATTTTGCATAATATTAAAATTGTAAATTGAAAAATGAATACAGCTAACGATGAATGGACAGATGGGTCACAAGCCGATCGTGCCTCTCTATCACCCGTTCTGTGCTCTCACTTACACTCTCGGTCCAAGCGGAACGTGACGGAACGTGAATGATTCGTTTCTTTCTGGTTGTGCAGCCGACGTTATGAGACGTTATCACGTCAATCACGCTTAAATACTAACCAAATAATCTTGTATTTGAATACGATTAAATTTTTTTAAACCAGGAATAAGAAACACTCGGACAACATTTTTTATAAAATGAGACTGTTAAGTTAAGACAACTTAAGCGTCAAGAGTACAAAAAATACTGACCTGTTTTTCTTTCGTTTTCCTTTTCTCATTCTGTCAGATTCATCATCATCTGCGAAAAAATAATTATATAAATAATAAATTAAAATATAATTAATTAATTAATTAGCTTCACGCTGTATCCCGCACACAGCAGGATAGGCAGAGGGAACCTTGCGTTATGACACTCCGTTCCCCACTTTCTGCCGAATTTTGGAGGCATTGCGTATTGAGTGGCAGAACTCAACGCCGCACTCAACCTCGACACCAGAGCGAAGAAATGGAAATATAAATTTAAGTAAATATTTCATCTCCTCGAGTGGGGATCGAACCCACAACCAGTCTGTTTTACAGTCACACTTTGTGCCACTGCGCCACGACCGGCCTCGACTGACAACGTATAATAGAATTCCAACACACTTCCCCATATGGTGATGAACCATGTTTTTTTTTTTAATTGAGTTTTTATGCGCCACAGACTTTTGTTGCCTTTTTTGTACTTAATTGATTATTAAAACTGTTATTTTTTTCTTTTCAAAATGTGAAGCGGACGTTAATATCTTACTATCTTGAATGGTCTGCAGTTCCTTTTGTCAAATCCGTGTTTGTGGCCGTTGATTATGTTGATCGCTGTGCAGTTAATTGCTTTCGTAATATTTCTATTGCCTCCTCATCTCTATAGGAAATACCCATTTTGATGTTGTGGTCCACTATATCACGTCACGGAACCAAAATTTGCCCGGCGAATGACCTGCCGATAGCGTTTTCATATCCTTTCCTGGTTAGGTCCGCTTTTTCTGCTTGTGTATGGACCAGGTACAGAAAATTGGGGGAATCTATAGGGATAGAAGCACTCGTGTATCGCGACCCTCTCAAGGAGCGAGTTATCTGTCGGGCTGAGTAGATTCCGTTGTAAACTTCGTTGAGAGCGTATGTCACATCCAGTGGACATCTGTATGATCTCGCAAGCTCTTGACTGATGGCCGTCACGAGGTTTGGGCCGATATAGTGCATTTGAAAGAGGTTTAATGTGTCGATAAAGGGTAGTTGGTTTATGTCCCCGATAAGTATAAGTGTTTTGGCTTTTGATAATATGGTTCATTAGGGCCTCATCCACGTCCTTCAGAGTAGGTGGTAGATTAAACTTTTTGCTTTAGTTTTTAGGTTGTTTCTGATTGTTTTGTTTTTCCTCATTCCTGGCTATCTTCGGGGCGCTGCGCTCCGCTCAATGTTGACGTGCTTGGCATTCCGTCGTCTTTTTTCTTTGCTCTTAAGAAAGCTAAATTTGTCCTCGATCTTCGTACACAACTATGTAGTACTTTACTGAGGCTGGAATACATCCCAGTATGGCAGTGACGGCAAATTTTTCAAGATCTGCTTTCATTGCGTCAACGCTTAGTATCCGGGATCCATATTTGGCTGCTTCTGTGTTCACTGTGCCCAGATGGTCGAGCACACTGCACGCCTTGGTAAAAGGGAAAACTCCGCCTTGTCAGTCGAATAGTGCGATGGTCTGATTACCATCAGGTATGCTAAAATGACCAAAACTCTTCAGTTACAGATCAAAGCCGAATTTTCGAAATATTGCGTTTTAAAGCGGTAGAACTAAACACCGTACTTTATTTTTGGTACTTTCCCCGGCAACGAAATCGAGTCCACAACCGTTACGCGGTAATACACTTGATATTTGAGTAATAAACTTAAAAGACTACCTCTCCTATCTCGCTCGCGCTGCCGACGCTTCTCGCGTCTCCTTCTTTTTTCTTCTTCACTTTTCTTTTTGCGAAGTGACTCTAATGTGTCGACCTGTTAAGAAAACATTATACTATAAATATTTTTTACAATATAAATATGAAATCGTATAAAAAAATTAAGCGTAACGGGATTCAAACCTGCACGTATTAGGCAATGGAGTATCTAAGACTATGTTCCCTCTGCCTACCCTGCTGTGTGCGGGATACAGCGTGAAGCTGATTTTTATTCAATATCGACGTAGCTTTATAAAAATTAGTGGTCAGAGCGACAATTAGGAGATCTAAATCTACGACATGTTTTTTTGTTACACTCTAAAAAAATATTTTTATTGAAATACCATAGCACTGGCAAGCGAAGTGGTTGGAAGGGCGGCGGCAGCGGGATCAACACCGACTTTCTTCAGAAACTCCGCCGCTCTCTTTCTTCTCTCTTGTTGTTTCACTCTGTCTGTTTCTGTTTCTCCTTCAACTTCATAAACAAAAACATAAATATAATTTAATACACAAACAAATATCATCACACAGTTCGTTAGGTGCAACAATGACGAAATTGCAGAGCACGAAATCGCAATTTTTAAATATTATTTTCAAAACAAAAATTCTCTATACCTTTTGAGTCTGACTGGTCGCCAGTCAAATCAATCATTTCAGCCGAATTATCTTCCAACGATATAATTTCCGTTTCCAAATCATCTTTATACTTTCGTTTTCTATCTCTCTCACTTTCCTTGTGTCTTTTTCTGTCGCGTTGCCGTTCCCGTTCCCGTTCCCGTTCAACACTATGCCTCTCTGTTCTATCTGTCCGTTCTTTACGTTCAGATCTGCAACTCTTTTTCCGTTCCCGATGTTTCCGTTTATCTCTATTGGGACTTCTTCTATCTCTCTCTCTACTTCTTCCTCTTTCCTTCTTTTCAGGAGTTTTATCTTTTTTTATTGTTTTATCTTCTACTATTGGTTGCACTGCTTTTTCTACTACTAGTGATTTTTCAACTACTAGTGGTTTATCTTCGATTTTAGGTGTCTCTTTTATTTGGATCTCTTTACTAATTTCTTTAACTTCATTTGGAACTAGTGGTTTGGGTACATTATTTATTTTGGGAGCTTCTATCGTTTTAACTATGGGCAGATTGTTAGTTGGTGTAGCCTCCATTTTGTATACCACGATGGGTGGAATATTGTTACTGTATACTTGTGGAATGTTAGACTTGGGTATTTCTTTTGGTGGTTCCTCTTGTTTCTCCTCCTTATTTTCCTCCTCTCCTTCCGAACTAGATTCGTAGGGCAGTGCCGGTTTAGGCAAAATGGGATCTGGTTCTTTTAGCTTCTTTATTGAGAATGACACTGGTACTAAAAAAAAAAGATTGTTAGTTATATCCAAATATTATTAAAATGTTACTTTTATTATATATATAAAACACCATTGAAGAGAAACAAACAAGTGGTTAATTTTAATAATGATGGTTCTGAGTTTAAAAAATTATAAAACATATTTTTATTAATTTTTTGAATTTTTTTTTATTTTTATTCCATTAAATATCAGTATTTATGAATGTGAAATACCTTTATCATGTTTATTGCTCTTTTTATCTTTTCCGTTGACATCTACACCACGTTTCTCTTGCATTAATTTCTTATAAAACGTATGATACATATTATTAGGCTCCAAAAATGTAAATCTTGGATCATTTTTAGCGCGCACAATCTCTTCGAACTCGTCGCCATTTCGTGCAACGTAGGCCGCCATTTTGTCAATCACTATTTTGACGTCATCAGGTGGCGTGACGATTACAACTTTATCTTTGCTATCTGATGACGAGGAGTCATCGAAGTCTGTTCAGAAAAAAAATATTAATTATTAATACTATACTGCATATGGCTTTAAGTGGAAAAAATTTAAAGGAGGGATATTTGGGAAAATGCTTTTATTTATAAAATTATTTTTTTACATATCCATAGACAAATAACGTATGGTATTAAATTCCACACCTAATTTTATATTCTCAATTTTTAAGTAAGGTCAATATATTTTTATTTTAAATATTAATTACAAACCATATATACCATTTATATTCATAGTGAATAAAAAAATATTTATAAAAACAAGAACTCTGACTGCATAAAATAGTTTATTAGGATTTACAAAAAATTTATTGAAGAATTACCTATAGGTCCCAACTGTTAATCATAATAAACTATTTTATATAGTTGGGGTTTTTGTTTTTATAAATATTTTTTTATTTTTCACTTTTTTGATGGTAATCATGATATACCGTTTTGAAACCCTCAAGAGCTCAATATTAATTTAGCTCTTGAATATGATACCCATATTAGGGTATTCAAAACACTTTTTTTTCTCTTAGTCCAGTGGTGTCCCACAGCCGCCACGATTGTTTTTTTTAAAGTCACCTATCTAACAATACCTTAATTATGTAAATCCGTTCAGCAGTCTTGGAGACATGAAGTAATAAAAAATATTCGTACATACATACATATAAGATACGAGTTAAAAACATAACCCTTCCTTAGCAGTTGTGAATAAAAGGAAAAATATAAAAAGGTAAATCGCAATAAAATATAAAACTTAAAGGAATACATAAATTATAATAAAATAGCAGTAAACACACCAGAATCATCACTATCACTATCAGTGTTATAATTCTTCATAAGACTGAGTCCAGTTGACTTTGAAGGTGTGACTGTAGTCTTGACAGGCTGAACCGGCTTCACTTGTTGGACTATCTGCTGAGCTTGCTGGGCCATGTATTGATGGTAGTAGGCTGCATATTGCTGTTGAACTACAGTGGGTTGTGCTGTAATAAAATATATAATTTATTATTATGTTTTAATAAGATTTTAAGTATACATCAATTTAAGTTAAGGAAAATTTTCAAATATTTCTTTACGATTCACATGTATCCCTCACATAGTAGGGTGGGCCAAGTCTCTATCTTCATTAATACACTTTTTAGCATTGCCAAAAAATAAACAAGAAAATAATTAATTTTAGCAAAGAATATTTGAGCCCACGAGCCCACATCAATGCATTTACAGTCATTATCCAGGATGGCAAAAAGTTTCAGTCATATAAAATTAATTATGTAAATACCTAAAAATGTTATGTGGCAGGATTCAAACTCGCATCCTTCGGAAGACGTTTAAGAGTCCTGACTAACTAAGCTATGCACATAACCATTATAAAGCTACATCGAAATTCTTACTCGAAAAATACACATGTTACAATTTATATATGTTAACTTTAAAAAGTATATTGTAATTATTAGCGGGGGCTCACAGCTTCTCCAGCTAGAACTACACACCCACACACACACACTTTATATATTAACATTTCTATTATTTCTTTTCTCATTTCTCTTTTTATTTTATAATTAAACTTCACCCAAATCAATAAAAAAATATTTTGTAGCAATTTATATAATTTTTTTTTATTTTTTTTATGAAAAAAAAAAAAGCCACGGCAAAAGAGCCTGCGGGTCACCTGATAGTAAGTGATTACCGCCGCCCACGGCCCCGTGCAACCCCAGAGGAGCTACAGGTGCGTTGCCGGCCTTTAACATGGGTTGGGCGCCGGGGCCCGGCATTACCTGATGCGAAACGCAGTGGCATAAAGCCACTACTTCACGCCGGTTTTAACTGCCGGGGGTGGTAATGATCCGGTCGAGTCTGCCCATGCGTGTTGCCATTGCTGGCGACGTGACTCTACCACACGTACTTTAGTCGCCTCTTACGACACCACCAGTACCAGGATGATCCTATTCTAGGCCGGGATCACACGGCACATAACTTTTTCATTTATGAACTGATTGCAATGAAACTAACACTAAATATGTAAAAAAAAAACTGTACTCAAATCAGTTTATGACGATTCTGAGATTAGCGAGAACAAACACACAAAGTGACATAATAAAAAAAATATTGTTTTGGGTTCTATTATATTGATAAACGTCTCCATATATTTTCCATACACAGATACTGTCATCAGTTATAATTTTATTTTATACATTTAAAAGAAATATTCCACACTAACCTTGACAATCCCCTCTATTGTACATCACTGGCGCTCTTGATATCTCCGCATGTGCTCTAGGGGGTAAGGGTTCAGTTCCCGGCGGTGCTACTTCACCTGGGGCCAGTTCTGGTGAATAAGTTTCATCTAGTGCAGTTTCTCCGCGCATTTTAGATATAAGCAGTGTGTAATCACAGTCCGCTGACGGTTTGTAATGTATACTTGGTATTGATGGAGCCTGAAAATAATGTTGAAAATGAAAAGTTAGGAATAGAGCAAAAAAAAATAAAAAGATAATTTATTGCTATTGTTGGTATAATATATATATTTTTTCACATTTTGAGGAATTGAATGTCTTTACTAGTTTACCCTCATTACCCTGCTATGCAAGGGATACAAGGTGCAAAATAATAATTTAACATTTTTGAACTTGTACTAAGAAAATCCCTCTCCCATTTTCCGTGAATTCCGTAAGCATTGCGTGTTGGATAGCGGAACACAGCCGAGCTGTTTATCCACACCAAACTAAAGAAAAGATATATATATATATATATATATATATATATATATATATATATATATATATATATATATATATATATATATATATATATCTAAATAAATTATTCATTTTCTAGTTTAATCAGACTTTTTTACATCCCATGTATTAAATTAATTTGTTATTAAAAATATACTTAATATCATTATTAAGGTATTAAAATTTTAATAACTTACCGATTCTATTACTGTTGAGGCTAAGCTTGGATGAAGATATTCTTCGTTGACTTCTTGCTTTTCTGTAAAAAAAGTCATATGGTTTATTTTATATAATTGATAATTACAATAAGAAAAATAAAGTTGTTGATATTATAAATAGCTTTATATTGTAAATGAAAATGTTGTTGGTTCACTTCTCATTTGGTGAAGTAAATGTTTTTTATTTCTTAAAAAGACAAAGTGCAACGTTAAGTTCTCAAATCACTCAAATCTTAACATCTCAAATATGTAGTGAATAAGGAAGAGAAATTTCCCTTTAGGTTCCCTCTGCCTACCCTGCTATATGCTAAGTACTGTGACAAAATAAAAGAAAAAGTAATCTAACCTTCAACAACTTCAGTCTTCTCTGGCCATTTCCCAGTCTTGACAAGTCCTGTTAATGCCGTGTAGTAAGGATTCAGTGGTGAGTCCTTATTTAGAAACTTGAACTGTGGATTGTCCCCCTGCTTTGCCTTAATAAGAATCTCCATTTGGGTGCCTTGAGAGGCAATGAACTTGGCTGTTTTTTCTATTATTGCGTTTTGTTTTTGTGTGTCAGGCTGTAATTAAAGAACACATATATAAATTATTAAATGACTTTAATTCCTCTATCTGGCAAAACAAAACTAAGCATGGAGTTCCACTACTCAGAAAAAGTATAAAATAGAGCAAAATGTACTAATATTATATAAAATAAATAATTCAGCTTCACGCTGTATCTCACATACAGCAGATTGAACCTAGTGTTAAGACACTCAGTTTCCCCACTTTCTGACAAATTTTGGAGGCATTGCGTGTTGAGTGGCAGAACTCAATGCCGCAAAACAATATTTTATTGCCTTTTAAAATATAATCACAAATGTACTTTAGATTACTAACAATTTGCACATACTTACAAGAACTGTGTCTACAGGCAGTAAAGCCTTAAATGCTGGTGTAGGTTCAAAGGGTTCTTCGACTTCTGCAATTTGAGTTTCAGGCACTGATTCTGATGGTGTGTCATAGTTGAATCCTACTTGACCATAACCAGCTGCATGGAGGCGCTTCAATTCTTCCTCTATGATATAAATGTTTAAAATTGATTAATATGTTAAATATGTTGTTGTTTTTTGTTTATAATAAAGTTTTAGTCGTGCATGCGGCAGTTAAAGGTACAATTCCCACTCGGGGGAATGAAATATTGTATGCATATCTGCATATATGAACCAACACATTGACCAATCATGTTGTGGAACTTACTGCCACACAGAAAATATTATAGGTTCAAGTTTCAGCTATTTTTGCCAAATTATATTTTATGCAATAAAAATGTATTAATGAAAAATTAATATTTGATACCTTTATACATTTCTTCTTCATCTTCATCAGTATGAAGGGCCCTGTACCTCTCCTCATCACAAAGTTGTTCCACATCCAGTTCTGCTTTGGTGAGCTCCACCCTCCAGTCGAAGCCTCCAGGAGGGGCTTCCAAAGTCGACAGATCATGAAGAGCACCTCTTGCATCATACCTGTCCACATAAGAAAATATATTAGTTGCTTCATTTTAGATGGATGGGATAGTTACAGATAAAACATACAATTTTTATATATATATGGCTATACCAATCACTATATTATGTGTCTGTACATTATATGTATACATATTTAACCCTCAAATAATCTAAATATATAAAAACGATATTTATTTTGTAATAATTTTTCTTTATATGTAAATAACCAATCCTTTCAGATACAATAACATTGAAATTATTCAAAAATGGTGTATTTATAATTCTATCGTATCGTCGGCCCATAGCAAGACAAATATATTTATCGTACATATAGTCCGTCAAAACGCTTATTGATAATCGGAGGTACTCGCGTAAAATTGCGCAGAATACCTATGCGCAGAAAACGTTCGATCAGTGTTACCCTCTTATGTTGTTTTACCCAACGCTTGGCAAATCCAATTAAATGATAATAAAAATATCTGATCATCTTTGTTTAATTAAAATCATTGTTTTAGTAAATTATACAAAATGAAAATTTTATGAGGATATCTAAATATTGAAAAAAAAAATTAAGAAATTCCATACATCGTTGTCGAGAATAAAGGCTAACCTGAAAAGTGTTTTTTTTAGTAATGAATAGGAGTCATTTCAAACTTAACTAAACTAAACTAAACTACTGCTTATATCACAAATTAAACATGATATTTATGTATACACTATATACACCTATGTACAACATAAATATTCAGTATGCGTAATACACAGTACTATACAATATAGATAAAGAAATATCTGTAAAGAAAGCAATATTTAAATTTCTTAAAGTTTATATTAAAAAAAATATTGGGTAAATTATAAAAATCAATTATGAGGTACAAAAAATGAAAGTCTGGTATCCCTTTGCCATATCGTGTTACCTGCGTCAGTGTGACCGCTACGTCCTTACAGAAAATTCGTACTCACACATCTTTATAAGTACAATCGAGCTCACACTATATATACAAAATACAAAAATACTACAATAAATATAAAATACAATAATTTTACCTTTTTATTGAATTTGGATTGATGAGGACTTGGATGTGGCCCCATTATAATAATTACAATTCAGTAGTTTTTTAAATTTTTAAATTTGCTTATCCATAACTTGATTTTGCATGTTGCTTAATCTAACACACTAATTATTATAATATTACTAGATAAATATGCTTTAATGCGCCATTTTGTATAATGCGCCCATATGACGTTATCATAAAATAATATATTTCATAGTAATGAACTGACAGCGTTGCGCTCGACTGTACCGTAGTGGAGTGATCGCCCGCGCACACGCCGCACCGATTCCCCGCGAGCCCTCGCGGAGAATCGGTGCGGTGTGAGAGGGTGTCTATGTGCAGATATCAAAATACGCGTACTGCGCAATTCTACCGCGCGTGCTTCTCATACGCATTAACGATAATGTCGGACTATACTCAAGAATGCCTTCTTAGGTTATACATACCACCGGAGGAAGTCACCATAAGAAAATGCGAAGCAGCCGCTTCATGTACGGCAATTCCTGCTGCCTGCTCGTCTCAACGGGAATGTTCAATATTGTCTGCGAAATACTTAGTATCTTCCAAAAATTAATATTTTCTGATTATTTACTATACTTTTTAACTTTTGAGCGCCACAATTAACAGTCTTATAGTAAAAAACGGATCGAACCTGTCGATTTTCAACGTTTCTTCCCCCATCCACGGAATGAGGTGTTTGCCTTGATCAATGTGCAGGGCTTTATCATCATCTCTGAACAGTTTGCAGGAATAGCCGAACACGAATAATTCTTCTTTCTTCTCCTTACGTTCACTTTTACGCAATATTCCAGTTTCAACTTGACTATTAGTCCATTTTAAAGCCATTTTAGGATAATTACACTAAGAAAAATTTATCACTACAAACACGCCATCCATTTACTTGTAAGTTGTCCTTTTGGGTATATATACTCTGTGGTTGTAACTTGACTTAATAGTTTCTACATTCTAAAATGTGTTTAATCTGTAGTGTTTGCTTTGCCTTAAAAATAGAACAATAGAAGTGTTATTCCGTATTACAGAAAATTACTTAAAATATAAAATTATATAAATAGTTTTTTATTTAAACAAAATGAATAACAAATATTTCTAACAAATAATGTGAAATATTTTCTTACGATTATAATTTTTTACATGATATATATTTTATAATCAGCAACATTATGGAATGCTGTTTTGTATAAAAAAAATAAATAATGGCAACTGGATATAAGCCAGACAAATCAAGACTATCATGATGTAGCTGGATGCTATACACATATATGCTGTGTTTGGAATTTAGTCTAATAATACAGGTCTCAAAAGGCATATGGCGGACGTTTTATATATTTTTGCATCGAAAACTGATAAATTCTTTTAGTTATGTACACCTTGTGACCGCTAGAGAGTATTTGTTAAACGTAGATTATTAACGCTAGTTTTTAATGTGTAAATAAGTTTATTATACTGATAGTCTTGTAAATATTGTTAGTATTTTCGTGCGTGGACGTTTTGATCCGTATTGTTTAGTGAAAAACGAAAAGTCTGTGATATAAACAATACCTAGTTCATAGAATAATTTCCTCAAGACTTTTGTAAATATTGTATAGATTATTTTAGAATTTTAATAGAGTTAATATATTGAACGAAGACTGAGAAATTGTGTGCGATTGCAAGCTATGTCAGCTGTGAACCTATTGTCTTCATTGAAAGAAAATCCAACGGACGAGAGCCAGACGAATGGCTGTAACCAATCAGGTAATAATAATCTTACAATATTCTAACCATCTATTTCATCCTTTTTACTCTACCTACTTTATCCTGACATAAATGCCAAGAGCAAGAGCACATTTGAAATTGTAATTGAACCTACTTTCAAATTTAGACGTCCCAATTTGAGTCCTATCTAAATTTCTAATGCTTGAACGCTCTGACAGAATATAACATCAGTATTATACTTATCTATTCACATAAAATTGATTGTTTTGATATTTTCAAAACAAACAACATTGATGTTGGGAATCAATACTTAGCTTCATATATAGACAGACCTATAAACTTACATAATATTTTTTATAGCATCTTCTATTAAATTTGTGTATTTAAAAAAATATCAACATTATTTATGATACATGGTACAGAATCTTCTGTTTACAGCATACAAAATATTTCATTTTAAGATTACAGTTATAGTAAAAAAATAATAAAAATGACATTTTTCATTGACAATTTCTCTACAAAGGTCTGCTATCCAAAATAATAAAATTATTTCATTATTACATGCAAATACACTGTTATTTGTATAACTGTTTATTTTGTTTTTTTAGGTTAATCACATTTTTATCATCTCTTAAATGAAATATATATATATATATATATATACTTATTAGATATAGTGAGATGTTTTATATTTTGTGTAGATTTGGTAATTTTCATGTGAAAAAGTGAAAAACAAAAATAGAAAAATAATTTTAATTTTCATTAAAGTTTGAGAAAACACATATTTTGAAGGGGCACCTACATCCTACATTATCATCACAGACTAGGCACTATTTCATGCTCAATTTCTTGCTATATAATGGGCTTGGCACCTCCTTTATATAATAATCTATATTAAATAAATATAATCATAGTGAATCCAATAAATCATAAATACTGAGAAGTTTTATCTTCAAAATACAAAAAACAACATTCTACATACAATTTGATTTTAATCCGGCTAGGTAATATTTAATTTTTATCTCTAATGTAAATCAACTATTTAAACTCTCTCTCGCTCAAAATCATAGTAAAAGATTGCTTTATTACAAAGGTTAAACTTAAGAGCAATATATTTTAATTTATATTTGTACTGTGCTTATTGGAGCATGAATAGACATAATCAAGTTACTATTATAGTATCTTTAATCACCTTAGGCTGAGGCCGAATTTCTAAATATGGATATTAATGTATACTGTTAAGTGAAATCTCTCTCTATATATATATTTAAATTTATTTATTTATTCACTTGAAACAATCTACTAATTCATAGATTTTTTGTTTACAAATTTTGTAAAAAAAATCCTAAGTAAATTCTGCAATTACAAAAAAATAATCACAATTATAACCAAGCTTCAGATAACCTTGTTAATATACTTTTCCAATAGAAATAGGCAGATGGAACAGTTTTGTATGTTAAAAAGTTATTTTACTTTCAATTTCATTATTACAAGTAGAGAATCGGGAGTCTCCTCTCCCATGTGCTTGCTTACTCTGCCAAATGCTGGAATTATTTAAAGGTAAAAAAAACCAATCTATGATGTTGCAATATGCATTTAATTCTGTATTTTCTTATGTTGAATGTTTATTAGCAATTTATGATGTGATAATAACAAAAACTAAATGAACTTACTATTTTCTGAAAGGAATGTTATCTTATAATTTTCCATATCTTTGAATATATAATGTTTAACAAAAAATACTGACTTCTTCAATTAAAAGTGGATTCCATAATCAGAACCTAACCAAACTTTCTTTAAATTTTCTTTAAAGTGCATTTTTTTCCAATAAAAAAAAATCAAAATAGATTGGCAGAATATTTAGTTATTTGTCCATGTGTTGTGGAAATACTTAATGCTTACAACATTCTCATTAATACTGTTGTCAGAAATGGACCAAAATACTCAAATAAAAAAAGAATTCATCAAAGTTGGTTTACCCAGTCAAAAGCTCTGAGATAACAAACAAAAAAATACAGTGGAATTGATGAAATCCTACTTTTTCAAAATTCAGTTAAGAATATAACAAAAAATTTATTACTTTATGATTTTTCTATGTATACACATCAGACCTACTGTTTAAGAAATTAAAAGAATCTTTGTGAGATTTCATTGCATCCTATACTTAGAAATATTGTCATATAAATTGGGATGAAAAAAATGGATACTTCATTAAAATATTTTATTTTATACACGAATTATCGCAGGGAAACTTAAAGAAGTCACTATTGGATGTCTTCACTAAAAAACAATAGCTACAATTTGTTGATATTTGAAAACAATATGATGACAGCCAAAAATCATATTACAAGTATTGGGTTTGATATTTTAATATATCAACACTTTCTCATCATATATTATATATTAAATATTAATAAAGTAACATGCTGCTCATTAATAGAATCCTATTGAATTTTTATCAAATTTTAATGTTTTAATGATTTTAAGGGAATGTATTAAAAGTAATATTAGCACTCTATATAAATATGTGTTGTTATGCCCCGCACAGGATACAATACATATAAGCTTAATTCAATGGCAACTGAAGGGTTGGTTTGCATGAAGGGTGCAGGGATTGAAGGTCAAGGGAAACGTACCTCATTATATAGATAGACTTTAAATGTCACTACCGCTACATACTTTATAAAGGATGAATAAATCTTAAATAAGAAAGTTTACAATGTGTTATTTCTTATTTTCTAAGTATTATATTATGTCATACTAGTCGTTGCCCGCGTCTTTGCTTGCGTGGACTTAATGTAAAATTCGATGAATCCTCTGTTAGTATTCCCATACAGTCCCAAATTCCAAAATATGCCTAATTTAAACCAGTGGTTTCGTGCTGTTTTGTTTTTGTGCGTTGGCAGTCGTGAAGTAACGGCAGTTTTTTTTTTCTATAGAGGCCGCCGTGGCGTAGTTGCGTGACACAGGCGTAGCTGTTAACGTTATGCGGCAGTTGTAGATTCGATTCTCATTCGGGGAAATTAATTATTATTTATGAATATTTAAAGTAATAAGCTCTAGTAACAAGGCAAAGCATGTTTTTGACTCAACATGCAATGCCACGAAATTTCAATGTTTTAACACTAGGTACTTCGCTCTACTGACCCTGCTATATGCATCCCGCATATACAGTGTAAAGCTGAATAAAGATCATCTTTGACATTAGTATTTTTTTCTGTATGTTCTCAGTTTACTTTAAAAAATTGCTATCTAAGGCAGAATACAGCATAAAAGTTTTATTGGAAACAGAAATAAAAGTATACAATTAAACATACCTATACATATGCGGTAACAAAAATGAGCAAAAAATATAATTGATATCTAACCACGGCGGTAGATACACAGTTATTAATGGCGCAATCTATTTTATATAAATCAACTTAATAGAGAATGTTTCGAAGATTTTAAAAGTGTTAAAATCTTAAAAATAGTACGACGACGGCGAGACACTCCGTTACCCAAAATATTGCGTGTTGAGTAGCAAAAATTGACGCCGCTCTTCGTCTACTTTAATGGGGAAATAAAAATAAATTAAGTAAGTAATTATTCTCCCTATTGCGGATTGAACCCACAATTGTCGCGCTAACCATCAGACGCTGTCCCACTTTGCCACGACGGCATCTTATTCCACCACTATAATTTTTTAATAACTAGAGATTATTTCATAATAGTTTATTGAAAACTGAAATGTCAACCAATTAAATTTTTATGCAGCAATCTTGTCGAGAAAAATATTTTATATTGACATAACTTTTATTTGTATAAACGCATTTGAAATAAAACAAACAGTAAATATTAAGTAGTTTGTCAAAATACAGTAGTAAAATTGCATTTCAATCGTTTAAGTTTAGTTTCTGAGATTAACGTGCACAAACGCAAAGACAAACAGACAAAAATTTGAAAAATAATAATTTTGAGTCCTAATTTATTAATAAATGCCCCCAATAAAAGATTTTCTCCGACAACTAACATGTACGGACATCGTTATTCACTGTTTTAGTATACGTATAGATTTAATAAAAATAGTGTTAGAAACCTTCTCACTTACCAACTGTGTTTACTGTTTACCCGAAATTTATATATAGATATAAAATCTATTAAAGAAGATTATATTAAAAGAAATTAAGGCTTCTGTTTGAGGTAAAGGCCATCGTGGCGCAGGGGCACAAGGGTGAGGCTGTAGCGAGATGGTTGTGAGTTCGATCTTCACTCGGGAGAATGGATTGTTATTTATCAATATTTTCATTTCTACGCTCTGACACTCAACAAGCAAAGCCTGGAATAATTCGGCGGAATGTAGGGAACGGAATGTCTTAACAACACTAGGTTACCTCTGCCTACCCTGCTGTGTGCGGGTTTCAACGTGAAGCTGGTTTTTTTTAATTAAGGCTTCAGTTTTGAGCTATTCGAAGAACTTATCGTGTGAATCCTTAAAACTTTGCTACCTGTTACCAAATGATGAATAGCATGGTTCATTAATCTGAGTTTAACGTTTCACCCCTTATTTGGGTAGTAAGTTGTAGCACCTTCTATCAACGTAGAGTATGTAAGATAAAGCTATATAAAAATACAATTTGCTTTTTTTTCATATAAATTATAATTTATATAATAATATTAATTATCTTTTTATTGTCTTATTTTATTTATATACTTTTTATATAAGTACATTTATTTATAGAGACTGGCGTTGGGGCGTGCGAATGTAAACGCGACAGGTTGCTAGTTCGATTCCCATTCGAAGAAATGAAATATGTATTTAATATTTTTATTTCTTAGGTCGCGTGCGGCGTTCCCTCAATACGTGATTTAACACGCGGAGTGTTTTAATGAGAATGGAGTGCCTTAACAATAGGTTCTAGCTTCCCTCTGCCTAAAAAAATATAAATAAATATGTATGATTGAAAGAAACGAATGCGGATTATAGTTAAGAGTTAACTACTAGTTAAAAATGTTAAATCTGGTCAACGGAGCCTTTTCATAACGTAATTGCCGTGTGATCCCTGCCTAGAATAGGATCATCCTAGTACTGGTGGTGTCGTATGAGGCGACTAAAGTACGTGTGGTAGAGTCACGTCGCCAGCAATGGCAGCACGCATGGGCAGACTCGACCGGATCTTTACCACCCCCGGCATTTAAAACCGGCGTGAAGTAGTGGCTTTATGCCACTGCGTTTCGCATCAGGTAATGCCGGGCCCCGGCGCCCAACCCATCTTAAAGGCCGGCAACGCACCTGCAGCTCCTCTGGGGTTGCACGGGGCCGTGGGCGGCGGTAATCACTGACCATCAGGTGACCCGCACGCTCGTTTGCCGTGTCTTTTCCATAAAAAAAAAAAAAAGTAATGATGGAGAAACGTATGAAATAAGAAAAAATATTTTAACTGCTTTAATATTACATTACATATATGATAAAAATATTATATTATTAAAAAAAAACATATTTAACCATCAATAACAATTAACTGGCAACAAGAAAGACAAATCAATATTCAATATATAGAAATCAATATTCAGGTATATTATAAAATATTTTTACTAGAAGATTAACGATTTGTTAATTATTTGAGGGTACTTGAGTGCGATCCCACAACGGTCGTCTCGTCCGCTCAGTCTTTGAGACGTATCCGTACGCTGCGTGACCTCGCGATATAGTGCCTTTGAGAACTTTTAGTTTTCATTATTTTCTATTGCATTTAATTTACATATCTATGCGAATCATATCATACGTATTTCAATTTAGGACCATTGGTTGCTTTTTTGATACGTAACCGCGCGTTCCTGCGTCTCTCTGACAACCCTAGTTTTTAAGTTTTAGTCTAATTTTTTTATCGTTATCGTTATATTTAATATAATTAAATAAATAATATTTTTATTACGGTTTTAAATATATGTATATTATTATTTAATATTGTGTAGTGTTAGGTTAGTTTATTTTTTGAGCGCCATTTTGTTCTGCCGCGTCACCGCCGTCGAAATGGTGAGCAAGGATGTGAATAGTGAAGTGACGAAGAAGGGTCGCAGGAGGCGACGTAAGTCCGGTAGCCGCGCGTCTAAACGCCGCGCGAGAAAGTTAGCCGCCATGGGGTTAGTGTCGCCGGCGGAGAAAATCTCCTCTCCGGTGAAATGTGCCGTCCATGCTTTCCTGCTGAAGTACCAGAGTGCGTTAAGAAAGGTACCGACGCAGCTGCCCCCGAGGGTACACGCTGGCCCACCGTCCAGGAGGGTGAAGAGGGTGTCATGGCGTAAGTTAATGTCCACAGATAAGGAATACATACAAACTTGGAAAACTTAAATTATAGTATGTACCTACTTAAAATTTTAAATGATTTTGATTGTAAAATTTTCCGTAATGATAATATGATTTGTTTTTTTATGAATAAAAAAGAAACGTGTTTTATTAATCTATTTTAAATTATTGTGTTATTTCTAAAATGTTATTATTGTTGCTGAGGCTGTGGTGCTTGCTGAAAGAAAATTGTCTACAGTCGAAATATTTATATTTAGCGTTTCTTATTGAAATAACATTCAAGTAATTAGGTATGATTCTAACTTAGTGTTAAGACACTCCTCCGTTCCCACTAAGACACCCGTTATCCACTTTCCGCCGAATTGTTAAGACACTATGCATTTTGAGTAGCGGAGCTATACGCCATGCTTTGCATGCATGTATAGCTCCGAGCGAGAAAATGAAGATATTTCATTTTGTTCGATTGGGGATCGTGCCCACGACCTTTCGCGTTTAAAGTGCGCCACGACTGACCTAGTGTATTATTGATGTATTAAATATAAACGTCTTATTACGAACAATTCAAAGGTAGTGATTACTTTTAATATAAACTGTTGTTAATAATAATAATTTGCTTATTAAAAATTATATGAATTCGTGGCGCACTTGCGCGTTCTTAAACTGTATGGTAGGCCGTGGACTTATTGGACATTTGAGAGTGTCACAGGATGCATTTGAGATTATACATACTTTTCTGTCTTCGGGAGAGGCAGAGCCAAATACTTCTACTACTGCTACTACGAGAAATAATAACAGTTCATCCTCCACCTCTTTAAACCTTATTAAACGCCTTACTTGTGCTATGAACGCTTCGCGTTACCGTGCTGTGAGTTAATCGCATTGGAAAAATAAAACTTTTTTAAAATCCATGCATTTTTCCGAATAGGCATCGAACTCCCAACCATCGCATGTATGTTTTGATACTTTCTAAATGCAATATTTTTCAAATATCCCCTGACTGTAAAAGACGTCGTTCGTCGTCGTTTTTTATATTTTACATTTGTGAATTGGATGCTAATTTAGTAAATTATTAATTTTGTAAATTGCCTTAAAACGTAATAGAACCTACAATCCCTTATCACATCCCCAGGTCACGAAGAGAGCGGCGGTGCGGGCGGGGGCGGGGACCCGGCGGTGCTGGCGGTGGGGCCCGCGCGACGCCCACTCACCTACACGCGCGACGAACTGATGCGTCTGCGTAACTCGCCTCTCGTCAAACGCGGTTTGGAGAATGCGTTTTCGGGCAACGAGACTTTGGCACTGTGAGTCTTATTTATGAACATATATATATATGTATGTATAAAATAGTTTATTTATCTCTATATATTTCTTATACTTAAAACTATAGATTTATTGTAACGGAAACAGAAGTGCCATAGACGTCTAAAGTAAAATGATTCCATTGTAAGTTCATTTGTTACTGATATACTTCCTTTTGTATGTTGTTATTGTATGACGGTTTGTATGTTGAATTATTGTGATTTCTTTCTTGTACTTTATTTTGTATGTTTATAATTATATTCTCTATTGATTGCCAACGATTAGTGTTTTATTCAATAAATTTTAGTCATTTTATTTTTTCACTCTTTTTATTCTTTTTTCTCTTAATTTTTTAAAAAAAAACTGTGTTCCAACCGCCAAATATTTTATTATTTTTCTTAAGTATTTTCTCGGTTTAATATTGTAATGTAAATGATGTTTGTTTATAACATTATTCGCATAATAAGTCATAATTCATCTTTGTTTTCATTTTCTCATATGTATGCATACGGCAATATTGGATCGATACCTCGATTCTCGGTAACATTTATAGCGGGCATGTTCGCAAATATTGTAACAAGAGATTCTTTCACATTCTACGCTTATTTGGGAATTAATATGTAGCTACCTAGTATCTACATATAATATAGAGTAGTGGAATTTTCTAAGTTGATAAATTTTCTAGTCGTGGCGCAGGGGCACGAGACTTTGATTGTTAACGCAGGTTGTGGGTTCGATATGTGCTCGTAAATGAAATATTTAATATTTTTATTTCTCCGCTCTGTTCCACCACTCAACACACAATATTTCCAAAATTCGGCGTAAAGTTAGAAGCGCAGTGTCTTAACACTAGCGTCCCTCTGCATCTGTGAATATCATATGAAACTCGATGCCCAGCTTTGTCTTGCTTATCATAGCTGGTAGTTGAAAATAATGCATTTTCCCGAGTTGGAATTGAATCCACAACTGTCGCGTTTTCAGTTAGAGCCGCGCCCCGACGACCTCACTTTATAATTTATATAGATATAGATATATGTATAATTGCACATAAACGCTTTAGTGTTTGGTGTGTATATATATATATATATATACATATGTGCACACTTCCTACAAATTGTTATAGTTTATCATTAGTTAATATTTTATTATTTATTTCAGTGTATTAAAGAAACGTTCCGATTCACCCAACGAAGAAGATAAAGGAGCGAAAGGAGATGCTCCAACCGAAAATCACAAAGTAATATATACATATATATTTTCAATATTTAATCTCCAATTTAAAAAAAATATACATAACATTTATTTACTAATCTAATACGTACAAAAAATATATATTATTTAATAATTAAACAACAATTGTTTTTGTCGATTATTTTAGAGACTACGTATTTTTTGTTTGTAATCAATAACCACCGCAGTTAACAAGACAAATTGTGAACATTTTGTTGAGTTGGAATGGAACTGAGTACTATCGTGACTCGGTGACGCGACGGAGTATCTGGAGAGTATTCCAAATTCATAAACATAATTTAAAGTTAATTATATGTTTTACATATATAAAAATTTACAATTCATTTCACAATCCATTTTTTTACTACATGTAATTAGAATGTGTTTGATTTTTATAACGAAGTATAAATGTTAATTGATGAAAATTGATTAGATTCTACGTGTTACATAAAAAATGGCAATTTTAAGACTTTTTGCAAATAAAAAAATTTGTTACTTGTTTAAATATAACGATCTATCAAACTTATTTAAACCGATAGTAATAACTTTTGTTGTCTAGCATCGTCTATGTATTTTTTGCTTTACTTTGATGTGATCGGCAGCAGGGCGTGTACGGGCGCACGGGGCGCGCGGCGGACCCGCGCGAGCGCGTGCGCAAGGAGAGCGAGCCCAGCTCGGGCATCGTGCTGTCGCCGCAGCGGCGCTCCTTCACGTCGGGCTGCGGCGCGCCCGCCGCCGCGCCGCCGCCGCACCCGCACCTCGCGCGCACGCGCCCCGACTCGCCGCTGTCGCACCAGCCGCTGCAGAAGACCGAGCAGGGTCAGTGGACACGCAATGAAATAAATAAATAAAATATTAATCAATAATACTACACTCCCTCGACCGTTTCGCTGCTATCGTACAGGCCCTTGCACAATACCAAGCAAGCTCAGTTATGTTTATTTCGCTTCTTGCTGTATTCCGTGTATACTAGGGTAGACAAACGAGACCTACTTCAACAATTTTCGGGATAATCGTTCGTGTTGAGTAGTGGATTTTAACATTAAAATTATTTTCTATCAAATGAAGAAAATGAAAATAATTCATTCTCCCAGTGCTAAGCGAACTCTCCGCCATGGCGTTTAAAGCAAGTTCTACATTTTTAAATTATAAAGTACATCAAAACTTTTTCGAAAAACATTTTTTTTTATTCTATTAGGCTTTTATAGAGTAGTTAAAACAGCGGTTTCACTTAAAGTATGAAAAAAAACACTCTGTATAATTGATATGGGCCTTATTAGTAAAGAATATGGCCGCATCTTTGATGTATTAAAAAAATATATTCTTAATTTATATTTTTTAATCAGATATGGCCTAAATTAGGTTTTACATGGCACACAAAGGTGAAGCTTATGTGGAGATATTAATGCAGCTTTGTATATTGTTGCCTACAAAACTTATTAATATGATATTCAACATATCATTGTGAAAAATAAAATATTTTATAAGAATAAAATATTTAAAAAAAATAAAAGTGGCCAGTGACTGAGGCCGTGACGCAAGGGCGCAAGCATGTGACTGTAAACGTGACAGGTTGTGGGTTCAATTCCCCCTAGAAGAAATGAAATATTTATTCGACTTGATGTCGAGCTGAGAGAGAGAGCGGAAAAATTTTTGGAGATTTTCTAAAACACGCATGATGCATTATTGTTAGACACTTTTTTTTATTAATATATGCAAATTTAATCACTAGCGGGACGACGCATCGGGTCCGGGCCGCATCATGGTGCGAGACGTGCCCGCTCCGGGCTGGGAGGAGGCGGAGTCGCGCGACTCGCACAACCCGCGTGAGCGTGACTCGCACAACACGCGCGACTCGCACAACCCGCGTGACTCGCACAACCAGCGCGACTCTCACAACCCGCGTGACTCCCGCGACTCCCGCGACTCCCGCGACTCGCGAGACAATCGTGACTCTCGCGACTCGCGAGACTCGCGCGACGCCCGCGAGCCCCGCACGGAGCCCTACCGCCCGCCGCGCGACCGCGACCGTGACCGTGATGAGCGACGCGCTAATGGGGATCGGTGAGTAGACTGTATGAAATCTTACTAATATTATAAATGCGAATGTTCATTTTTCACACAACTGTTGAATTTAGACGAAATTGTACACATTTTGTTAAATTTGGACAGGCGAAGACGTAAATAGGAAAATAAATAGGATATAAATTAAATTGTTGATCTTTTATTTGAAATAAGATCTTTACAAAAATCTTAATTTATGCCTTATACACAGAACAGCTTAAATTATATAATGTGTCATATGTGATATAGGGCTCCATCCATGCATGTTTTAAAATACCCATGCTAAAACATGGTCATGGTATTGTATATAAAATACTACATACTCTAAAATTAAGTTTGAAATTTTAGAATTATTAATATTTTAGGAACCTGGAAACCTAGTGTTATGACACTCCGTTTCCTTTAAGACACTCCGTTCCCTTTAGGACACTGGTCCCCCACTTTACACCGAATTCTTGAGACATTGTGTCTTGAGTGGCGGAAATCAACGCCACCACAACCTTGAGGTTATATGTATATTTGAATATATTTATGTATTAATTTTAATAAAACATTGGCTTACTCAGATTCGATCGTCGCTCATTCACGCGAGACTCCTACTCCTCTGACATCAAGAGGGAACGGGACGATCGATTTAACAACGATAAACAACGTGATAGGTCTGTACAATATATTTTTTTTCTTTCCTTTCTTACAATTATATTGTTGGCCAGAAATAAACACGATGAAATAAATATATTTTTATTTTTGGTCCATTCTAATAATGTGTTCTTGTATGGTGGGTAACATAACATTACTTACAACCAATTGTATACTTCTTGCGTGTTGAGTGACAGAACTCAACGCCGCGCTTTGCCTCTATACCAGAGCGAAGAAATGAAAATATAAATGTAAGTAAATATTATAACATCTCCTCGAGTGGGGATCGAACCCACAACCAGTCGGTTTTACAGTCATATTCACACAGTCACAATCACATTTTGTACCGCTGCATCACGACTGGTCTCAATCTCGACTACTTAGATGAAAAAAATACTTGTTAAATGTTCTTAGACATTAATCACAATATTTTTCTTTAGCTTATTCATTGGGCAGAGGGTAACCTAGTGTTAGAACACTCCGTTCCCCACTTGAGCACATTTTTTGAACATTGAAATTTAAAAAAATAATGTATACATTGTAATTACAGTATATATATATATATATATACTGTAATTACAATGTATACATTATTTTTTTAAATTATATATATATATATATATATATATATATATATATATATATATATATGCTCATAATTTATATAGTATGGGAAATTTTTTTTATTGGATACATTTAATTTTTATCATTATTCAAAGTAATACGGATTGTATTACAGAGAGAAAATAATAAAAAATATATTTTTTTAATTTAACACGCTAGTCACAGAGAACGCTTCACCGATTTAAAAGTAGATTTCACTATCGTGTTTTAGAAAAAAAATACATTTAATTTTAATATCAATCAGATTTTAAAGAATACATTTATATAAATTTACTTTATCACGCAAACGGAGTTGTGGACCAAGCTAGTGATATAAATATTAAATTGTGATTTTTCTTCACAGGGAGGACAATCGTAGATCTGGAGGTCGCTTCTCTCAACGACGATTTGAGAAGGAAGATGAACCAGAATGGTAACCATAAATTTAGATATACATGAAAATATATATTATTTTGTTTTAGATATAGAATTTTTTGGACTATTAATAATATAAATTGTGTATATATAGGTTTAGTGGAGGGCCTACATCTCAATTGGAGACGATCGAGTTGCGGGGGTTCGACGAGCCCATCAAGAAGAATGGACCCGCTAGTAATAAGGAAGAGGTAACCATATTAATGTATAATATAAGATATATATACTAATACCTCTATGAAATTAATAATACTACGTATAAATTGTGCTTGTCTCTTTTTTATTTAAATTTTGGAATATTTAAAAAAATACAATATATATATTAGATAACAGTTAGAAAGTCTGTCAGTTTACATAATTATTATATGAAACTACCGCCAACGACTTCATAATTGCTTCGCGTACTGCTCTGGATTCCTTGTCGCAGAATGAAAAATCTCATTATTATTTAATATTTCTATTCTTATTACATTTATAACTAAACTATTATTAATTTTATTATTAAATATTATATAGCCTTCAATCCTGTAATAGATGAAAAATAAAGTTATTAACCTATTAATAACTCTTATTTGCCTTAATTTTTTTAAATACACAAACATGACAAATCAAAAAACTTATTATGACAAACATAATTTAATAAAAAAATGTTTTATGTGATACAGAAGTGGAACAACAGCGGCGGTGCGAGGTCGCCGGAGCGCTGGCGCGCCGAGCCGTCGCCGCCGCCCGCGCACTCGCACGCCGACTCGCATAACAATAGCAATGTATTCTATCACTATTTATTCACATTTTATTTTCACTTTCTATCCCGCATGTGGGCAGAGTGGGCAGAGGGAACCTAGTGTTAAGACACTCTGATTTGCAACGCAAAAATCTGAATGTCACACTTTGTCTTCTTGCCACAGCGATTGCATAAAACAATTCAACCCTGGGAATCGAACCCGCAATCGTCACGTGTGCGGTGCGGTGCGTGGAGAACGGAGTATCTTAACACTAAGTTCTGTCTGACTGCCATACTAGATGGACAAAAATATACGTGATATATAACATTACATGGGAAATAACGTTCAATTTAAAACAAATCACTATATTTAAAATATATTACAGGACAAGGACTCGGGTGTGGAGTTAAAGACTGAAGAGCAGCCGCAACCACCAGAACAGCCAGACTTCAATCTTGATGAGTTTCTTAAATTTGATTCTATTCCTGATGTTCTTACCGTGAGTATATTTTAAGTTATAAGGTATCTTTGTTCTCCTTTTTTCCTTTTATTTAAATAATTCTTATTTATAAACGAAATTTTGTGAATTTGAGAAAAAAGGAACAAGCAGACTAATTGATTTTACAAAAAGCTTTGCTTAAACTTGTTTATTGTATTAGTGTTGAGTGGCAGAACTCAACGCCGCATTCCAATTCAATTCAATTTCAATAGTGTAATTTGAAATATGTTTAATCGTTAACAGAACGGAGGCAGCGATACGGAGGGTAGCAGGTTCAGCCGCTGGTTCCGGCGCGACAGCCCGCCCGCCACCGCCGCCAACATGGCCGCCAACATGGCCGCCAACATCGCCACCGACCGGCACTACGAGAGGCTCATGCATAACATGATTGATGGTCAGTATTTGTACATATTCTGATTGGTCGTTTAAAATATATGAAAGTGTTTAAAGATGGTGATTTTAATTGAATGGTTTTATTTAAAATTTAAGAACTCAAAGATAAAGGAATTATGTATACACTTGATCATTTTTATTTTTATCTATTAATAATATTCTTCTCACAATTAATTGTATACTGTATTTGGCTTCCTCCGCTGGCAAGTGTTCACAAATGCGCATAAATGGCTTGCGAGAGAGATATTGCAAGAACCTGTTATCAACCTGGTCACGTTGTCTAACTGTGAACTATTTTGTTCTTTTGTTGTTTTTATTTTAATAAAAATATGTAAGCAAGACTACCATCGTCTGCCATACTAGCAAATATAATAAACAAAATGTAACTCAAGCCTTTGTCTTGGAGCTTCTGAAAGAACTATTGTAAAGCAACATTGTAATCTATCCAGATTATCAATAAATTTATGTACTACAGACTTAGAAAGTTCGACCCGGTCTCCGGCGCCCCCCGAGACGACGTTCCCCGCCGCGCATGCGCACCCGCACGCCCCCGCGGCGCCCAACGCCGCGCCCTCGCTGCTGGACCTGCTGCGGCGCGCCGGCGCCGACGCGGAGCAACGCTCTGGTACGTTCGACCGACAAACACTTATTTTAGATACGTACATAGGAACGCCCCCGCTCATACCTCACCCCGCCACCGAAACTGCTCCGCAAGACCGATTACAGTACTAGAGTACAGTTGAAACCGGTGCTAAGTGTGATGTACTTTACTACAATATTTTATATGTGCGGCAGAAAAAAATCTTTAATATAAACATAATCATTTCTATAATTAGAATCGAACCCACGAGGCCTTGCTGCCACAATCTCTCTCGTCACGTTAGCTTGGTATTGGTTGGTGGTTTTATTCATACGAACACCGATTGACGAGGCCAGTCGTTGCGCAGGGGCACAATGGGTGACTGTAAACGCGAATGGTTGTGGGTTCGATCCCCACTCGAAGTAGTGAAATATTTATATTTTTATTTTTTCGTTCTGGTGTCGAGGCGAAGCGCGGCGTCGAGTTCCGCCACTCAACACACAATGCTTCCAGAATTCGACGGAAAGTAGGAAACTTAACACTAGGTCCCCTCTGCTCACACCGCTGAGTACGGGATAGAGTGAAGCTGATTTAATTTGATAAAATTTAATGAACACCGACTTTACAGTTGCGTGTTGAGTTTTTTGTTTCATTATCCTTTATTATTACAGCTGAAATGAACTCCATGGGTGGTAAAATACACAGTCTGGAAGAGCTGGAAGCGCGCTTGAGGCCGCAGCCGCCGCCCGCGCACGACCACGACCTGTCCGCCTTCAAACGCCTTGTGAGTGTGTTTGCTTTTTGCTCTGATTTAGAGAAGCGATCCGCGTCGCCATAGCAACGTGACGTATTATTTTATACAGTAGTGGGTTCATATATTTTTTGTGCATGGTTTTAATAAATAACTATAGAAGATAACTGTGAAAAATTCATCATTTTTGAAAAAGGGCTACGAATTGTTTCTCTACAATTTAATAACAAAAAAATCTTTGACATGCAGCTTCGCCCGTGAGGTTAAATGAAAAAAAAAAACGTTTTGTCCGATATAATATGAAACTTTCTGAGTGCCTGACGTACGACCGCGTTTAGTAGATTACGATGAAACGATTAGCGTGATATTCCTTAATAAATGGATTATCCATCATAAAAATATTTGTAGTACGGCTAGTAGTAGTTCTTGAGATCTCAACTCGGAGCTCACCAGCTCAGCGCAGAACTCAATGCCGTTTTGCCACGACACCAGAGCGAATTAATGAAAATGTACATTTAAATTAATATTTCATTTCTGCGAGTGGGTATCAAACCCACAACCAGTCACATTTACTCGCCCCTGCGCCATGACTGGCCTCGGATAGATTAAAATAAAGTTTAAATATGAAATTAATTTATAATATTATTATTAATTTATTAATTTTAAAAAAATCCTTTTCCAGTTGGCGCAAGTATCAGGCGGGCATGCGGTAACAGCGGAACCACCTCGTCCGCAACCACCGCCGCCACCACAACCACAGCCTATGAGCTTACTCCAGGTTATTTTTTATTTATTTTCTTAACCTTCAGTCTGTAGTCAGTAGGAAAGGTAGTGTTAAGACATTTCATTCAAATTTTTAAGACAAACAATTTTTTGACACTTCGTTACACTGGACCTATAAAATCAGATATCATTGATCCTGACTTTTATTATTATTTTTAAATTTAATATATTCCTAACAGTAATTCAAATAGTAATTAAGTTAATCACTGATTTAACTTTATTTGACTTTTAAATTACTATACGAATAAATACTTATTACACGTATTTTTAGTATTTTTTATTATGAATTTATTATTAGATGCTGAGCAAGAGCATGGAACAACAGCAGCAACAACAGCAGCAACAGCAACAGCAGCAGCAGCAGCAACAACAGCAACAGCAGCAGCAGCAAAAAGCGCCGCACATCCCGCAGGAACTCCTTTACAAGCTCCTGCAAGTGCAACAGGTAATATTGCAGTACTGTAACATAATAAAATTTCTTTTTTTAAAATGCCATCATGGCGTAGCGGCTTGGCATTTTACCGTAAACGCGTTGTAGGTTTAATTCTTACTCGGTAAATATCTCATTTCCTCGCTTTGGTTAGAAGACAAAAAGCGACCTTGAGGTCCGTCACTCGACACGCAATGAATTGCCCTACTAAAGGCACCAGACTAAAAAATACTAAACAGGATAATGTGATTACGTAATTGTTTCAGCGTCAACAAGCTGCAGGCGAATGCGGTATGGGCGGCATGACCTCCATGACGCAGCCCTCCGACAGAGACCTGCTGCAGCGGCCCGAGGCTCAAGCTATTATTCACGGTATGATATTTTTATGTGTATTTTTTTGTTATGTATGCTCTTGGTGTTATTATAGGACGTAGAAGTTGATTGTATACTATATTTTTTTAGCTTCACGCTGTATTCCGCAAATACCATGCTAGGCAGAGGAAACATCAAAATCCAGTGCTCAGGCACTCCATTTTTAATAATATACTTGCATTCTTCAATTTCAAATTTTGGAGGCATTGCGTCCTGAGTGGCAGAATTCAACGCCGCGCTTCGCCTCTTTATTTTAGCGAAGAAAATTAAAATATTCAATATTATATTTCCTCGAGTTGGAATGCAACCAATCCAACTCAACCAATACAATAATAATAATAATAAATAATAAATAATAAATATTCTTTATTGCTCCTTAATAAAAATAAAACAATGTAAAAGCTTAAAAATAGTAAAAAAAAAGAAGTACAATAAGGCGGCCTTATCGCTTAAAGCGATCTCTTCCAGGCAACCTTTGGATGTCGGAGTTGTGTAAAAGTGGGCGGTGCACTAAATGAAATATTTACATAATTACGTAATGTTAAAAATATAAAAAAAATAAATAAAATACATCAAATACATAAAATACAAACAAATAAATATATATTTATTAAGATAAATACATAAATATTACATACACATATTTACATACATATACTATATGTACACACAAAATATAAAAAAACACAATAAAGTTGAATATTTTAATAATGTTATATATTAAAATAATGATATTTTAGCTTTTTTTTTAAATATATATACTTACAATCTGTCTTGTTTGCGTATATATTACTCAAGTTCACTTTAAAACTTTATTCTCAGTACAGTTTGAATACAAAACACTGAACAAGTTAATTTGAGTAAAACATAGCAATACAATATTATTAATTTATTTAAATTAGCTTATTTTAAGTATAAGAATTGGGATCATCATTTTTAATTTCGTTTTTTTTTTCTCATCTAGGTCTAAAAGCGGGTGAGATCACAGTCCAAAACCTGATGCAGCAACTCGGCAACCCCGGCCTTCAAAGCCGCCATCGTGAACTCCTTTTAACCATTCTACGTACGCATCAGCAACGGCAGGTTCGTGTGGTTGTTTTTATATTAGTGTTATACTGCCCTCTATGTAAAAAAATGGGTGTTCAAAATGTGGATTAATGAATTAATGCCTGATTATTATAAGATAATGAGATGAAATGGATAGCTAGCACAGTAGTGGCGCAGGGGCACAAAGTGTGACTGTAAACGCCACTGGTTGTCGGTTCAATCCTCACTCGCACAAGTGAAATATTTCGTTCGTCGCTCTGATGTCAATCTAATATGCGCAGTTGAGTTCCGATCCGAACGATACTTTTTTGCCAATGGTGTCACTTAAGACAAGGTTCCCTTTGCCTATCCTGTTGTGTGCGGGATACAGCGTGAAGATGACCACTTTTAAATAAATAACTATTATATTGCAATAATTACGGAATGATATAAAAAATTTATAAAAACTTTTTGAAAATTATTATATTAAAAAGCACACATTTGTGCACACATGTACAAAATTCTAATTAATATATTTGTCTATATCTCATTTTACAGCAAATGGGCGGTTCTCCATTACCTAGCGGCGTGCCTGCAGCGCATCTGGTGGTACCGCCGCACCACCAACCGCTCAGATTGTCACCGTTACCACACCCAGGTGACTGTTTCAGTTGTTTATTTATTTTTACTCATTTGCTATTAGTATTATTGTGTGGTAAACTTTTGCCTTTTATTAATTATGCTTTCAGAAGATAAATTATTAAAAAAATTAGAGTATTGATATTGATCAAAGTATTGAAATATATATATATATATATATATATATATATATATATATATATATATATATATATATATATATATATATATATATATATATATATATATATATATATATATAATAGAGAAAGAATTGAGTTGAAATTAGTAATAAAAATTATTTCATTTTTGTAAATGATTTTTTTTGTTGTGATAAATGGTGCTATATTTCAACGGCAGTTATAGTTACCATCTTATTACTTTCGTAAAAATAAAACATGTTAATTTACTGAATTCTTTCTTTATTATATCTTAGCTCACATTTAAAATAAATGACAATCACCTCTTACATTTAATATTCGCCATATTGTCATACAACTTTTTAGCTATACCATAAAACCTAATACAAGATATTTTTATATTGTTTGTTTGCAAGTAATTAACACATATTGCTAGTAATTAAAACTAAAACCCACCATATTGCTTAATTTAAACGGACGCAGCGTATTGCGTGTCCCCCATCATGGCGCCGAGTCCCAGCGCCCTCACTGTGCACCATCCAGGTAGACTTTTGTAGGAGTATAAGCATTTTTTAAATATTCTGGTTAAAGTGGTATATATAACCTTATTTTTTTTATTATAAAAAGATATTTTTATAATTATTGATCTATTCTCTAAACATATGCTTGATATTAATTGAATTTTGTACTTTTTGTCAAACTAGCTTTTACCTATGGTTTCGCATACACGAGCCTTACAGTTTTCGTTGATAAAACAATATTTAAATTCAAGCTAAGTAGTTCCTGAGATTAGCATGTTCAATCAAATAGACTTTTAAGCTTTATAATATTAGTACACAAGTAAAGAATTTTTATCAATTTTTAAGTCCAGCATATTATATTTGCTAGTTAGAAGAAGAACTTTCTAAAAAATTATCCACATGTATGCTATAGTTTACACATTATTACAGTAATATTCTGAATTAGAATTCAGAACTTACGTTCTTGACTAACTTCCACTCAACGTGTATATTCCATGATAGTATGTCAAATGCCACTATGCTTATTTGTTAATATATATTTATTAATTACTAAATTTGAGGTCGTTGTGTCTGACTGTCTGTATACGAGAAGGGTGTGGGCTCGATTTCGGTTCGGGAAAATGAGTTATTTTTATTTCATCCTTCTGGCTACAAGACGAAGCGTACGTCACTCAACACGCAATGTCACGAAAATTGGATGTTAAGTAGGGAGAGGAGTATCTCAGACTAGGTTCCTTCTGCTTACAATGCTTTATGCGAGATACTTAATATATGCATGCAAAAATAAACAATAATGCCAGATGATTTTTTGCCGTGTGATCCCGGCCTAGAATAGGATCATATCATATAAAAAAAAAAGACGTGACGGAGAGGTACAAGCGAGTTTTTTTTTAATTTATTCGCTCTGATGTCGAGGCAAAGAGCGATTTTGAGTTACGTCACTCAACCCGCAATATCTCAAGAACCCAGCGGTAAGTATGGAACGTAAGTGTCTTAGTGGGACAATGTTTCTTATTACTAGGCCCCCAGGTTCCTTGTATTTACCGTGGAATGTATGCGGTATACAGAATGAAGCTGAAAAATAAATATATATGAACCATAATTATAACTCCAAATTGCAGCTCGTATACCATCACCCCGTGAACTGGTAGTTCACACACAGTCCATAATGCAAGGGGCTCTCTTGAAAAAGAAATTAGAAGAACAGAAGGAGAATTATCGTAGAAGACATGAGGTGCAACCGAAACAACCTACACCTATCTCCTTCACACCTACTTCTGTAAGTTGTTTTTTACCTTTTATATGTTAGTTCTAAAATTATTGTCTTTATTATAAAATATTAAATTTACTAGAATAATAGTATTATTATAAAAATAAATATAATAATTATAATGGATATTGTTAGCTATTTAATATCACAAGTTGTATTAAGTTAAGAATATAGATGTTTCCATATTTTGTTGAGATATAATGTAATCTATTTACAAATCTATAGGAGATGAAAAAGGACAAGGCCGTAATTAGGAAAGAAGAGATATATATATAGGTTATGGTGAGATAAATATTAAAACATCTATATTTATATTGTTATTGTGTTTAAAAATTTCAAGGTGCTTCGCAAAATGACAGCAGAAAAAGAAGAGGCGAGCAGCCCCAAATCAACATCATCATCGTGGGCGCCGCACGCGCACCCCGCCCACCCTAAACCACACGGACGACCCATCGTCAAGGTAAACTTTAGTGATATATATATATATATATATATATATATATATATATATATATATATATATATATATATATATATATATATATATATATTATATTTATAGATATTATTAATGTTGCACTGTATGGGGCCATCCATAAGTCACATCACACACACGGCACGAATTTTACCCTCCTTCGTATTGCCCCTCACCCCTCCTTGCTTATATTATCACATATTTTTTGTACCAAGAAACTTCTAGGTACAAAAATTAATTGTAAGAGCCGTTGGATTCTTTTAATATATATTGTGATGAAATTTTGAAACCTCTACTTTTGTCTATTCTCGTAAGAATTTAAGTTAATTATTTTAAATGTTACCCTTCACTTCCCAAGGTATGTCTGCCAGCTATTATTTTTTTTTATAGATGAATCATTATTATATATATTAGTATTTATGTATTATCCTGTGGGGTAGGTCAATAAGACTCAATTCTATAATTATAATATTTTTATGCTGTTGATGTAAATTTTATTTTAAAGAATTTATTACGACTTCGCTTCAATAGGAGTGGTTTCGCTTATACTATCTAAGAATTTTTTTATGCAAAATGATCAATTTGTTAAGAGTTTTTGATCAGGATAGTTTGGGTCTATCATATTATGTAAAGTTCAATATTCTTATAATTAGGTATTATATTTGTGTTGCTGTCTGCTTCAACCATTTTATTATTTTATTTAAGCTCATATAGTCCCTTCATATTTGTAAAATATACTAACACATATTTTAAAAGCATCATAAACCATTTTGGACGCAGCAGGACTTGAACCCGCGCCTCTTGAGTAACACTCCCAAGCACACTGACGCGCTGGGCCACCCGTCGAACTGCGGTTTTGAGACGGTTAGACTCTTGGTATATATAGATTTTTTTTTGGGTTCTTTTTGTTATTTTTTTTTCTATTTTATAAGGAACAAGGCATACTTACTATATGTGTTTATGTTGTTGTGTAAGTTTTTTTTTCTTATGTTGAAATTAAATTCAAAATGTTGTACCTATTAAAACGATTTTGCTTATATTTATTTTATTATATTTTTTTGTTTATTTTTCAGTTTTGTGTATATGTATTTTGGAATTTATAAATTATAATTATTTTTTATATCATATTTCAGCAAGGAAACCAAGGCGCGCCATCACAGATGGGATTTGGCAATTCGCAATCTGACTACCAACAACATATGTTTAGCCAACAAGTGAGTGTGAAACTTGTATTTTTTTATATATAATTCTCAAGTGTTATAGTTATCGTTAAAGTGATATACCTTCTTTATTGCTATGATAATACTATATTTAGAATAAGGAGTAATTTCACAATTTTTCACCTGTCACAAAAATATGATAGGACTACTATTTGAATCCTCGCCTCTTAGTCCTCTAAACGCTAATTAAAATTAATTCGTTGAATAATTTATGTTACAACTTGTTGATTTTTTCGTAAAATCAAATCAACTTCACGCTGTATCTCGCGCACAGCAGGGTAGGCAGAGGCTAGTGTTAAGGCCCTTCGTTCTCCATTTTCGGCTGAATTCTGGAGGCATTGCGTGAATAGTGGTAGAACTTAACGCCGCGTTTTGCCTTGTGATTCCAGAGCGAGAGATAAATGAAAATATAAATTAAAAATATATATTTCATAACATCATGTTTTTTTGCATAGATTTTTAATAATCATGTGTTTAAAAAAAACGAACAGTATACATATAGAAAAATCATAAAAATGTAAAATATTTAACGTGGATGTTAAATACCTCAATAATTCTAATTTAATTGTTTTGGTTCAGATGGCAAACGCCAATCGAGCCTTCCCACACCAGCAGCAAAGACAACAAATGCCTAATTCTGTAAGTTTTAATAGCTTAAAATAAATACATACATTTATACTGATAAAATCTATACACACGAGGGTTGTTAGTTCGATTCCCATTTATTGATTTCGTTTCTCGTATCTGTTAGTGACAAGTAGGGGACTACCACCTAACACGGCATAGGCAATTTAGTAAATTACAATTTTACATTTTAAATTAAAGTATTAAATAGGAATGATCTCGTGTATTTAGTATTATACATATTTGCATTAATTCGTGTGATCATGTTGAAATTATAACTTTTTTTGTTTTAAGACTTCGTCATAATTTTTATGATTATTTTTTTTTATTTTATTATAGATTTAATTTTAAACTATATTTATATATTACATTTACAGCTCAATAACATGGGCGGTATGTCCCGCGGCGCCGGCACCACCCTCCACCAGCTGCTGGTACAGTCACATCAGAGGTCGTTCAATGGTAGGTCATTGGTGTATACAATACGGTCGACGAGTCATGGCCACCCTGATACGCTTTCTGAACTTCTACGTGTTTTTTATTCAAGAAGAAAATGTGAAAGTGAAATCGCATATTTCTACAGATAAGTTCAGAGTGACCACGAGTTATGACCATAACTCGTCGTCCATACTGTATTACAGCAACTATCTTTTTTGTTATTTTTTGTAAATGTCTTTCGTTTGTTAATAAATGACTTGTATGATAGATGTTGATTAATTAATTTCTAGCCGATATTTAAAAGTACATTAATAAATATAAAAAGTCAGTCTGTTTGTGATTTCACAGTAATTGTGTCTGTAGATAGTTATATGATACTAAAACAAACCAACGATTTTTTGTTTGTCTTTATGTTCAGGGTTTATCTCCTGAACGTCACGTATACATTCTAAACTCCACGACAACATCATAATGTCTTTGTATGTTATTAAATAAATGTTACGTTTCAGATATGGGTGGCGGCACAGGCGGTGGTGACAACCAGCTCGCCCGCTGGTTCTCCCCCGAGCTGCTCGCGCGCGCCTCCGCCGGCAAGCTGCCCTCCGTGCACGTGCCCAATGCCCTCTCCCTCGAGGACCTGGAGCGGCACCATCACTCGCCCGCGCCCCCCGTGCGCAACTGAGGCCCACACGAGCCCCTCTGGATATATATACCCGGATACGACGACTGACAATTCTCCTCATCTCCCACCTATACCCGCGCGTGCCCTCCTTCAATGTGATAAATGACCACTAGTCCTTTTCACGCCTTTACCATTGAGGTCCCATTGCCGGATACATATGTCCGGATACAGAGACTGACAGTCCCCATCCCTCCTTCCTAACCCTTCGTCTATATGCGTTCTTCCAGGCTTGCCCTATGGCCTAAAATGGATGTGACCAGTGACTATTCCTCTCCTCCTCCGCCGCGCTCCTTTCCCCACACACTGTCGCTTTTAATATATATACCTGCGATACGACAGGTGGCCATCCCCCATACCCCAACCCCACCCGCCTCTCCTTGTCACGTCCGTCACCGGATACATATACCCGGATATACGACTGACATGGACATTATATTGTGATTTAACCAGTGAACGGAAGATAGCTATATATTGTAATTTACTATCCTATCCTGTCGACATAGGATAGATGTGGATTGAAATTGCGTATTAAATTGTGCATGAGTACTGAGCCGTGTAAGGCCTCTGGAATCTGATTGCCCGGATATGACGAAAGCATGGATAGAAAGAATACAATTTAAGCTTTTTTTTGTATAATATTGAGAATTGTAAAGAAACATTTGCCGTCTAATAATGTATGTACTAAAGTGACGTATGTGGCTTGTTGAAATTGATTTGACTGCAATTTTGTATTCTAAAATGTAATAGTAATACATTGTTTTTTTTTAAATGCAATTATGTCAATCTCTCCGTATATCATGTTCTCGGATCATCTAAGAAAATATAATTTCTATTATACTAAACAAAAAAAGAAATTTGTCATAGCAAATGACCCAAAGATATCCTCCTATCCAGTTTATTACCGTTCATATTACCAGTGTTAGGCATTGATGAAAAAAAAAAACGAATATTGTTTTTTTTTCTGTATTTACTAAGTAATGTATTATAGCATGATCAAATATAGTCGTTCCATTGTGAGTAAAGGTTGTGATTTGTCCGTGGTTCAGATAAATGTGTTTTATAATACAATATAGGCCGCCATTTTTAAGACATTAAAATTTTTTATTATTATTTTGTCCGGCATTATTAGGTACAGTATTTTTTTTTGTTGTATAGTCATTTTCATTTGACAACAGAACGTTTACAGATCACTGTCACAATATTAAATCATTATGCATAAACAAAAAATAACGTCATTCTCTCTTATAATAAATTCAGGTAAAAATGTAGTTAAAATAAAATCTAAAATCGATCTAAGTAAATAAAATTGACAAAGCAATATATTAATTGTGATAAATATATAAATAAATATGAGTGAATACTGCTTATAGAGGTCGTCGTGGCGCAGCGGCGCAGCGTCTGATTAACTGTTGTGGGTTCGATTCCCACTCGGGGGAATGAATTGTTTTCATTGTATCAGACCAGGCGAACGCAAACGCAAACGCTACATCTTATAAGTGTGAGTGAATACAGCGAATCAAGTTGAATTTGTGGTTTAGTCAATTACTTTTACTGAATTGAAAAAAAAACGATAGAAAAGTCTCCTTTACCAGCTTTCTATAAAATGTCGGAAAACATTGAAAGAAAAACTAACCATAAAAAAATGTACCTGGATTTTGATGATTGCGATTAATGCCTTAAAAATGAGAAAATATGAAAAAAAAATAACTACTGATATATGTATATTTATATTTGTATTACAAAGAGGCTATAAAGTATCTTTTTAATGAACACTGCCATTTCCCATATTTGTTTTATCGTTATTTTTCACTTGCTTGTCGAAATTTTCTTTTTTTTTTTTTATTATTATGCGTCTGTTAATATTTTATCGGTATTAAAAAAAACGGCATATTATTTATTATTACATTTTGTTACCTACATCCTTTATGCATTTATATTATAGTAGCTCTGTGGCTCCATTTTGTCAAAAAAAAAAATAGTACTAAAATTAAAGAGTAAATTTGCTTTTGTAGTTTATTATATGTATTTATATATAATAATTGTATAATGGTACAAAATATGTAAACTCGGTGTTACAACTTCTTATGATATATACGAGATGGAAATATTATATCATACAAGCTTTAACACCGGGTGGAGTACTCTATAGCAATACTATTTATTACGCTGAGGGATATGTCATATAGGAAGGTTGTAGCGGGTTCAAGCAAGTTTCCTATATGAGATATTCGCTTGGCACCAAATTGTGGTGACACGAGAGAGTATTGTATTTTATATAAAGCTATAAATATACATAGGGTAGAAGCTTTGGGGGTCAGTTTGGTGTATTTCGTTGTAGATATTGACTATAGAATAGGTTTATAGGCTTATTGGTTTGGCCGTCGATTTTTGTTTGACCCCCTGTAAGCTCCCACATGGAAATGTAACGTAACCACTCGAAGTAATGAGGTTCAAAGACGAACACGGTTGACGTGATGTGTGAATGTGTGTGTGTTTGTGTGTATGGGAGTCTGGATGTGTGCGCGGATGTGTTTTTGTTACGTCGTTTACGAGGAGAAAGATTTACGTTAGACAATAGTTGGTAAGAGGCGGGCGGGTATGAGTGGAACATTTTGAAATATTAATATGTGAATATAATTTTTTTATTACTCAACCCGGGTGGCTGGCGCATGGTTTTTTTTTATTTGGTTGTCCGGTCGGTTGTAATTATTATATTCATATATTATAACGTGTCGGTTCGTATTCGCCCGCCGATATGCAAGTATACACTGAGGATGGATGTTTCCGGTTGATCTCTCCGCCGTACGATTGCGAATTTGTGAAAAAAAAAAGTATTGTGGGATTCGCACAAGTGAGGAACATTTGTGTTTGGGTACCTGTTGTTTTTTTTTAACACACCACCACCACCATTCCCAACGACAGTACGTACCCTGAGCTGACGCGTCAATTTCGTGGTTATTTCCCATATAATATCGACAATAGTGTAGTATTGCCGTCCAAAAAGTAGCCTCAGCTCGACGGTTGGTTCACCCAGCGCCTCAGCGCGAACAAGTTACAGGATGAATAGGTTATCTTTTTTTTAATTTGACGTTTTAGTGGACCCGGCCGCCGCTGGCAATCATGTGAAGAAGCCCCCCTTTGATACGTGAGGTTTTTTTTAAGGCATGTGATGCCGCCATTTTGATTTCGATGTAGGGCGAAATTTTCTGTTCACGAACGCGACCTGTATGTCTCCTGTCAGCTTTAAATTATTGATTAAACAAATTTGAAAGTTGTTTGTTCGTTTAATTTTTATTTGTGTGTGTTAACTTTAAATATCAAAATATTTAAGAGGACGGCGTGGCACAGTCGCACTATAGTGTAAGTGTAACGCGATGGTTGTGGGTTCGATCCCCACGGGGTCCAGGCAAAAAGCCCGGAATTGAGGTCCGCCACTCACTCCGCAATGCCTCGAAAAATTCGGCGGAAAGTAGTGAACAGAGTGTCTTAACACTAGGCTCCTTCTGGTTGCCCTGCTACATACGGGATACTGCATAAAGCTGAAAAATTTAAAAGAAAAATATGTAGATACATGAATCGATTATCGTCGCTTTGAGTGTAAACCTGCCTATTAAGAAAATTCACAAAAGAAAAAAAAAGTTTTTAAAAAACTGTACGTATGTAATACGTAGTATAAGGTTATCACAAGTTCGAAAATTTATATATTTTTTTACTATATGAAATTAAAAAAGGTCGATGTTGTATGCTTTTTACACTTTCGAATGGCATAAAATTGAATCGAAAAATTACCAATGGTTCGAATAGTCTACCGACGTTGTAAATTTTGGTAACCGATTTAAAAAATCGGCATGAAGATCTTAGTGTGTATAAGTGTCACAGGGGCAAAAGCGTGTTACTGTAAGCGTGACAGGTTGCGGGTTCGATTCCCATTCGTGGAAATTAATTTTATCAATTCTTCGCTATGGTGTCGGTGCAAATCGCATCGTTGAGTTCCGCTACCTAACACGCAATGGCTCCAGAATTCGACGGAAAGGCTAAGCACCGCTTTCTACTCTGCTATATGCGTAATACAACGTGAAGCTGGAAAAATAATTATGATATAAATTAGTGGTCAGGTCAGTTTTTTTTTAAATTAAAACATTTTTTTGCTTTATAATCCTTACTTCAATGTTATATAATTTTAATTTATGTTAATATTCTATTTAGATCCACAGAAGTACTTTGCGTTTTTTTTTTGTCGTTTTGCTACAAAGTACGTACTTGGCAGTTTTTATAATGTGATGAAGGAAAATGGAAAAAATCTTTGTATTCATCGATAGAAACAAAAACTTTTCAATTTAAAATGTAAATTAAATTATTCAAAAATGTTAATTTGAAATATAACAATTATCTAATAATATAATAATAATATTCCATATTTCGTATGTGTTATAAAAATATGAAAAAAAAATATGAAAGTGAAACATCACTTCTTTTCGGTTCTTAATGTATTCTGAATGAGGCCTCCAGGTTACAGTCCCACAGCGTGCCCTATATCGTAAACGCGGTTGTGGGTTTGACTCTCATTGTAGACATGTATTATGCAATATTTCCATTTTCTCAGTATTGGTAACCAGACAAAGCGCAGCGTTGACTTTCGCCACTCAACACGCAATATCTCGAGAATTCAGTAGAAAATAGAGAACGGAGTGCCGCAGCACTAGGTTCTCTCTGCATATATTTCTGCAGGGTACTTTATGCGGGATACAGCGTGAAACTAAAAAAAAGTATATCATAATAAAAACAATTAATTAAAACTTTAAAAGCCAATGCAGTTTACCGATGTTCCGCTAGAACATTTATGCTAAATTTTAATAACATACTAGCTTACTAATATGTGTTAGCTAAATTGGAGTATATTGAAATATATTCCAGTATGGGCGGCGGTGACCACTTACCATCAGGTGACACGAACGCTCATTTGCCTTACCTTTTCCTTGAAAAAAAAAACTACATATGAATAGAGATCCAAACGTCAATGCATACACTCCGTCCCCCTATCTTATTTACTGTTTATTTATATGTAGATATAACTAAAGCATATAATTTATATTTGACAACGCCAGCTACGGCTACGTCATAGTAAGCGCAGGATCTGAAGGCTGTCTTCTCGCCAATCACCTCTCTGAATTTATTATGAGTTTTAAGCAAGGGAGTGCATGCCAGTTACCTCCCCATAGTGCACCCGCTGGCAGAGAAGTCAAGAACATATGGGAGTTCTTGTATAGTTGGAAAAAAAAATGCCATTTGGCTCGATCCTGGTACCTCTCTGCGAGCGGGCCGATGACATTCAAGTAGGAGTGTGTGCTGGCGAATAAAGACACTCGCCACTCAGCACGCAATGCTTCCATAATTGGGGAACGAAAATATTTTAATAGGAACGGAGTGGGTTAACCATAGGCTCCCATGTTCCGTATCCCTAGCCGACATAGCGTGAAGCTAAAAAACAATATAGTATGGAACAGGGTTATGTGTGTTATCTGGTAATATTATTCACATTTAAAGATTATTAAATTTACAATAACTACGAAACTTATTTAGGATACTTTATACTAACATTTCGTATTTGTTCAATCATTTAATATCTACAGCAACGCATCTACCAAGTGTAACGAAACGAATGAAAAAAAACGTTAAGTATAAATTAAAATTCAGTTGTATCTAATTAAAAGTTTTAGATTTTAAACATTATATATATAAGTTTGTATAATAATTCAGTCACTATATTTACTTCCTACCAGATGGGTGTCTATGTTACAGAGGGTATTTAGTATATTATAAAATAGTATATAATTATACGGAAGTGGTGCTTATGAGTATATTGACTAAATAGTCAGTAGAATTGAATAAATTAAAAGTTACGATGTTCCCTACAACATGGAAGATAATTAAGTTCCTGCTGTTTTCTCAATGTGTATTCGAAGTTGGTGCCAGTAAATGGCCTGCCCATACAGATGTTGAAGGTAAAAATATAAAATTATATAAATGATTTGGTGATGATTTGTCTTATTTAATAAGTTAATTAAAATTCTTTTTTCATCTTCACGCTGTATCTCGCACACTGCAGGGTAGGTAGAGAGAACCTAGTATTGAGACACTCCATTCCCCACTTTCTGCCGAATTCTGGGGCATTGCGTGTTGAATGGCAGAACTCATTCCATCCCATTGGTTTATCCCATCGACTTGGGATTGAACCCACAATCAGTGGGCTTTACAGTCACACTTCGTGCCGCTGCGCCACGGCTGGCCTCGCTGCGCCACGACTGGCCTATAATTATTGATTATTACAATTTCTACTAAATTGTACAAGTTTTTTTTAACGCCATTGTCAGCAATGATCAAGTTAGATACTATAGATAGTTCACATTAAAATCGAAAAAAAACTTAAAGCATATATTTAACCGCAATGCCACTCAAAAAGATATATTTTATACCCCTTAAGTACCTATACATTAATCTATCCCGCACAGCGTTGCCAGATTTTCTCTCGAAAATCAAAAGGAAAAAGCGGGATTATTTATTATTTGTCCATCTATTTGAATTTTTAATGGAGAAACTTAACTATAACGATATTGTTTTGGTTTATCTTATGTAAGGCAGTTAAGTCTTCAGAATAATTATGTAATTTACGAATGTACTTATTTGTTTATTTCTTTAAAATTATTAGTGACTAATTAAAACATTAATTTGGGCCGGTCGTGGCGCATTGGCACAAAGTGTGACTGTAAACCGACTGGTTGTGGGTTCGATCTCCACTCGAGGAGATGAAATATTTACTTAAATTTATATTTCCATTTCTTCGCTCTGGTGTCGAGGTAAAGCGCGGCGTTGAGTTCTGCCACTTAACACGCAATGCCTCCGGAATTCGGCAGAAAGTGGGGAACGGAGTGTCTTTCACTACGTTCCCTCTGCCTACCCTGCAGTGTGCGGGATACAGCGTGAAGCTGATTTATTTATTTAATTAAAACATTAAAATAATACAAAAAAAAAATATTTCTCATAGTACGTGAAATAATCCATTAAACGCGGGACTATGTCTGTCCCGATCAGTGCTAAAAATCGGGACGTCCCAGCGATATCGGGTCATCTGGTAACGCTTTGACATTGTAGAGAACTCACTCTATCTCCCGCTAAAGCCCTATAAGCTTTGTTTCAGACAACGCCAGCTACGATTACATCATAGTAGGTGCCGGTTCTGCGGGTTGTGTTCTCGCCAATCGCCTCTCTGAACTGGAAGACGTCGAGGTTCTGCTGATAGAGGCGGGCGATGACCCACCTGATGATGTTGATGTAAGGATTAAATTATTTATTATAAAACTAACTGATACGCACATATAAATATTGATATAACTTAAGGATCTTTATTTCTAATATGTAGACGTCATATAAATAATATAATATAATAGTAGAATAATATTGTCACATTCCTTATTTGTTGTATATAATTTGACTTAAATCTTAATAACAATATTTTTTTATATTATCATATAATTTTTATTTTATACCATTCATATTTTATAGTCTTATCGGGAACAGTTATAATCTTCAATAATTTAAAATCAAAGAGGTACTCCAAGGTATTTCCTTGTACACATTACCTACACCTTATATATATATATATATATATATATATATATATATATATATATATATATATATATATATAAAAATTATAACATGGAATATCTATATATTTTATATCGGCATATTTAATATTTCAGATTCTATATTATTTATATTATTTAATATTTCAGTTGTTGGTACCGGAAATGCACCCAAAAATATTTTGGAAATATGAAACAGAACACGATGGTTACACTGCCCAGAATTTAGAAAAGAAACACTTAAGTTACATTACAGGCAAAGTGTTGGGTGGAAGTAGCACCGTTCACTATACATTTAATACTAGAGGGACTCCTGCTGATTACCAGCACTGGGTGAACATAACCGAAGATGAATCCCTTTCCTGGGAAAATAGTCTTAAATATTATATTAAAAGTGAACATTTTCTTGATGACAAGATAATGAATTCTGAAAATGGACGTTTTCATGGTAAAAATGGGGAGATGGTGGTGATAAAAGATCGGCGTAATGACTCACTTAAATATTTAGAAGCGTTACATGAGATGGGGCACCGGATTGTAGATGATTTAAACGCAGAACAGGTTGATGGGACAGGCTTTACACAGCTTATGCTTTGGATATCAAAAGGAAACCCACAGAATGCAGCAGCATCATTCTTGGTTCCTATAAAGAATCGAAGTAACTTTTTTATAATGAAAAATACTTTAGTAACCAAAATAATTTTTGATGACAATAAGAATGCAATTGGCGTTCGAATCACGAGACCTGATGGCACCACCGGGAACATATATGCAAAAAAAGAAATAATCATATCCGCTGGAGTCTTTAACAGCCCAAAACTGTTGATGCTTTCTGGCGTTGGGCCACGTGCCCATCTTGAAAGCTTGGATATTCCCGTAATATCTGATTTAGAAGTGGGCAAAAAATATAAAGAACAGTTAGGAATTATATTAGCTCTAAAGGGAGAAGAAAACTTCAATGTTTTTAAACCAGATAAGACATATTTTCCAGTTCCAACTTTCTTTGGTTTTGGGGCAATAGATAAACACCAACATACTCAAGATTATCAGAGCCATAATTTGATTTTTAAAAATCATCCCGAGGGCTTGCGTATCGTTTGTTCCATGGTGTTTAAAATAAGTGACGCTATATGCGAGAAGCTTATAGTGACCGGAATAGGGGAGGGAAATTGTGTTATCAATGATTTCTGCAACCCATGTCATATCTTACGGCGATGTTAAACTTCGAAGTTCAAACTATGAAGATCCGCTTATCATTAACACTGGCCACTTATCGAATAGCAACGATTTAGATTATATCGCTAAGTGTATTCAAGATTATACTAATGTTGTTAACAGCACCTATTTCCGAAGCGTTGGAGGCGGTTTTGTATATTTGGACTTACCAAAATGTCAGCACTTGGAAAAGAATACTGAAGATTATTGGAAATGCTATGTTTTGAATATGATGAACACATCCTTCCTTACTTGTTGCACCAATCCCATAGCCTCGGTTCTGGACACTAACATGCGCGTCCTTGGAGTGAACAAGTTAAGGGTTGTTGACGCAAGCTCTATGCCCGACATCATATCAGGCAGTATGGGTACTGCTGTATTTATGCTAGCAGAGAAAGCTGCTGATCTGATTAAGCAAGATGTTAAAAATATGAATTAGACGTTATAAGATGTTAAAATACTTAATAAAGTATCATTAAATATTTCAGTCATGTTGCCCTTTTTGTTTTAGTAATTGTTATTTTAATATTTATTAGAATAGAATAATCTATAGATTATTCTGAAATTGCTTGTGATTGGCAGATCATCAACCAAAATAATATAGCAGGTAATTGCTGTCATGTGGCTTTGCGGACATGTAAGTATCCATTTAGCTATAATACCACATCCGTTCTATATAGACGCCGTGTTCTAATTTACTAATATCCATCTAATATCACAGTTAAATATGTATTACCGCCAATACACTTTACATAGAGCTAGTGGACCGATTATTATGTGCCGTAACCGTTAGAGAGAGAAAGGAGGGAGGGAAAAAGGAGAAGAAGGAAGTGAGGAACTACATGGATATTAATGGCTTTGGTAACGATTCAAGAAATTGAATCGATAACACGAATTGTTTAAGAATGAAATACCTAGAGATTATTACGTCTATTTATAATAAGTCTAGATTAAGTAAACAGATAAAAACAAAATTAAAATAAAAACTGAAAATATTGGAAACCTGAAAAAAAAGATTAACTGCGACACTGCTAGTTGTATACTACAGTAGTTATTTTTTTTTAATCAGCTTCACGCAGTATCCCGTACGCAGCAGGGCAGAGGGAACCTAGTGAGGCATTGCGTGTGGAGTAGCGGAACTCAACGCCGCGCTTTGCCTCGACACCAGAGCGAAGAAATGAAAATATAAATTTAAGTAAATAGTTCATCTCCTGGAGTGGGGATCAAACCAGTCGATTTTACAGTCACATCTCGTGCCGCTGGGCCACGACTGTAATATATTATATGAAAGTGTTTACTATTACTACGGAGCCCACCTGAACCCAGTCGAATTACGAAGCGCTTCCCGTACGATCGGGTATAGGGCTCGTCATTTGAATTAGCGTCCATGTCCTCGCAAATGTTACTTTTAAGCTGGTCAATTGTCGTTGGTTTCCTGGCGTAAACGAGACTACTGAGGTATCTCCAGAAAAAAAAGGGTGAAGGTGGCTTAAGACTTATTATCAAAATATGCCTAAAAGAAGTTCTGGATATCGCGAGCTCAATTGATCTCTTTCGAGTTGATAACCGTGGATCACATTGTACCAACGTTGAAACTTCGCTTACAATTTTCTCCGTTCTTATTGACCTTGGATGCCGCGCTGGTTTTTTATTCAGTGTCGGACCCGTTTCTTTTGTACCCATGATTACACCTTAAAAAAAATTATAATATTATAGGTATGTTTACTTCATGCGCCACATACTTTTGTTGTCCGTGCCTTTATTGTACTTCATTGATTATTAAAAACAACAGTTTTACTGTTGTTTTTTCTTTTTAAAATGTGAAGTGGACGTTAGCTATATCTTGAATGGGCTGCGTTTCCTTTTCTCAAATTCGTGTTTGTGGCCGTTGATTATGTTGGTCGCGGTGCAGTTAATTTGTTACGTAATATTTTTATTGCCTCCTCATCTCATAGGCATTTTCATGTTCTGTTCCACTAATATACCCGTCACGAAACTTTCATTTGCCCGGCGGATGACCTTGCCGATAGCGTCTTCTCTGGCGTCATTGTCGGACACGTTCGAATTTTCTGGTCCATGTTCAGATTATCCTTTCAATGAAATAGAAAAAAATTGAAAGCGAAATAGGCTATTCCTTTATACAAAACTTGTGGTGTTTGCTGGCGAAACGGTTCATGGTGACTTCCGAGAACTAAACTAGTTTCCGTAACCATGGCCCCGCACAACGCGCGGCTCAGAGGCAATCATGATGTGGTGTAAAGTACAATTTCAGTCTAGATAACGTTACTATTATAAATATATGTATATTATAGTTTGTGCGCTAATACTCTTATTTCGTATGAATTGAACTACAAATGTAAGTTTGTAATCATTTTTTCTATGAAATATCTATAATTGTTTGCTTTTCGGATTTTTTCTGTAGGTCTTCGGTACGCTATAGGTTCTGATTATGCGACGAAACTCATACAAAATAATGCAAAAACGATATATAAAAGCTTATATCGTTCGATTACCTTATTTCTGTTCTCCTTGATACCTCAACACAATCTCAAGTAAAATTGTCTTGACAGTCGTGAAACAGTAGACGATGGCTGCACTGACCAGACTGTGGAAAACAAACATCTTACTTATTTAGAAAACGTATAAAAGTTTGAACATAGCGGGACTCGAATCTGCGCCTCCTGGAAACCGACCAGGCGCTCTGACCACTGAGCCATACGTTCTTATCAAGGTACGTCGAAATTTTTATACGCTTGTCACAACTTATTTATGTTAGTATCTCTGTAGGGAGATTTTTACAAATTTCCGCTACCCAAAGATAATTACTAAGAATTATAAAAAATATTGTGGAATTGGAATGTGGAATAACACTTTAAAAATGTTTAAAGAAATATTTTAGAATTAATAACGATTAGCACAAAGAAATTATCACGATTTACTAACTATATTATAATGGAGGAGTTCCTGTTGATTACGAACGCCGGGTGAACGTAACTAGGGACTAATCCTTATCTTGGGAAAATAGTCTTCAACATTTCATGAAAAGTCAGCATCTCTTTGATCATACAAAATTGAACTCCTAAAATGAACGTTTTCATGGTAATAATGGCGAAATATTTCTGATAAGCCATGTAGCTTGGCAATACAGATTACAGATGTAAAATTGTAAACTTTAAACCTAAAGTTTAAGGTTCGTGCCACTAGATGACACAACTGTCGCTTCATAGTTCGTGAGTCGTGGTTCTCATATATAGTTTAAAGTAGAAACCAATATTATTACGATCTTAAGCAGACTTGCAAATTATGATACTTAAGTATTTTCTGCCAATAAACAATATATGTTTCTGCCAATAAACAAAAATGTACGTTTTTATTTTAAATTAAATAATAATCTTAAAAAAATAAAAAATAATCTCATTTAGAATAAAAATAAAATAGTAAAAATCTTATTTAATTATGATCTCTTTAGAAGTACTTTAGTTCTTTGTTTTACTAAGGTATTTAATATTATATACATATTTTTAACTTAATAAAGAAAATTATGTGCGATGTAGCTTACATTCAAGCCTAAAATTTACAATTCTAACTTTTAAACATACAATCTTCTTCTTCTATCTATCTATATATATAAAAGGACATGTACCTGACTGACTGAGGTAAGACACACGCAGAGCCCTAACCGCTGATGGGAGAAACGTGAAATTTGGAAATATGTTTATTTTTATAATCTGGACATCCATTGAGAAGGGATTTTGAAAAACTTTAACCCTAAAATGATGAAATAGGGCTTGAAAGTTTGTATGTTATTTTTTTAAATCGGCATAGATTTTTAAAAAATTTTAAATTCAGACTCTTAAAAATATTTCATTGAACACGTGTTTTATGGTTTTTTAGAATTCCCCCGCTAGGGGTTGAAATAAGCGGGCGAAGCTGCGCGCGCCCACTATTGTAATATAAATACAAAATTTAAATATTAGAACCAAGAACTATCTGCTACGGAATTAAAAATATTATGTTTGAGGGTGTTCAATTTATTAATAACAACGGCAAATAGTATAAAGACGTACACAGAAATTTAAGAAAAAAATTAGATTATATATGCACTCCTTGTTTAATTAACATTTAATTATTTATTAAAATAATACCTAATAATTTGTTATATTCGACCTCTGGAAATTGTTTATTTATGATAATTTTAAATAGATTTATATTAGTATTTAAACTCGACCGTATACTTATTGTACAATCAATACAATTCTATATATTTTAAGTGCTCGAGGTATTTCTGGCCGCAGTCATGAAGGGTTACTTTAACGTCTTGTATAGCTCTAAGACTTTCTCCAGACATTTAATATCACAATAATAATTTTCCAATTCGAAGCAGTACTTCCTAAGATTAGTGCATTCATCCAAATTACTTAAATCAGAATTAAACCAGTTTCACGCTGTATCCTGCACACAGCAGGGTAGGTAGAGGGAACCTAGTGTTAAGACACTCTTTTTTCCACTTGCCGCCGAGTTTTAGAGGCATTGTGAGTTGAGTGGCGGAAGGCAAAGCTTTGCCTCGATGCCAGAACGAAGAAAATTTGAAAAAAAATCCTGGAGTAGGTATCAAACCTATAACCTGTCGCGTTTATAGTCACATTTTGTGTGTTACGACTGGCCTTATCATTATGAAACTACTTACAAGAATTTAAAAAAAATAAAAAAAATAGTATGAATGAAAAATCGTTTTTCAACATCTACAACTATAAATTATATCTTTCTTTTAAATTAATAAATATTAAAAATTAAAAAATGAACTTGAAAATTGGGTGTCAAATTCAGACATTTTGTTATCTGTGACAAAACATCATACGTCATTTCTTATACGTTCGGTTGAAGTCGGCATTCTTCGTGATCTGTAGGATTTACCAAAATCAATATACTAACATTACACAACACTTGCTGCCCTTAGTCACTTTGAAATTTGCAAGTAAAAACAAGAAAAATGTATAGACTGAAGACATATTTATCCATATTCTAAGTATATTTTTCTTGTATTATATAAATTACAACCTATGTGTGCAAGGCTACACAAATCAACTAACATTTCAACTTAAAAATTTAAAAAAAAATTGTGTAAAGCAATAAAAGTATATCATTATTAAATTTTTAGATTGTTCAAGATCGTTTTGAATATGAAAGATTATAATTTTTTATGCTGTTTTCAAAGGCCTTCTATTTTTAAAAAAATCGTACTTATAATAACTAATAACAGAGGCAATAACAATAGCTAAACTCACCATTTAGATAATAAGAATATTACTTTGTTTTAGGTTTTGTGGATGAAATTGTGGCAACAAAGTACCTGTTATTTGGCCTTGACCACGCAGTTTTCGGCAATGCTAATAAATGTAGTCTATTAGTAACGAGACCGAAAATCTTATCAGAATACATAACCAGGGGACTAAAGAAACGAATCTGATCTCCTTTTTTCAGTTATTCAAATTTAAATAAACAATTTGTGTAATCAGCCATCACCGCAAGCCAAGAATCCGTTTAATAATTATTATAATAAATACATTTGTCTATCTTGACTCCCCGCAGTGGTGCTATAATAAGAACTTGGCTCCCGCAAAGTAACATGAAACTGGTATGCCCCTGGCTTATACCAATTCTTGACGTACAAGGCTATATATAGTATAAGATGTCATACAACAGAAATTGTAATTATTAAAGTTTATTATTTGATTTTGTTAAAAAAATTAGGAAAAAATCTATTCGCGAAGTTACCATTCGAGAATAAAGCTAAATCTTGTTGAGTTATCCATTTAGCAGAATTGGAGTGCAGTGGATTATAACAATTAACTATTATTTTAAAATATATACATTCTCAATTCTAATTTTCTTCAAAATACCATTTGATCCATTTTCTTTTTTTCTTGATAACCCTGAACAACTTAATGAAAAACTTCTACAGACATTAAATATAAAATGTATATCCTTATTTATAGCAGATGAAAAAAAAATTACTAACGTTATAACAGATATCTGTTATTATAATAAAAATAATTCTTTTTTAATATTTTTTTGTTTCGAATTTGATAATTTCATAGCTCTTCTTGTGCAATATATTTATATTGATTGACTGAAGTTTTAAAATCACAATTGTAATTCAGTAAAGAGTAAAAACATTTGTAATTTATTGAATTATATCGCACGGAGTGGAGTACAGATTTCCTTATTTCTTTGTCATATGCAGGACTTTGGTGCTAATTTTTGAGAATCCCTGATGTACCTACAAAGTGAAAATGTTGTATATAAACGTAGATTTATTTTTGCTATAATATTGTATATCAGCGTAGTTTTTAAGTCACGACGGTGCAATCCATCAAAACCAGGTCAATCGAATTAACAATACGGTGTTTGTTAGGTGTTATGGCCGTAAATTAGACTCCGTTGTAGTCATGTAGTAACTTTTTGTAACAATAAAAGGAATACTAGTTCGAGTTGATAACATCAAACGATTTTGGCATACCTTATCGAAGAACAACAATGCTTAACAGTAATTAAGTCATTGGCAGTATTTTATTTAAAATTATTTGATAATATGTGTTGTTAAATTAAATTTTAGTAAAATATCCTAAAGCTGCACATCGTTACGTCACCTATTTTCATAACAAACACTTGTTTGTTACTGTTATAATAATTGAATGAAATTATAATTATCATTTCTATGACAAGCTCAGCTAAAATATCTCAGTGGATTAATATTTTTTGTTATTTTTAATTCATTTTTAGGCCCACAAAATACAGATAAACAAAAATACACATTTGTAAACTGTAGGCAGGCTTTTCCTGTACTGTATATACAATAATAACATTATTAAGAAGCCATTACTGCTAAATGATCTAGTGTAATTGTTACACCATTTAATATAGTTTCACTTTAGATAACATATCAACCTTATGCCGCTCACACAAGTCGCCTGATAACTACAATATACCTATTTAATAATATATAATGCAATAGTTTTGTCCAAATACAGTTTAAACTTATTTGCAATTGTTACTCTTGACACTGTCTTACTGAAATGATTCTAAATTCTAATAACTTTTTTTATTTCACCAAAAAGTTTTCAAGCTAATGCGCGTCACATACCTACAAAAATTAAAAGAAAAGTTGCTATGTAACTGGTATTTTATTAATATATGTATAATATTAAAAAACAATCATGTATAATTAAGCAAAAAGCAATAAAAAGTATATTATACGATAGAAAATCTAGCCGAGAGTCACTTCACTGTTATTTTGCGATACTGGTACGAAAAAGAATGACGTCACTAAAACAAATATAGAACGCAAATAATAATCATGATGATACGTAAATGATTACCGATCAAGAATAATCAAATGAAACGCTTGTAAATTAATTTGGATTAGTCAAAGAATGAAAAATGGTATACGCATTTGCTACGTAACGTAATTATTATTAAAAAAAAGTAAAATCACGAGAAGTATATATATCGTCTACACTCGAGGAACGCTGCTCCACTGACTGGCGTCCGCTCGTCGAATGCGAGGCGTCGGGCTCGAGGGGGGCGCCTACAATCTAGTCTACGAATACATCGATCGCTGCGTTACTGTTCTCATACCACGGTCCAAACAGTGTCGTTGAGGCCCGAGAGACGGACAAATGAGAGTTATAGGGTCACCGTACATTCACCCTCAAGAAATAATGTATATAAACTCTCGTGTGCTCCTACATTGTGTTTAATATTTTGTCTACTTTATTTTAGTATAATAGTTTATAAAAGGTTAGTGCCAAATTGTTTAGTCCGATCCTTGTAGCTCACGACTGGGGAATGTTCCATGCGTTGCGTGTAATGGCGGACGCCTTTGTTGATTACTTCAGATAGTGCGTCATTGAATATAACATTTTTGCTGTGTACCATCTAATAATAAAAAAATTAAAGTAGGTATTCTCTCAATATATAAAAGATAAATTTGTAGCATATTGGGTAGTATGCATGTACTAATGACACTCGTTATATTTATTAGCTTGCCTTGGATCGACAGCTTACATAACTATTAAAATGGTTCGGATGCAAAAGGTATGTTTAGTAGAGATTTTGCATAGTAATAGTTTATGTAAGCACATGACTACTACATAGTTCTATGTATTAAGTTGTACATTTCTTTCTTTATAAAAAATGAATATATTTCTACGCTATACCTACAATAAAATACCAAATTATAAATATATAATAAATTTATAATCGTCAAATAAATTAATGAAAAACAAACGCGTATAATATTAATGCATTACAAATATGAAAAAAGAAACTAAATTTGATACATTATTACATTGTTGAAAATGCACCAGACTGGTCCCGTTATGTCCATTCTTTTATTCGAAAAAGTATTCGTGGTCGTGGTGAGCGGGATAGCAGACATCGCTGATTGTTGACAGGACGCCGCACCCAGGCGGCCATTTTGTCGTTCACTTCATTCTACGCCGTAGAACGGAAGGCACGACGGCGCTGGCGCTGTATTTCTCCTTAGCTAGCAATATTGTTATTGATATTATGTTTAAGCTATAAATTATACGTGAATCTTCGAAAATTATTAAGGTAATTGCCAAATATGATACCTTTTTATTATTGACCGCGATTAAACGGGAGTGTGTGGATTTCGTCAAACGCCATTTTTACGCGTATATCGTGGAGGTAAAATCTTCTTGTATAGTGTATTTTTATGGAATAAAGCAGTGGCCGAACGTTTACTTTTCGTATACGTTTTAGTAAGTTTGTGATTTTCATATTTTGTGTTAGTTTTCTGCCGTCCCACGGATTTGTCGACGTGGACTTGTCAAACTTAAATTCTTTGTACCTTAGGATGCCCAATGTCGCTCAGTTCGGAAATCAGACAAATGGTGAACCTGCCTTCAGAAGTCTTCAAGTTTAATTTATTTGATAAAAAATCGTTTCTCGAGAGAATGGTTGATATTTTTTGACAAGTTTTATGTTTATAATTTTTCTAACCACTAATAATTATATACATATTCCGGAGAATGAAATGGTAATCGCAAAATCCCAACTTTTCAGGAAAAGGAAAAAACTGTTTTTACCAATTACTCGAATAATGATAGTCTTATAATGAAAACTACATTTTACGCTCTTATTACCTATTTAAAAATTACATATAAGTTCCATCAAATACTAGAAAAAAAGAAGTTTCATTATTTTAATAAAGTTAACTTACCATTTTATTCTCGTGCTGACAACTCTATTTTATAATTCGGTCCGGGAATGTTTCAATAAAACTTAAAAACGGTCTTACACTAAAGAAATTATTCTTTGTAATAGTTTTATTAGATTATAGTAAGTTAGTTATACATATAATTTTATTATTTCTTAACTTTTAAATTATTGACGAAAATAATTGTGTAGGTATGTATTTAAATGCATAGCAAATACAAATATCGTATAACAATAACATGATAGTTTTTTTCGTAAATACAATTAAAATTGCCACCATTACTGAAAGAAACGGCTTTCTAATAAAAGATTTTGATACTTGCAATTGTTTTTTAATTTGTTTTTTTGAGTAACAACTAAAGTATTGGAATTAAAAGAAAAGCTAATAAAATTGTAAGTTTATTTTGAAAACTCAACTGGCAACAAATTTTTCGTATATTTTTGGAATATACGAGTAAAAATTGTGGATCAATAATTTTTATACGTTTTCCAAATAAGTATATTTCGTTTTGTATGTTGTTGAATGCTCTTTGAAACTAAGAGTAGTCTTGTGAAATACATTATAAGGCATATTTTGTAGGCATAGCGGCGACGTTAGTGTGCTAAGAACATCTTGTTTTGTTACTTTTGTCAGAACTTTTGCACAGGTTAAATATTAATAAATTTAAATTCTAGATATGTATTGATAAGCGTTTAATAGTTAAGCGTTTTCATCTACAGTATCTATCGAACATATCGTCTTTAAATTAAAAAGTCAATTCAAAACACTAGTCATTTTTAAGGGTTATTTATTTTTTGCTTTACTACTAACGAACTAACTATACTCCAATTACATAGGCTGTTCCGATCGAAATTCTTTACGTTTTAAAACGTGGATAGTTAACAATTCATTATATTTATTTTGCGAATTTTATTTGACTCTTAGATACTAAGATATTGTTATATTGTTTTGTAATTCGATTAAACTAATTACAAAATCCAGATTTCTTAGTTATTTCGCTTTTAATAATGGGTAATATAAAATGATTTTTATATGCTCATTGTAAGTATTGTCGGATCTGTAATCTACCCACATAAAAACAGGAGACGTATACAGTGGTATATCGTATTTGTAAGATATTCAAAAATTTTGCGTTTATGCGTATCTTGTAAAAACATTTGTTATATTTTAATAAATTTTTTACACCGTTGCAATGCCTGTTATTTGTGAAAAATTGTTTTGTTTCAATAAAATATAATTTCTTTACTACATGTTAATACAAATCTTGCTATAAAATTTAATTTATGGAAAACTTGTAACTAAAGAAGTCATTCTTTCTTCTGATCTTATTCTACGACCACTACTTGCTTCTAAGATACGTCTTTCGTATTCTTTAAAACCTATTTTTCATACCAATTCTAATGAGATGTACCACCAATTCTAATGAGATATAGGAAAAATAACTGGCAAGGGCAACAAATCGGACTCGTCCACTGAGTGTTTCGTGCAAATTTCAGGACTGTAGGTCAAAAAAAGCTTGTCTGTGTATGTTTTCATTGTGTATGAAATATATGACAATTATATTTCGTGATTTGTAATAGTTTTTATTTATATTTTTCGGATTCCTTACTATATTTACATTGCAAGTTGTCGCGTCTTTTCAAATTTCATAATCGAAGGTCTACGGGAAATATCCTATAGGTTTTGATTACGCAGGGACTGAAGTTGACAAACTTAAGTTTGCGGGTGTAGGCACTAATCTTGATACTTTTTTAATTCTTTACTCATTCTTTTTCTTTGTTTGTAGTGTATCGTATTCTTCTTCGTCAAATTTCATTTAAAGTTCACGAGAAGAAAACTATATATTTTAAGTATATTTATGTATATACATAGTGGTACAATAAAGAAAGCTAGCTTGAATTTTTGATGTAAATTTTACCTTTATATCTCTACACGATCATAAGATAAATGATCTAAACAGAGTGACATCTACTGATAGAAGGATATGATTATGACCAATTTTATATAATACTGTATTGAATGATGCAATATATAAATAAGTAGTTTATTGTTTAATTGATTTATATTGATTAAGTAATAAACGTAAATAATCTCTAAAACATAAATAAATTATATATACATATATATGTATATTATATCATATTTATCATTGGTATGTCCAATTTTATTATTTAATACACGTTATGTGATATTTCTTTAATAATAATTACTATTGACTATTTTAAAATCCTCATATTGTAGCACTTTATCTATTCTCCATAGATACATTTAAATTATATAAAATGTGTCCATCGTGGCACAGTGGGTCAGCAAACAGGCAGTCTGACTCTGAACGCGATGTTTTTGGATTCTCTCACTCCACACAATGCGCAGTGTTGAGTTCCGCCACTCACAACGCAATGTCTCGTATGTGGGCGAAGAGTAGAAAATGGATTGTTTGACGCTAGGTTTTTTTCTGCCAACTTCGTTATAAGCCGGGTAAATCGTGAAGCTGGACTATATGAAAGTATTAGGTTCAAATGTAATTTCTATTGTTGTCATACATTTGTACTTTGTTCATATATTGTCTTTATTAATAAAAATTAAGCGATTTGACCTAGAATATTTAACATTTAATTGTTTATATTTTTCACGTGAAAAATATATTTATAAATAAAAGAATTGGGCAGGAAGTAGGGATCGTAGTGTCTTAACACTAGGTTCCCTCTGCCTACCTCGCTGTGTGCGGGATACAGCGTGAAGCTGATTTAAATATATTTATATTCGTCCAATATTTCGTTGTAATCAAGAAAAAAACTTTCATAAATACTTTGCTTAAGTGCTTACTCTAAAATTTATTAGTATTATAGTTATGCAACTGTAATAATAATATATTTTTTGTGTTCTTATTATACTTGTTTTCCCAAACTTTTATTGTTGATCTCTCTTATATATTTATTGTCAGCTTTAAGACACTCTGTTCTTCATTTTACGAGTTCTGGAGGCATTGCGTGTTAAGTGGCGTTGGCGTAAGTTGGGTGCTGAGTGTTGCCCCGACACCAGAGCTATGAAATGAACACATAAATGTAAATAAATATTTGATTTCTTGAGCGGGATCGAACCCGCGACAAGTCGACTTTACAGTTACACTGTGTCCCTGCGATACGACTGTCCCCTATTAATTGTAAGTAAATAAAAGTAATTATATCGTATTAAAACGATATAATTACTTTTATTTACTTATAATTAATTGAAACGAATATGCCATTGAGATATTTAATTTAGAAGCCAGTCTTGGCGCAGGGACCCAAGTGGTTAACCGTAAGCGTGACAAGTTGTGGGTTCGATTCCCACTCAAGAAATATTTAATATTTTAATTTCTTCGTTCTGGTGTTGAGGCACAGCGCGGCGTTGAGTTCCGCCACTCAGAACGCAATGCGTCAAGAATTCAGCCAAAAGAGGGGAGCAGAGAGTCTTAAAACTGGGCTCCCTCTGCCTACCCCTGCTATATGCATAATGCACCGCGAATATGAAAAAAAAGTGGAAATTTATTTATTTTTATGCTTTCTTTGTTGTTCCAACTCATGCCTTTTTTTGGCAAAAAAATGCATTTTGTTAGTTATTCATTACAATTAAAATATTTTACATATAAATAAACAAATTATGTTTAGAAATTATCTTTATAATTATTTTCATAAAATGAATTTGAGGTATCCCATTTAAACAAAGATGATTGTTTAGTAATTCCAAGGTATTAACAAATTAAAATTGGTTAATAATTTTTTTATTGTATTTATTTTCGTGTGATTACTATATTAGGGGGTAACATAAAAAATATTAAATTTTATTTTAAATGTTTTGAAGTTGTTTGAATAAGAAATGCTCATCGTAAAAGCGATATAATTTTAATTTACGTTGTATTACGCGTTTACAACACTTAAACTGATTTTAGCTTTCAAAATGGATTTGGAATACGATCGTAAGTTTGAGGAGATGAAGAAATACATCCCGTTTTTGGAGAGTATGATTAAAAGACTGGAGAATACTAATACTACTTCCAATCCTCGACAAGCACAGCTGAATAAAATAAGATCGCTAAGAGACCTGCTTATGGATAAAAAGAAAAGGTACATAATACACACTATATTTGTGTTAACTCCATTATTTCTTGTGTAATGAAATTGATTTTAATTGTTTTATTAATTGCAGAATGAAAATGGAAAATTTGCTTAAATGTGAACAAGTTTTGATTAATTTATACGCGAAAGTTGAACAGGTTGGTTTTATTTTTATGGCTATTTAAAGTAATATGATATTAAGTATATTAGTATATTAG